>JAAXCT010000869.1:0-305311 GCA_012490785.1 Eragrostis nindensis
CCGACCTTCCAAGTGGGGTCGGGCCGACCCCCTTTGGGTCCACTTGCTTCCCTCTTTGGCCCACAGCCCCCAACGGCCAATTGAATTGACCATGGTTGCTATGTCCAGAAATCCTCAAAATATTTGCTCAAAAGATTTTCAAATAAAAGGTTGCCTCGATTCAAAATTTTTCGAAAAAAATCAAAATCGACATGTTGATGAAAAATTTCAACATGCAAAAATATTTGGCTTTTTCATGATGATACAAGGGTGGTCCAAAAATTTCATCCAAGATGAGTCATTTTGAACGCAAAAGTTTTTTGAAAATTTTGATTTTTAAAATGCATGGCGAGGGAAAAATTCAAATATGCTGGCGGAAAAATCCAAATAAATTTTGGTGGAGGAAATAAATATAAGTGGTTTGGAAAAAATCAAATGACAAATGTGGGTGGAAAAATTCAAAAGAAAGAATCAAACCGAATATAATGCCGGTTTTCCCTGGCGGCCAGGGCCGTGTCGTTTAAAGAGTCCGACGGGCTAAGACTTCTCCAACGGTTTTAGCTTGGTGCGCGGACCCGGTCCTTGGAGATGAGGACGTAGAGGCTGCGCCTTGACTTGCCACACTTGTTTTCATCTTTGATGGTGTAGGTGGCTTCTCGGACTGTGGGACGGGTTTCTTGGCCCATAATCCCGGCCTCGTGGTCGCAGGTTTCTTTGGTCGAAACTGCGATGGATTTTCAATCTTTGCCAAGCTCTTCATAGAGCAATGAGGCTGTCCGTTTTCCTGGCTGTCACTTCAACTTCTTGATGTTGGAGGTGTTTGGCCCATACTTGACCTTGATCATCGAGCATTGTTCTTTCCGAGGTTGAAACTCAACTTCTCCTCCTTCCCATTGATGTATAGAGGCGGATTTCTCCAACTCCAACATCAATTTGGGCCTTTGTGGTGCTAAGGAAGGGACGGTCCCAAGATAGGGGCGTTTCCTTGTCATATCCTGTCAAGCACCACAAGTTCACGGGACGGTGTGGCCTCTTATGAATCCGGCACATCCTCCGCAATCCCCATTGGAAAGCGAAAGGATGAGTCGGCCAATTGGTAGCCGCATCGCTGTTGGTGTGAGGAATCTGTACTTTAATTGCTCGAAGATTGCTTTGGCATAATGCCTACGCTGGCCCCAGGTCCACACAGTGCATAGTCGAAGTGGAATCTCTTGATTGCACAAGAGATTACTGGAAAGCCTGGATCAGATTTTATTGTAAGGTTCTCCTCTTATTTGCCTGTTCCCCCCTCATGGTTAGTCCTACGAGAGAACATTTCTCCTCTCGTAGTGATAACATTAGCCTTTTCAATGGAGATTCTGGTTGCCCAGGAATCTGCCCAGATTAGCAGAAGGAACAAGAGCAGCAAGCTGAGCTAACTAGACTTTCTATCATTTTATTAAAGCTCAACTGATTTTTGAAAGCGGAGGAAAGACCTTCTATTTTTGAATTTAAACTCTCTAAACTCTGATCATTGGCAGCAAGCTTTTTGTTGATTGATTCGTTGATTTTTAGCTTGGCCATAACCAAATCTTTCAAAGAAGGCTGATTATTATTAAACCAGAGAAATTATTACCTCCTTGATAAGATTGGCGGTTTTGGTTAAACCTTGACCTCCACTTGGACGATACCCATTGTTGTTGTTCATGTAGAATGCTTCTTCATGGTATGGTTGGGGCAATCCTTCCCCATATGGCCAGTGTTGCCACATTCCTCACACGTGATGCGTGAGTCAAGTGAACGAACACTACCATGCGTGTTGAAGTCGTCCAGCGCTTCATGACGAGTCGAGCTTGGCGGACAATAAGTCCACCTCCTTGATAGGGTGTACGCCCTTAGAGCGTGGTTGGAGACATTCATCGCTCCACCCTTGATTGGAGACCATCTTCTCAATAAGTTCTTTACCTTGAGCAACGTCATTGAGAAGAAGGCTCCTCCAGCAGCGGCATCCATATGTCCACGGGTTGTTGGTGTCAACCCGTTGTAGAAATGTTGAAGAATGAGCCATTCTTCCATCCCGTGGTGTGGGCAGGCGGATATGTAATCTTGAAGCCTATCCCACGCCTCGGCGATGGTTTCATTGTTGGCTTGCTGGAAGCTTGATATTCTCCCCCGAAGGGCATTGGTTTTACCCAACGGAAAAACTTTGCGAGGAACGCGGTAGAACAGCGGTCCCAAGTGTCAATGCTAGCACGATTGGCATAGAACCATTGTTCGCCTTCCCAGGAGGGAGAGGGTAAACAAACGAAGTCTGATAGCATCTTGTTTGACTCCGGCGGTTGCCGATGTGTTGCATATCTCAAGGAATTGCTGGAGATGAGTGTTGGCGTCCTCCTGTGGCCTTTCCACAAAAGGAATGGCCTGCACCATAGTGATTAGGCTTGATTTGACTGCAAACCCTGCGTCAACCGGCGTTGACATTGGGCCCAACGGGAACATTGGCAACGGAGGGAGCAGAGTAGTCACGGAGGGTCCTTTGATCAGCCATGTCAATAAGTGATGATGGTGCGGATGATGTGGGTTCGTCTGTCGGGAGTGTTGCTTGTGAGGGAGAGTCGACGCGGGGTCGGACTTTCCTTACAAGCGACTCTGGATTATCAACGAAGTTTTTTCGGCAGGTTGAATCCACGCATACACTATCCTGTTTTCACATCAAAGAGAGAAAACAGATCAAGGTTAGCCTGCAATGGAAATGGTTAAATCACATCAATGTAATCATGAGTAATCATTGTATACACTTGTCAACAATTGTCTTCCCCGGCAACGGCGCCAGAAATGCTTGTTGGTATTTCTTACACAAAACAAACAGAAAACACCACTTAGGCTGGTTAGGCCTAGAGTGAATATTCCCGGTTCGGCGCCAGAAATACCTGGGGTTAGTTTCTTGCTTAGGATACATAATAATCCACAACTAGCAACGAGTGCCAGATATGTATTATTAGTATTTAATCATAAAGATAATCCTCAAGCGCAGCGCACGGATAACCCGTTGTAGCATTTCACCCGAGAGTATTCCGGGTATCGTTATTTATATTTTCCCAAAGGAAACGTGGTTGACAATTGTGTACTTATACTCATGGTGTTACAAATGATGATCATAACCATATCCAAATACAGGGGTAAGGCAATAATGGATAGAGGATAGTGCGACACACACAGCAGCATTTCCACTCTCTGATAAAAGGCGAGAGGCGGCTCTAGGCTAGACTAAGGTTAAGTAAGAAGAACTGCTACTCCTAATGTACATCGTCAAGTAGCGTGCGTATCATCTCTACCTATAGCCTAAGCTGCACACAAGCCAAGACTAAGCTGTTCTACTGCCAAAAATCATGCGAGCCAGCCATCATCGGGATATCCAGCCGATCAGAGTCTGCCCCAATCTCCGGACATTTCATATATACTCCTACGCCATACCCGAACGTGGAGATTACAGGGACGGACAGGCTGTCACCACCCACCTGCCGCCTACCTCTACAACCGTGGGGCACGAACACGCATCCAAGGGTGGAAAGGAAGCCCTAGCACCATGCTAGCGTAACTAACCACAACTCTAGATCCCTCGAGGCACCTCGCAAGGCGATAAACCTAGAGCACTCTTGCAAGACAATGGACCCGATGACTAGCAAAAAGGAACAACTAGGTCTAGCAAGCGATTACTTAGACAAAGGATCAAAGCTAGCACTACGTTAAGCATAGCGTTCGTCGCTCAAGAACGAGCGACGAACGATGAACGATGAAGAACGATCATCGTTAACCGATGATCGAGTATGAACGAACGACGAACGAACGATGAACGATCATGAACGAACATCGATGAACGATGAACGAACGTGAACGAACATGACCGAACGAAAACGTTCATCCAAGATCAAGGATGAACAATGAACTAGCATAAGCACATAACTACTACATAACGATGATATTCCATTGATAAGAATAAGTCTTACAAGAGAGTAAAAGGATACAATGGAATATACCCCAAACTCTCCAAGGGACTTGGGAGCCAAAGGGCAGCCCAACTACTCGCCTAAGCCTAACTAGAGAGCCCCTAGCTCTGGATGTGTGGAGGAGGGAATGAGCCTCTTGTGTTGTGTGTCTTCCAAGGGGGAGGGGGTACCCCTTTATTTATAGCCCTCAAAGGCGGTGGAATTGAGGCGGTTCCGTAGGTCGGTGGCATTGATTGCAGGTGGAACCGACCTCCTGAAGTCGGTTGCAAACCGCCATAAGAAGAAGGACCCAGGGGGCCTCCCTGTCATGTCGGCCGACCTAGGGTTTTGGGGTCGGCCGACCCTGGCCCTGGCCCCCCCTGGGCTGGGCTTTGGCAGGTTGGCTCCCCTCGCCTTTTAGCCTCTTTTCCAGGTGCGTGGCCTCAGTTGATATTCTGAGTGGTTCTGGCCTTTAATCCTTGAATTATATTCCCCCGCGCGAGCGTCGTTTGATGGACGTGTTGGAATCGTCGCCTTGGGCCTTGTTTACACCTGGAAATCCTGTTTTCCACCTGCACGTCCAAATCTAGAGGTACACGTGGAAATAGGTTATTTGATAACAAAATGCAAGTAACAGTGTTAGTTCTTCCTTATTTATAGAGCTAATTGACGGTCAAAAACTTGGTCTAAGGACCGTCAACAATTACCTGGAATGCCACCAGACAGGGATGTTGAGTTCATCATTGACTTAATCCCCGGAGCAACTCCAATTGCAAAGAGACCTTATCGGATGGCAGCAAATGAGTTGGCTGAGTTAAGGACAAATAAAGAATTACAAGAAAAGGTTTCATTCGACCTAGCTCATCACCATGGGGAGCACCTGTTTTTGTTCGTAAAGAAGAAGGAGGAAGTCTCAGAATGTGCATAGACTACCGTTCCCTGAATGAGGTAACCATCAAGAATAAGTATCCACTGCCCAGGATCGATGATTTTGTTGATCATTGAAGGAGCCAAGTTCTTCTCTAAGATTGGACTTGAGGTCAGGTTACTATCAGCTGAAGATCAGAGTTAGTGATATTCCTGAAGACAGCATTTGTAACTCGGATGTCAACACGAGTTCACCGTGATGCATTTGGATTAACTATGCCCCCAGCATATTTCATGAACCTGATGAATAAGATCTTCATGGAGAGTTGGACAAGTTTGTCGTAGTCTTTATTGATGACATACTTATCTACTCTAAAATGCCGAAGAGCATGAGAACATCTAAGGATTGTATTGGAAAGACTAAGAGACCATGAACTCTATGCAAAGTTTCATCAAGTGTGAGTTTCTGGTTGCAAGAAGTTGCATTCTTGGGACATATTATAATGAAAATGGAGTCGCAGTGGTATCCTGCAAAGGTAGAAGCGTTGATGAATTGGAAACAACCAAAGAATGCCTCAGAAGTCCGAAGTTTCCTTGGACTAGCAGGGTACTATAGGAGATTCATTGAAGGTTTCTCCAAGATTGCAAACCAATGACGGGTTAACAAAGAAAGATAAGAGTTTTGAATGGACTCCAGCATGCGAGAAGATTTTCCAAGAGTTAAAAGAAAAGTTAACAACGGCCCCAGTGCTCACCTTGCCTGATATACACAAGGACTTTGTGTTTATTGTGATGCATCTCGACAAGGACTTGGATGTGTTCTGATGCAGCAGATGACAAGGTTGTTGCATATGCTTCGAGGCAATTGAAGGTTCATGGAATAATTATCCTACCCATGATTTGGAATTAGCAGCTGTGGTACCATGCCTTGAAAATATGGAGACATTATTTATTGGAAATAAGTGTCATCTTTACACTGATCACAAGCTTAAGTATATCTTCACCCAGACAGAGCTGAATTTTAAGGCAAAGAAGATGTTTGGAATTAATAAGGATTATGACATTGAGCTGCAGTATCACCCCGGAAAGGCAAATGTGGTTGCTGATGCATTAAGTCGTAAGGCTTATTGTAACAATCTGAAGGTATTCACTACAAATCAGACTTTGATTGATGAGATGAGCCAATTGAACCTGCAAGTTGTAAGTCAGGGACGAGTCAACACTTTGTGTGTCAAGCCAACCTTGGGAAGTCAGATCAGAAGGGCTCAAGGAAAAGATGAAGAAATTCAGGAGATAAAGAAAAAGATTGGAGAAACAAGAGCCCTGGATTTAGGATGGATCCCAGTGGAATTCTCTGGTTTGAAGATCGGATTTGTGTGCCTAAGACCAGAGATAACGACTTAAGACAGCTCTCATGATGAGCACTAACTCTGCATATTCTATTCACCCTGGAGCCACTAAGATTATCAGGATTTGAACAGAAGTACTGGTGGGTTGGAATGAAAAAGAGATATAGCCGAATACGTTGCTCGTTGCGACACATGTAGAAGGATCAAGGCGGAACACAGTAGACCCGCCGGATTACTACAGCCTCTACCCATCCCAGTATGGAAGTTTGATGAATTGGAATGGATTTTATTGTGGGTCTGCCCCGATCCAGAAAGGAATGATTCATATGGGTTAATAGTAGACAGACTTACAAAAGTAGCTCGCTCGTCCCTGTGAGGAAAGTGTTTGGTGGTGAAAAGTATGCACAGTTATATGTGGATAACATATTGAAGTTACATGGAGTTCCAAGCAGAATAGTGTCAGACCGTGGTCCCCAGTTTACTTTCTTCCCGTTCTGGAAAAGTTTACATGCCCTGTTAAAACAAAGCTTGACTTCAGTTCAGCTTACCATCCACAGACCGATGGACAGACGGAGCGTGTAAATCAATCCTCGAAGACATGTTGAGAGCATGCGTTCTGACGTATGGGAAAGACTGGGAGAAAAGTTTGTCGTTTGCAGAATTCTCTTATAACAATAGTTACCAAGCAAGTTTGCAAATGGCACCGTTCGAGGCACTATATGGCAGGAAATGCAGAACACCCTTGATGTGGTCAGAGGTAGGAGAAGCGGTCCTCTGTTTGGACCAGCTATCACATCAGAGATGCCGAAGAGAAAGTTGCCATCATCCGTGAGAATATCAAAGCGGCACAAAGCAGACAGAAGAGTTATGCTGATACCCGACGACGGGAGCTTGCCTTTGAAGTAGGAGATTATGTGTACCTTAAGGTATCCCCGATACGAGGTACTCGAAGGTTTCAGATTCAAGGAAAGCTAGCTCCGCGATATGTTGGACCCTTCAAAGTACTCAAGAGAGTGGAGCAGTGGCCTATCGTCTCGAACTACCACCGGAAATGTCTGATGTACATGATGTCTTCCACGTCTCGCAATTGAAAAATGCCTGAGAGTGCCAGAAGAACAAGTACCCGCTTGAGGCTACAGATCTCCAGCCGACCCTACGCTACCAGGAGCTGCCAGCAAGGATTTTGGATGTCGTGACTCGCCAACAAGGAGAAAATGCTGTAGGTTTCTGTCGATCCAATGGAATACCACACAACCGCGGCAGAAGCACATGGAACGCGAAGATGACTTGAAGAAGGAGTTTCCCTACCTGTTCGAAGAAGCTTCCGAATCTCGAGGACGAGATTCCCTTTAAGTGGGGTAGGTCTGTAACAGCCCAAAATTTAAATACATAATTCACTCAGAAATTGAACTTTTTAGATTTATAGGTAATTCCATGATTTTATAAAAACAAACCTCATTAAAGTAGCTTAACAAATAGAATCTGAGAAATTTCTAAAATAAAAGTTCATGCTCAAGTGCTTGTTTTCATTTCCTTTTTATCTGGATTTCATTTGGTGTTTAAGTTTCTCTCCCCAAATTTGAACTCCATTCAAATTTGTTCAATTCAAAATCTGAGAAATGTTCAAAACATTTCTTTCCCGGGCTGTTTTCTCTTCTCCTTCCTTTCTCCTTCGCCGGCCCAGCCCAACTCCTCTTTCTTCCCCCGAGCAGGCCGCCTCCTCCTCTTTTTCCTTTTCCTTCCCGGCCCAGCGCAGCCCGCATGGCCCGATCCAGCCCAGCCGCCACGTCGTCTTCCCCAGCGCGACCGCGCGCCTTCGCGAGCCCTCGCCAGCGCGGCCGCAGCTCTCCCCGCTCTCCCTCTCTGCTATCTCTCTCTTCCTTTCCAGCTCACGTCCTCGAGCTGCTTAGCCACTCTCCGCCGCGACGTCACCCACAGCCTCGATCCATTCATTGGTGTACGGGGCGGCGCCATCTCACTTAAGACCGGGCATGGAGGCTGCCGGATTTCCCGCTCTCACAGCACAGCAACGAGCTCGTCAGCGGCGACCAGAAGCGCCGTCTGCCTTCGCGATCACGCTGCCGACCTCGCCGCGCCGCAAATTAAGCCAATGCGCGTCGGCCACGCGCGCCCCACCGGAAAAATCTCCGCCGATGAACACCGGCGAGCTTCTCTCTTCGTCCCGATCCGTCGCACCGCTCGACAGCTAGCGTACGGCCTCGCCGTGCCATACCTACCGCCCGCAATGTTGACCATCCTCGGCCCCTGCGCCACGGCATGCTGTCAACACGCACGCCCGGACAAGATCGGCGCCGGGGAAAATATCGCCGCCGCGATATTCCTTCCGCGCAAACCGCCTCCCTCGGCCTATAAATAGGCTCGAGCCTCTCCTACGAGACTCGCCACCGGCTCTGCACTACATCCCCACCACCACAGCCACTCAATCGACGCCGATTCTCCTTTCTCCCCAAACTCCGTCCGGCCGCACGATCTCCCTGTTCCGGTGAGGTCCCCTTTCTCCTCTCTGTCTCTACAGCATCCCCATCGCTTACTGGTTCGATCCCAAGCTCAAACTCCAGCCCTCCTAAACCCTAGGCCGGCGCGCACCGAGCGCCGCCACCCGCCGTCGCACGAGCTCGACGACGGCCGCCATTCCGCCCGCCGCGCCTTGCTCAAGCATACGCGCACCACACTCGCCGTAACCTCGCGCACCTCCCAGATAGCACACACTCGCGAAAAACACACGCGCGCGCATGAGCGCATCGCGCTCCGCCGCCGCGTCCCACTCCGGCGAGCCCGCGCCGCCGCTCTGGTGCTCGCCGTCGACAACAAGCTCGACCACCCGCTTCGCCTTCGCATCCTCTAGCCCTGCGGCGAGGTCTCGTCGTCTTTCCTCCACCCTAGCGGCCGGCGGCGAGCCCTCCGGCGAGCCACCGCCGCGCGCAGCCCAGCACCGCCGCGCGCTGACCTGATCGCCGCCGTCCGACGTGGCGTCCGCGTGGCATCCACGTCAGCTCGTGGGGCCCACCACATAATCCCAGTCAGCTCCCCTCCTCTCTCTGTCTTCCATACACCCGGTCCATGTGAACCACACTCACATACATCTCCGGTCCACAGAACCCATACGCCTGGTTCACCGCACAGTAACCCGGGGTGCACTATGCAACCCGGCCCCACCAGTCAGCCTCTGAACTCTGATCCGTTCTGCTAAATCCACCCGGCTAGTGCACACAGAATCTTATTTCGACACTTTCCCTTTGTAGAAAAATTCCAGAAAAATTCCTAAAAATATCTTATATTCCCTAGATTATTTTGCCACCTTTTCCCAACATCAGAAAAATATAATATTTCCATAATAAATAGGAATCTATAGGAAGCTTAATCCCTTTTCTTTATACCATAATTCCACCCCTTTTAGCTTCTATTAATAGATTCTTTTCCCTGATCATCCCATTTATTCCAATCCTATCTATTCATATCAATTCCTATTCTATTTGAGTTTATTTGGTTACTTATTTGGATCTCATTTGGTTGTATTTATTTTATTTTGCGTTAGTTATTTACTCGTCGGTATTTTGCGTAATATAGCTAACGAGGAGCTCGAGGAAGAGCCCGAGGACCCGGATTACGAGGAGGAGCACGAGGAAGAATTTGAAGGCAAGTCCTAACTATCCTTGATCATACTGATCCTATGATTTATAACCACATCCCATGAATGGCTTGTTTTAAATGCTTATATATGATGCATGCTTATTTTACTAATTGAAATGTTGTGATAGTTATGAACCTAGTAGGATAGCCATCCTTGATATTGATGTCTGTTACCTTGTTAAACCTAGGATATTTCCTTCATTATGCTATAATAATGTTGGATTATTGCCTTGATATTAGATTGCTTAGGAATTTACCGCAACTAATTAGTTGTTACACGATATTCATGACTTTTGGTGAAATGTGTGAAAATGTGTGCTTGGTGTGTGTGTGCGTAAATAAAATGGGAGGGTAATAACCAACTAGTGTGTTGGGGTGAAGTGGGATGTTTTGAGGCGGGGGCGAGATGGTGATCGGTGAATAGTGATAGGTGGAAGATGCTCGCCTCGGCCGGTTAAGGACCGGTTCTTGTAAAACAATCACCTAGTGAACCCCGTGCAACCAACAGATCCTGTTATGGGCAGGACTTGACCCTAACTTTCTGGCGTCTACCACTTGATCCACCTAGGAGGCAGTAGTGCAACGGGCAACCAGGAACAGACGCGATATCTTTATGGGTCGTTGTCCGACTTGGCCATTGGGCCATTGACTACTTATAGTCGCTTTACAAGTCCCTGGGTCAGTAATGGCTCGTGGGTGGGATTGTGGGGTCACTCGGAAAGGTGGTTTTCGCTATATTGCTCTCTTGCTAAGAGCGATGTAGTCTGTGGGTAAAGATGTACACCTCTGCAGAGTTAATCTACCATCCGGATAGCCGTGTCGCGGTCACAGACGCGCTATGGTTGAGTTCACAAAGATTAGTCTTACTTAATCCTTGAAGTGTGAGTGGGGGGTATTCGCCCGTGTTTTGGAAATGAGAGTCGGTACGGCCGTGCGCCCGAAGGCTCGTCTAAAACTTGGGAACTGGCGGATTGACGTATCTCCCCAGGGCCAACCCACTTAATCATGACAAACGTTTCTTTATAAAAGGTTTATGCTTTTAAAATGAACCCTGCATTAAAATAAGCTTTCCGCTAAAATAAAGCCCTACAGCCTAACCTTTCATACAGCCTTATATGCATTTATAACCCTTTTTAGTAGTGTTAGGATTTGCTGAGTACCTTATGTACTCACCCTTGCTTTAATCATTCAGAAGAAATGTTCAGTATGAAGACGGTGGTGACGATGAGTAGGATTTGCGTTCATCGCCCGAGTTGCCTGTAGAAGTTGGACTCTTCGCTTTCCGCTTGTGCTGTTGGTTTGTGGCCAGGCCTGCCGGCCACTGGTATTGTATTTTGTAGTCTTTGCAAGACATTTGTGGTATTGTAATAATAATCGAAGTATGGACTTGGTATTATCTTTGTTTTGTGCGTATCAACTAACTGATCCAGGGATTTGGTACGGTAAGCACAGTGGATTCCAGAAATGGGATCCGACAGGAGCCGCGGGCGGCAGAGGCGGTGGGCGGGGTAGGCGGCGGGGGCGTCGCATCGCGACGAGTTAGTGGTGGGCGGCGGCTTGCAGGGCGGCGGCGGTGGGTGCGGGCGGCGCGGCGAGCGGCGCGGCGCCGCCGGCCGCCGGGGGTGGTGGCGGGCGGGGGAGGAGGCCGTACGGCGGGCGGCGACGTCGCCGGGGACGGCGACGGAGGCCCGGGGGGCGAGGCGCGTCGGGGCGGGGGCGGCGGCCGGCAAGGAAGAATAGGCTCCGACCGGCGGCGTTCCGACCGCCGGTCGGAACACTTGTCGCGCTGGGAGGCGTCGCGCCTCCACTAAGCGCGACCGGACGCGCGTTAACCTCCCCCTTTTGAAATCTGTTTTCATCAATGTTGTGCAGGCCGTTGATGCAAATTTTATGTCCACCCACAGTGGACTATCCCGTAGAAATCCTAAGAAATGTCATCTTAGTATCATTTCTTAGCTCATGTTTGGTTCAAATCACATGAGGAATGTGCATAAAAAAAGTCCATTCAAATTGGTTCTGAATATGTACTTCTATAAAATGTTTGAGTGGCATAAATAAAGCACAGCTTGGTATTAATGAATCATTATTTAATTTTTTTTTTCATGTTGCGTGGCTTAGTGCACTGGCAAGACGTTCGGCTAACACCTTACCAGCTGGAGTTGTTCGACTCTCCGTTTCTCAACAATAAAATCTCCTCCCCTCCCCCACATAAGCGCTGACTCACCGTTTCCACAAAATATGCGGCTCTCGTTGTAAAAGTAGGGAGAGGGGTTTAGAGGTTTTTTTGGCTTGCGTGTGAAAGTTTTCTTTTTAACAAAATGTTGCGATGGTGGTTGAGTTTTTTTTTTTTTTTTTTGAAAGTAGCAAAGACTAGGACTTTCTTTATGACAATGATTTTGGCCTACTTTCAAAAAATCAACACTATAAAATTATATTCAAATAATTATTTTTTGACAATCGATTGGTAATTGATAATGCCTCATACATTAAAATGTTAAGAAAGGAGAGATCGGTGGCTTCGTAACAAACATGGCATACTACTATTTTTCTCTACATTTTTCAGCTAGATCTGCAACAGCCTCTGTTCTTCGGTGCCTACATACGCGGGTCCTGCTTGTCAGCCTCATTTCTTCTCTTCTTCTTCCTCTCTACGTAGCCCGCCCGGCCACGAGCAGCTCCACGGCGCGGCGCCTCTGCCGCTCTACGACGCGCTGGCTCCCCGGCACGACACGAACATGCATGGAAGCCGCTTCGGTGCTTCGCTGCCTTCGCCGTTCTCTACGCTGTCACAAATGGAGTAGAGTAGCAGCAGGACAGGCTTTTCCCAGCAATCCAAGCGAAGAGCTGCAAAGTCTGTGGAGCTGACTGCAGGAATCTTTCACGGCACTACTCCTACAAGAGAATCCAAGAACACTAGCTGAAGCTCTACGGCTATAGCTTCTGCCATTTCGTGCCCTTTATCATATGAGGATTTTGGCCTTTTTTTTTTCCTTGACCCCAAACTAGGATAGAATTGCGTGAACTCTCACACGGAGAGTAGCTCCAGACATTACCAAAGACCTGAATAGAAGAACTCGTTTGGCATTGCTGTGGTTTTGTAAAAGTGTTTATTTATATTTTTTATATTTCAGTTGAGAGTAAGGCTGTTCACGAGCCGTTCCATCTAGAGCAAATACCTTTTTTTTATGAGGAAATACGCCTCGAAGGGCTTTCATTCATATGCAAGAAAATTTACAATTTAACCCAAGAGGGCCAATTATACATTAAGTCCTTTGCAGGGCAGCTTCCAAAATGATTAGCATTTGAGCAACTAAACGGAGAGCTGCTGCAATTTTCTAACAGAGCGTTTCTAGCTAGAGCATCAGCTATATGTTTTTCTTCTCTATAATATATGGAAGCTAATACTCTTGCTATCTAAAAAATACTGAATATCTTTGATGCCTTGTTTTATTCTCCAATCCGGAACTGAGGCTGCTTGAAGAAATATATTAAGGCTTTGCAGTCGGAGAGGATATCACATTCCTGAACCTGAAACATATTTAAGATTTGTGAAGCAAGTAACATGCTTAAGGTTTTCTGCATGAAGAGAGTGTCAGCCTGGGATGTTTTTACTTGAAGTTTTCAGGCTTCACAACTCCTGATTCCATATGAAGATTCAAGTCTGACTTGACTTTGGGTGGAAGGAAGCATCAATCCTGCAACATTCTTGTGACTAGAAATATACTTTGATCATTATGAAAAGAAATAGAAAGGTCAGCAAGACCTTCACCCGAAATTTGTTCGATTTCATATGCTCATATAGGCTATTTGAGAGCTGAGGCTGGAAGATAACTGAATGGACAACCTCTTCTCTCTTTTGAAACCTGTGAGCATTTCTTGCTTCCATATGAACCAGAGAATATAACAGACAAGGTCAATGTCTTTAGGATCACTTAAATTGGAGAAAATATTGCAAATCATACCAGAGCAAAAGCCAACAAGCCGGTCTGTTTTAATGTCGAAAGGAGAAGCGAACCATACCGCTCTCGCAAAAGAACAATGAAAGAAAATATGCTCATCATTCTCCGGTTGCTGACAGTGGAGCAATTAGAAGAGATGTTATTTATTCTTTTGTGAAATATTTTTTGTCATAAGTCCCAAATAAACATTTGAACTCTAGGTAAAATCTTTTTGTTCTTTCAAACCAAATTAATAATAGAGATAGTGTTAATTGATATGTTCAATTTACTTACCATTTTCTATATTTCTTCTTGGTGGATAAGCTTGTACGCATTTTGAGCTGTCCAAATCCCTTTTTCGTTTGGCTTCCAGATTAGCACATCAGGGCCTCCAGCTTAGAGCATCTCAGCAGATGACCTAAATGAATTGCTATACCTAAAAACTACCAAAAAGCCTAAAACGACCAAAAAAAACTACTCCAGCAGATGACCTATATGGATTGCTATACCTAAAATTTTTAAGCTATAGCCTAAATTTCTCTCTCCTTGACTCAAATATAGCAACGCGCTCCTCCATTGCTAAAACGCGCCAGGCGTGCGCGCGAACTGCAACTGCCCGCGCGCGAATTTCCGCTCGCTCGCCGGTTCGATCATCGCGCCGCCCCGCTCCCTTCCAAATCCGTCGACCTGCGCCTCCATGGACGGCCCCGGCGAGGTTCCCTTGCCACCACCGCCTCCTCGTACTCGTGCTCCAGCCCCGCCCCAGCCGCCAAAGCCCGACGAAACGCGGGACGGGCGCGGCGGGCCCGGCTGCTAGGGTTGCCGAAGCCGCCCAAATACCGGCCAAGGAGCGCGGCCGGGGGCTCCCTTAGGAGGCGCGGCACCGTCGGTGGAAGGTTGCCCCTGCCCCGAAGGTGCGCAAGCGTCCACCCCCGCACCCCACATCGAGTTCTGGTGCCGCAAGACGAAGAAGACGGCAGCGCCGCCCGTCGCTTTGGTGGAGGTTGATGATGCGCCGGCCACATTCTGCAATCCAGGGGGCATCGAATCCCCTTCATTTTCCTCGCCGGTGGTCCCCAATCTCCCTCCTTCAACTCTCCAGCTTCTCCTGCCGGCAGTGCACAAGAAGTGTTCGGTGAAATTCCAACAGGTAAAACACCACCTTTTCCCTCCATTTTCAATTGCTTATATCCCGTGACTGTACAGCTTCCAAACTTCGAGTCTGTCGATTAGTTATGGGCTACTTCAGTAAAATTTTAAATCACACAGACTACAACTGAGAAGCCACAAGACAGGACGATTAGTCTCACCTGACCTAGTAACAGAGAAGAAGCTGTGCACCTTGTTGATACGCCGGCTGTTACATTTTTTTAACCTGCTTTGTAAGTCAGCATTTGCAGCGACTAACACCTGATGCTTTGATAAATTCAACTAACACCTGATGCTTTGATAAATTATGTGGACACCTGTTTCGAAGCGGCTGACCATAAAACGCTAGCCATAACAAAACAACCGAGCTTTATTTTCAGTATTGGTGATTATAGAGTAGCATGGATGGTGATTGAATTTTTTTTCTTGTATAGTGTCGATGATGAGACTTTCATGAACATAATGGATAGTGTGCAATTTAGCAATGAAATGTCTCCGCCTCTTGATGGAATGTCTCCCCCTCTTGACGATGGTACAAATGATAGCGAGAACTTTGTGTATGGCTCTGATGTTGATGCTGATTTTGATGATATGCCGAAGAAGAGGGGGGCTAGGGGAGTTAATTTTACTCTTGCAGAGGATGAGACCATTGTGAAGGCATGGCAAGCCATCACACTTGATGCTATCACAGGGGATGAGCAACCAGGATCAACCTATTGGCAGCGCATATATGATCATTTTTGTCGTCACAACATGAGTGGCACCACGAGATCTCAAGTATCAGTAACTCATCGATGGCAAACAATTAGTGCTGCTTGCACTAAATGGGCATCATGCATTGCATCAGTGGAGCGACTCAATCCTAGTGGTGCAAATGCTCACGATAAGGTGATCAAGTTGTCACATTTTTTAATTTAAGTTGTCTTTTTTTACATTGTGTACTACTGAACATTGCACTTTGTCGACAGGTGACCATTGCTCAAAGGTTGTACAAGGGAAGGCAAAAGAAGAAGAAGGGTGGAAAACCAGGAAAACCAGGAAAGGGCTTTGGCTTGCACCATTGTTGGGTTCTGCTAGAGCATGATGAGAAATGGAGGAAAAGGAACCTAGAAGTGCCATCCAAGAGTAAGAAACCAAGCAACTCATGCTCTCCAGCTGATGATGAGTGTGTGGACATAGGCTCTGAAGATGAGGACTCTGATGGAAAGAGGAGCCCCACTCCAAGCTCGGTGGTTGAGAAGAGGCCGCCCGGTAGGAAGCAAGAGAAAGAGAAGTTGAAGAAAGGAGGAGAGAATGTGTACAAGGAGTCATTGGACAACATGGTTGCGACAAGAAAGGAGCTTGCTGAAGAGAGGAAGGACTTTAAGACTACAAATGGTCGGAGATGAAGGAATTGGAGGAGAGGAGAACATTGGCTGAGGAGAGGAGGACTGAAATTGAGGAGAGGAGGACGGCGGCTGAGGAGAGGAGGACAGCGGCTGAGGAAAGGAGGGCAGCGGCTGAGGAGAGGAGGGCTACAATCGAGGAGAGAAGGGTTGTGGCCGAGGAGATGGCAAAGAGAGCTGAACATGAACAAAGGATCATGTTCATGGATCCATCAAAGCTCGATGAAAGGGAAGAGCCTACCTTGAGCTCATGCGTGACGGTGTGTTGGCGGCTGCAGCAAGAGCCGCTGAAGGGTTCAACATGGGTGGATTTGGTGGTTTCGGGGCAATGGGAGCTCTAGTGCCAATGGTGGTGTTGATGGTAGTGATCATTGAATGGCATAGATCCGTGGCATGATATTTTGGTCTTTTGCATGGCATAGATGAACCATGATTTGACATTTCAATTTGAACTTCGAAACTATGTATTTCAATTATTATGTTTGAGTCTTAACCATGGTGATTGAACTTTGTTTCATACAATTCTAATGTTCATTGTGGAATGGGAGAAGAAGGGAAACTGGTTTTAGGTATCCTGTTTTAGCAATGCTGCTGGAGAGGAGCACAAATTTTTTTGGCAAATCTTCTCTCTCCTATTGCTAAATCCAGTTTTAGGTCTTCAGTTTTAGCAACTCTGCTGGAGATGCTCTAACATTGTCACTAATACAAGGCATAACCCCCTTTACTATGTACAAAGCACGTCAGCTCTCATGTCATATTTGCACACGGCGCACGGCATCTGCATCTCGTTCTGTTAGAACAAAAGCAAGCACAAGACGACGAACACGAAGAGGAAGAACCATATCTGATGCAGGGACCTCGCCAGCTCCATCTCCCGCCGCCTCTGACTCGGAGTCAGACGGTACGGGCTCGGGAAGTACATGCTCGGCGGCTGCTCCTGGCCGCGGAGCACCCATGGCATCACCGCCATCGCCATCCCTCCGAGCATCCCTCCGGTCGTCGAGTGCATCACGCCGCGGTCCCCGAACGGCGGAGGGAAGAGGAAGTCGAACTGCGCGGCACCGTCGTGGCCGTGGCGGTGCACCTGTGTTTCGACGTTCCGGTGGTGGTGGTCTCCGTCTCGGGCGCTCTGTCGCACGGCCGGCCGGCGCGGGATGCCGGCCAGGTCGCGCGGCGGCTTCTTGGGCCTGGAGCTGCTGCCACGGCCGTAGAGCGGCACGAGCTCGTCCGGCGACACCGCAGCCTTGCACACGGGGCAGCACTGCTGCCTCGCCGTGCTCCTGGCGTCCGCGGCAGCGGCGGCGTCGGCGTCTGGGCACAGCCACTCGTAGATGCATGGCCAGCAGTAGAGGTGACCGCAGAGCGTGACCACGGGCTCCGCGGCCGAGTCGAGGCAGATGTTGCAGTCGAAGCAGCCGCCGCCTGTCTCCGCCGCCGGCGCGTCCCCGCTGATGGTTCTCTTCGCCGGTTCACCGCCGGCCGCCGCAGGCAGCTCAGTGAAACCGCTCGTGCCGGTCGCGCGCGTCTGATCCATTTACTTCATGCACGCTCAACAAGCACTATGCTGTTGGTTTTCTGCGCTCTAGCTCACCGCCTTCTTGTCCGTGGTTCGCAGCACTGCAAAACAAAACCAGAGTGAGGGTCAGGACGTCACCAGTGAAAAAGCAGAGGCAACACCATACCGATTGGAATGTGCAATCGCACCAATCATGACATCGAAATATCCTATCGATCTGTGTGAATTGGCTAGTCAGACGAGAACAAGACAAGGAGAAGAATAAAGTGGGTCACGTAACTGCGTATATGTGGCCTTACCGTACAGGGGGTCATGTGCGGATATCCACCGGGAGGACGAATACATGAACCTACAAGAAGAGTAGCGACGGACCTGATGTGTCCAGAAACTTTCAGCCTCAAATGTCGTTCTATCCAAACTTCAAAGGGTCATTACGCTCAAACTTCCAAACAGATTATATTTGTTGAGAAATGCAAAATGATATGGAGATGGTCCTCATTATCTATTTTGGCCAATTGTATTATTTCCTTGTGTATTCCTATAGTCGGTTCCCAGATCAAGAAGAGTTTGGTTGATTACGATACTACTACTCCAGAACGGCAACTAACTACTCTTCCAAGCCAAATGTCCGATCGACAGAGGATATATGTGTTCCATGGTATTTCTTCCTGTCTGCGAGAAAGCGGAATTTTCACGTCGTCTTGTTTCTGATTGATGGTAACATTCCTTATCCAGCAGAATGGTTAGGGCAAGTACAAAGGTGTTGTCTCATAGCCCGTCTCATAGTTTTCAGACGGTTTCATCAGACAACTTGTACAATAGGTGATTGTTTTAGTTGTCTAGTATTAATTGCTCTTTTCTTAATTTATAGGTGAGAAAAAGAATATTTATGAGTTGCATGGCAACTATAACTCGTACAATGGTGTGTAAGCCGTCTCATACTCCTAAATTTCAGCGCATGAGGTGGTTGCTTCGCGAAACAACCATCTCTTTCTCTCACCACCCTCTCTCTCTTCCACCTCATCAGAAATTCTATATAAGGTTGCATGAGACGGGCTATGAGACTGCTTACGTGTAGCATTGTACCTGCCCTTAATGTGATGCAGACATGTTCTCAATTGCCGGGTCCATTTTGGTTTTTACCAGCTCGGAGCGTCTCCACAAAAAAGTTTATTAAGGCCAAGTGATCAAATCAGGTCAAGACTGTAGCTATCAGACTGAGGTTGCCCTGGGATGATGGCAGAAGAAAGGAACAGACATTCAATTTTCTCCCTAAGCAGATTAGGCCCTACGTCTTCCAGGCTTGACTTCGGACGATGCTGCATGATTAATGTCACTTGGACAATGACAGGATCAACTTCTTGTTTATGTTAGGAAAAAGAAAAGACCAAAGGGCTCATAGCTGACCAGACAACGAACGGTTGGAAGGTGAAGATAACTCTTCCGTCTGTACTCTGATAGTCTTGGTCAATCCACTAAACCTTTAAGTAAACATTTGAGAAGCAAAGACAAAGTAGGGCACTGATTGGCAAAATAAAGTTGAAATAACTCGAGTGTAGAGGGCTGGATATTCAACTGGGATAAGCACACCAAGGACTTGTTTTTAATCATATCCACATATTGGAGAGGACAATGACAAGAAATCAAAGATCTCCAGACTGAGATAAGATTGGGAAACAATGAATGATTTGCTCAACAACTCTGAGGAACTTTTCTTGAATCGTACAATATTCTTAGTTACAGAACGTATGCGCTGACAAAATAGAAGTGTGATAGGATCAGGAAACAATGAATAATTTGGGCAACAACTTCTACGATTTCTTATTTTTTTCTACTTTTAATTGCATGAGCACATACCTACAGACCATATGTGCTGATAAAACAAAGAATCTAGATTTCCCCTCATTTTTTTAGCATTACACATTCGGTTGCAATTCTGATTTAAGAAGAACTTCAAGCACTCCATATTTATTTTGCATGTAGCTGTCCGACTAATGTATTTGTGATTAAAAAAAAGAACAGCATTGGCACATCAAGTACAAATGAATAGCGTGAGATGTGACAAACCAACAGCAGTCATCCGATATTCCTAAGGAATCGTACAACAGAAAAAGAAAAGGCCCAAGCATACGGATGCAGTCAAGTTTTGAAGGTTTAAAAATACAAGGTCAAATTGGTTTAGTACCCCAATAGTCAAAACTTGATGCAGAGGTATCAACCTACACACATTTCAAAGATTCAGATCTAGTTACGGTACTGTGCCGTTTGCTTTCAGCTTTTTATTTCTTTGATTTGACTCTCTTTCTACTCAACAGTTGGCGGATCCGGCTCGATAAGCAAAGGATGAAGTAACGTTGCAAAACCTTTTTCATCTGTACTATAAGACACGATATAAAACCATACAGTTTTATCAACAATACAACTTAAAAAATGATGGAAAATGGTAGAGAAAACTATATCAAACCGGCATATATTTAAGGAGGAAGTACACGTCTGTTTCAAATGTGATGATTTTTTTAGAAAACAAATGTGATTTATATTTAATACATGTTTTACATATAATCACGTACTCCCTCCGTCCCAAAATAGTTGTCACTGGACATCATGTTTGACTGTTCGTCTTATTCAAAAAAATTATTTAAATATAAAAATAAATATGTCATGATTAAAATATATTCAATGATAAAACAAATTGTAAAAAAATAAATAAAATTTGCGCAAAAATTTAAATAAGACGAGCAGTTAAAAAAGTCAACAGCGACATCTATTTTGGGACAGAGGGATTTTGGGACAGAGAGAGTAGCTTGGATCCTCCTATCCTTTAAGTACGAGTTCATTGTCAAAATATTTGATCATATAGCATAATAGCAATGAACCTCCTTTTTTTTAAAAAAAAAAGTTTTCAGCCAAAAGAAGAAACGTATGAATCACACAACTCACAAACTGACTAGCAATTAACTCATAAAGATACGGCAGTTGCACCCTTTAGAAACCACATAAAGAAAGGAAAAAAGAACAGTTATAGCTACAGTAAGTGAATAACAGAGCTTGACAAACCGTCAAATCCATCTTCCATTCATTGGAAATCAGGAGTTTCTTTCAAAACGGTGAAGAATCGTTGTTACGAGAGTCAATCCTCTGGGGAAATCAACAGCTCAAAGGCATATAAACTACAAACATCTACATGGAAAAATCCATTCTCAAAAACCATCTCAATGAAACTCAACATTCGCTCGGACCACACGTGCTCACATAAAATGCAGAGCAACAGCACCAAACAAGGAACCAGAGGCCCAGAGCCCCCGATATTGATACGCTATGAATTCAGACAGAACATGCAGCATCACGCCAGCAACCAAAAGGAAAACGAGAAATAACAGGACAGGGATCATTGGCTGACCTGACCTGCGGCAGCAGTTAGTCGTCCGCCTCTCTCGTTCTCCAGGCTGGGGGGAAGGTGGCGCGGGAACAGTGGCGTGTGATAATGGCAGCGAAAGGTACAGGCACTGGTGGTGCTAGCTTTGTGATTGCGAAGGCGGCGGCGATCGGCGGGTGCGCGTCGACGTCAGCCGCGGCGGATAGAGCGGAGAGGGTGCGGAGTGGGAAGGGGAAAAAAAGAAAGATAGAGAGAGGCAGGGATATGGAAGCGGAACGGCGGTGCAGCCGCGCAGGGAGTCCTTGGGACTCGGGAGGAGTAACGGCAGGGAGGGGATATCTTTTCTTCCCCGTCGCGCTTATCCAAAGTCTGACGCGAGTCCACGACGTCAAGCTGGTTTAACCGTGACTTCGTTCTCACAGCGGCCGGCGGGAGATGAGGGAAACAGACGCCTAACTTCTGCTGGACCACCGTTTCGAGTTCGTTGGGATGACTCGTCGGTCGTCGTCTGCCCGATCGCCTTTCAATTTTCTTCGCATGTATGTTGGCGAGAGATGTTCAAAAGGCGGTGCCGAGGGAGAGAGCTTTGCTTTCGCGTGCAGGATTGCTCGCTCTGCCGTAAGAAACGGGGCAATCTCGCCTGGTGTACGGCACCTTGTCGGTCGCCGCGATCCGGCGGCCGCGTGATCCCACGGGAGGATCTTTCTTCGCGGGCGCGGAGCACGCCGCAACAAGGGGACGACGCGTCACTCTCCCTGAAACCAGTGGCGGAGCCAAAACAGTGAGTCTGGGTAGGCACAACAGCTGAACAGTAGGCTAAACAGTAATAAACAGTGTATCAACAGTAGCGAAACAGTGTACCTACAGTGCTCCGACTGTGCAAAATCACCGAGCGCCGGGTAGTCCTGAGCCTACCTGGACTACCCGCTGGCTCCGCCACTGCTGAAACGGCCGCGCAGCGTGCGCCGCCGCACCTTTCCGTTGCGCTTCGTCCATTATTGCGTTGGTCCGTTAAGCTCACTCCGAAGAGCCTAGATTGCAATCTCATCATATCACACGTATCACTAGTTCCCAGGTCCAGAAGCGAGAATGCGTCTGCCGCTTCCGACCAGCCTGAACCAGTAGACCAACAATCGAACTGCGCAATCGGAAAAGAAAACCAGTGGAAATGAACCTCCCGGGTCCCTGCCGCTGTCTCTCTACCACCGGCTTCTGTTCAATCGCCAGGGGAAATGAACCAGGTGACGCGGGGCTCGCACCCTCACAGTCTCGGATTGATCAGCTGGTCCACTGAAAATTCTTCACGCCGACTTGCCTCAGGCGGCTCAGGGAGCAGTGGAGCACGATGCCAGCGTCAGCTTGTTTCTTAACAGGAGTTGTAACTATTCGCGTGCCTCTTTTTTTTCATTTTTTTTTAACCTTCGTGTGCCTGAATAAAGGTCGATCTCGTGGTGTTTCAGAGCCTGGCAAACAGCTTGCCAAGTTGCCATGCGCAGCCAGGACTCGTACCGTTATTAGACCGGAGATACCCAGCTGACTATTCCAAACGGACTCTCCGCCCTCCAGCGAACCTAGAGCAGTTCCAAGTTCTGGGCCTGTTGATGACAAGTCTGAAGGTTTCGTTCAGCAACGCTTCAGCTTGTTACTCCATAGCTTTATAGGTTCATGGTTCTCCAGGCGAAAACAACACATGATGGTTTACCAATCCCATATAACCTTGGGGAATGAGTGTTTCCAGTTTCCACTGCCAATCTACCACCAGGTCAAACATGACATGGAACTCTCTGACGGCATCTCAAACAGGCTAGTCATGCTATACCGCCTGCCATTGATAACCACGAAAACACAAAATACATAACATTCGGCAACACATCCGGACTTATTCAGTCCGAAATGATCGAACACAGCTTCTGGCAAGAACCATGGGGCCGAATACAATCGAACAGATCTACTCCTACATTCGATAGTAACATAACCCAATAAATGAAACATGGATACTTGAGCTCTTAAATAGAAGCAACCTTTGTACTGACTTTAATCCACAAGGCTTCTCATCCTTGAACCACATTTATTGGAGGTTATATCTCATGTCATTATCTACATACAGCTACTTAATGGGGGATCAATGTCGCCGGTATACCCATCCATCTACACATAGAAGTTCAAGGCTGATTGGCTCGATTTTCACCTCCCCACATACTTCTCGATGCAGGTCACCAGGGTGCTCTCGGGCACGGCTCCAATCACCGCATCCTTCTTCTCACCTCCCTTGAATATCATCATAGTGGGGATGCTCCGGATGCCGAACTGGGTTGCGATGTCCGGGTTTTCGTCGGTGTTGAGCTTGTAGCACTTCAGCTTTCCTTCATACTCCTTTGAAAGTTTCCCAACAATGGGGTCTATCATTTTGCAGGGTCCGCACCATGAGGCCCAGAACTCAACAAGGACAGGGAGCTCGCTCTCCACAACAAGTGACTGCCATGTCGACTTGGACACATCAGGAACTGAAAAAGAACAAGGTTTGGAGCACATAAGTCAGCATATCAATCACCATAAGTAGGACAGAAACTATTCTGTGAAACTAAAAGGTCAATGCGTCTAAGTCAAAGTTAGACACATAAATTTTCTATAATTATCCAGCTGAAAAAGAGATTTCCACAAATATAGCATAGCATTATAGAACCTAGATCTAGTGACTAAGAACTCAAACAGTGAGGGTTCAAATACAATTTATACGAATGCATCCGCATTCCCAGACATTGATATTAACTGTCCATTACAAAGAAAATGCTACGGATGTACCAGATGTCAAAATAGCTTCTAATGGTCTAACCTTCTAGTACATTACAAAAAGATATACTATCCTTCATACATGAAAAGTGCAGTATAGACATACATGTACTGTTAACCGTGCAAGGCCGTGCTAAATACATAGCAATATACATTAGACTCGAAACTGGGAACCATCAGATTAAAACTACACTGTAACATAGTCTTATTCTTTGGTATTGAGAACAAGGTAGACAAGGATCACTATTGCGATACCAGACAAGTGCTCATGACTCAAGTCAGAAGATACGAAAGCCATTTTAACGTAGAGAATTTCATGCTCGAACTAGATTCAAAATAAGTCTGGTGTCACAATCACTCATATGTAAATGCCAACCGTACTGAAATGATGTTTGTGTATTTCCACAAAGTTTATTTGATACTGCAATGCATCTACTGTACGAATGGCACATCACACCTTTCAGTAAGTGTTCTTCCTAACTACTGCTAGCCTTAGGAAAAGGTATATACAACAATCTTTGTGATTATCCCGTCTCCACGATTTGTTTCTATAAAAGCAGGCAGAAGTCCTAACTTGTTACAGAAACCAAAGTTTCATCATACTCATGTACACCATTAGAGAGACTATTTACGCTTGATGTAGCACATTACCATCTTAATGAAATGCCTGGCAGCTATCCTGCAGCCAGATCCAAAATCAACTTCACCCTTGTGCTGCTCCAGAATTATGAGTGTGCAAGAATAAAATTCCGAATCTCTATCTAGTAACAATACCAATATGGCATATCACGAACAGTACCCATTATCCTAGGTTTGAAAGAGGGAAATATATTTTCGTCGCAACATCTCATACTATTCCTGTACGTCAGTTGGTTCAATAAACAGACGTGCGACTAAAGTGTAAATAGAGCTCTATAATTGTATGCTGTGTGGTCCATATTAGTCAACTACCGGAATGACACACATATCCTCATAACTTTGCCGCAATCGTCCAACCGCCATAATTTGCTACGTCCAATTTATAGCTTTCCACACAGACCACGACAACACGATGATACGTCATGTTAAATGCAAAAAGATTTGAACTAGGTTTCGCACCTTTGCATTCATGCAGAAGAAAAGTGCATAATCTAATGCGGTGAGCAAACAATTACACGATAAGCTACACATGATGCCCTTTTGCATATAGACGCCTGCTTGGTTGCACGACACGCGGCGACTAATGCAGCGCTGCTATACATACGCATGCATGAAACAATACACACACACAAACAACATCACACCTCCACTCATACATGGGTGCTTAATTCACCATGGCATCCTTTAGAACCCCGCTCCGCTCCAATGTTTCTACTCCACTGCATGTTCGTGCGGTGCAGAAATCAGAACCGACTCCCTAACCAAAGCAATCGAGCGAACCCTAAGTCCACCTTAACAGTCCCAATCGCACGGCAGATCACTAGCCGAATCGCCTAGAGTGATGATTCGCACTACATGGCAGCTCCAGCACCCAGATCAAAAGCTCGGCACCATTTCATCTCAGATCGATACACGAATCTAACCCCAATTGGGGAGTAACCAGCGCAGGCACAAAGTCTACCTTCGATGGCGGTGTCCTGGCCGCCCTGGGCCTGGCACACGACGGCGGCGCCGCGGGAGCGGGCGCTGGTGCTGGCGCTGGCGCGGAGCGCGCGGCACGTCGGGAGACCGAGGAGGGCGATGCGAGGCGGGGCGAGCCTGCACGCGGAGGCGGCCAGTGAAGGCGTCGAGACGGGCGCGGCAACGGCGACGGCGAGGTGGGTGGCCATCGCGGTGGATGGATGGGGACGGGAGCAAGAGGAGGAGGTGAGGGGGATCGGTTGAGGTTGAGGTGAGCTGAAGAGGAAGGTGGTTGGATCAGTGGGTGGGGGATCGTCAAGTGATGAGATGGTGGACAGATAAGTACAGATCGGCGCCGGGGGACGTGTGGCGCCGCCGTGTGCTGAAGACGTGGACTCGTGCGTTCATGTGCATCCCCATCCCTATCACCAAATCAGATCAGAACAGCAGAAAATCTCACGTCGAAGTTTTAGTGGGCCGGTGGTGGTCCGAATGGGGGGATAGAAGAAGCCCATGAAAAACCACTCCAGCTCAGGCCGGCGGCTGAGTTTGCCGCCATTGCCTGAAGAACCCCGGGCGCGCGAAACTGGCGGTGGCGACTGGCGGGCGAAGCTAATAATGGCCATCCACGCCATGCCGCCTCCATCTCCATGAGAGGCAGGTAGCCAGGCGCGTACAAAGGGCAACCCCAGATTCGGATCTCGCCGTCCGCGTCTCCATTTGTTCGCGCCACAAGGCTTGTATTAGCGCGCTGCGAGAAGAGGAGGAGATGGTGCACGGGACGCTGGAGGTGCTGCTCGTCGGGGCCAAGGGGCTCGAGAACACCGATTATCTCTGTAAGCATCAGATTGGTCTCATTCAACATGCATGTGATGCATTGCGTTCCATGTTGTTTTCTTTCCATGTGGTCTGGAAACATTTGGGGCAGGCTAATCCTAATAGCTATGTGATGGTCGATGAGTTGACACCATCAATAGCAACATTTTTCTGGTCTGTTGGCATTTATTGACACATAGAGCTTCGGGAAATCGTGGATTTGAGGAAACATATTTCATGGTTAATTGTGTTTTTCCCCTTTTATGCGGGATCAGATGTGGATCAGAGATTGATGGTTTTGATTTTACACTCGAGAAATTAAAGTGCTCAAAATGAGTCGCATCACTTGTTCGTATTTTTTTGTTTTCTTTCAAATACTTTTGAGATTTCCTTTTATGGTTTTTTCCTGGCACAATACAGGCAACATGGATCCATATGCAATCCTAAAATGTCGATCACAGGAGCAGAGAAGCAGTATTGCAGCAGGTGGATATCCCTCATGTGCTGTATCTTTCTCGAATATTTGTTATTTTCTTTCTATGCAGTGCTTAGGCATTCTGCAAACGTTTTTATGTTTTAAATTAGGAAAAGTAAGTTGATATCTGATTTCTGATGGCCTTGTGAAGTGTTTTCTAGAGAACGTGTGGAGCATGGCCTAATAAAGTTCAATGGAACACATAATGATCTGAATTCTCAAGAATACCAAATGCATTCTCTTGAGTGACTTTTGTCATGTAGAATGTTAGAATGTAGATAGAGTTTGTAATAGACTTCACATGGAATCAAAATGCACTTTCATTCCAAAAAAAAAGTGATTTATATGATCTTTAAAAACTCATATGAGATAGTAACTATGGTAAAACAATACACTAGGAAAGAGACGAAACTTCTTGGTTTTCATTCCTAATTAACCCAAGAAGATATGCAGTTGTCCTGCACACTCTAAAAAAGGTCAGGGGTTCAAATATTTATATCCTGCTCTAGCAAATAAAAGAATTGTTTATGTACCTTGAATTTTTTTTGAAGCAATTATGTACCTTGAATTTTATTGGAGACTTTTGATACTAATCCTATGACATGATCATGCGTGCAGGAAAAGGAAGTAACCCTGAATGGAATGAAAACTTTGTCTTTACTGTGTCAGACCGAACTACAGACTTGTTGATCAAGCTCATGGACAGTGATGCAGGCACAGCAGACGACTTTGTTGGTGAAGCAACGTAAGCGCATAGTTTATATTCATGTCTGCAATTATTTTCTTTTGGAAGAAGCCAACAGTTGGTAATGTTTGTCAAATTCTTCGTAACCTTAAATGCAAAAGGAATCATAACATTAGCGGAGTATCTTTCTGAAATTTGTTGCTTTTGTTTGTCCTGGTATTTAATTTACATACCTTCACAAACTGAACTTAAGTAATGTGATTCAGAGTTTAAGAAGTCATCTTCTGGATGGATTTTCGCAGGATTCCGCTGGAAGCTGTATATGCTGAAAGGAGCGTTCCTCCAGCACTATATAATGTTGTGAAAGGTGAAAAATACTGTGGGGAAATCAAAGTTGGTCTCACATTCACTCCCGAGGTAATTTCTAAAATCGGCGTTTAAATATGACTCATTAATATTGAATTGTTGAATCTACTTTGCCGGTGTTGCGGTGGTGTCAAGTACTACTATTATGCATCGGTGTTGGGATGCAGGTGGAACTAGTAAAGTGAATTAACGGTATATCATTTTGCCTGAATATTTCATTCGACGCGGGATTAATAAGGCCTCAGCTTCTTAAATTGACTTTTTTTTTGTTTAGAAAATAATTTTATTCTTATTTCATCTCTAGTCAAATAATTCCTCTTTTTAACTAAAATACTAGTACAATTTTCACCAAATGATGTGTTAAACCTACATGGAGAGTACCATGCCTCCTTTGCATCATTAGACTGAATACAATTGCACCATCGCTTCCAGTCAACTAATGGGTATTCATTTTGTAGGATGTTCGCCAGCGAGATCTGCCTGACGACTTCGGTGGATGGAAGCAGTCTCATTGAGAAGAGGAAGATGCTTTGAGGTTTCACTGAATATGCTGACGATATAAGTTTATGAGTAAAGCCTTGGGCCCTTGAATACCATCCATCTAAGTACAACATGAATTTCATCTCTAGTCATATTCATGAGTTTCAACTAAAAATAGATGTATTTAGCTGTATTGTATTGACACCTTTTCTTGGTATTGGAAATTACAAAAAAAATTTGCCACAAATGCTTACTAGTATTTCTTCTGTCTGTTCAATGTTTAGTCAGATATCAGAACCAAATGCTCCCCTTAAACTGTATAAAAATTGCAACTAGCTAGAATCCTTGGACGGTTCTCCTCGTCCTCAAACATCACAAAGTCGATTCAAAAAAAAAATTCACAAAGTCCACAAAGAGGAGCCTTCTTCCTCCTCTCTCCGCGGCTGGAGGAGGACGAACTGATCCTCACATTCTTGAAAAACAAAGTTTGAATAAAGAAACCTCACTTCACAATTCATAAAGGTACTTTATTCAACGATCAATGCAATCACATGGCAAAGTACAAATGTAGAACTCTTGTGTTACCACGAGTTATCATACTGTGTTGCATATATAGGCAATCACAAGCAAAGAAAACGAAAAAACACAAAAAAAAAGGGTGAATGGTCAGCCCTTGGCACACACGTATAACCTATGTTTTGCAGCGGAATGAACTACCTAAGCTGCGTCAGTCAATCAGGGCGTCAGGCTCGCTAATTGTGCAGTGGGTTGGGTCCCCGGGGAACCAGCCTCTTGGACTCACCGTGCACTTGCATTGCTCCCACGTCGCCGGGACCCGGCGGCGCCATCTGACGGCGGCGTGCGCACGGTCCTCGACACCGCGCCACCGTGCATCTGAGCCGCGACCGACTTGGGAGCTCTGCTGCCATACGTGAGGCCGGGCCGTAGCTCGATCGCCGGCGGCAGCAGCAGAAGTAACAAAAAGAGCGTGGCCGGCGATGGAGCGTGTCTCATGGCGCTGGCGATGAAGCAGCGGAAAGGGTGCGATGTGCTGTGAGCTGAGGCCTTGTGTGTGAAGGGGTTGGGAGATGGCCAGATGGGCGCCAGGAAGCGGAATGCAGAGTCTGCTAGCTGCTCAGATCAGACGACCCATGTCTGAGAGACTGAGAGGGATTGCAAGAAGCCAGAAGGCAGCAAACGATTTATTTTCCTTGGTTCGTGTGGCCATTTATATACATTGAATATGGTGGTGCCAGTGTTAATTGCTCATTCCGTATGAGCCATGACAAGGGCTAACCGGAGGAAACGGGCATCGAGGCTTTCCGGTGGAGAAACCACTTTGCTAAGGCTGACTTCAACAAGGAGAGCCATTTTTGAGATATAAATTCACGTTTGCCTGGGCTAAACAGTGCTTTGCCTCCCCTTCGCTCGACCGCGTCTCCAACAGAGACTGCACTGCATTTCATTCGCTCCGCCCTCCTCGGCCATGCGCCGTCCCGCTCCGCTCCGTCGCGCCGCGCCGGCCCCGCCCGCCTCGGCCACGCGCCGGCCCCAACCGCCTAAACCACGCGCTGCCCCGCTCCGCTCCACCGCGCCGTGCAGTCCCGCGACGCCCTGAAGCGCCGCCAGTGCTGCTGCCCCGCGCCGCCGTTGCTCCGCCGCGCCGCGCAGTCCCGCGACGCCCCGACGCGCCGCCCGTGCTGCTGCCCCGCGCGCCGCCCTGCTGCTTCCCCGCGCGCCACCTGTGCTGCTGCCCCGCGCGCCCCGACGCGCCACCCGTGCTGCTGCCCCGCGCGCCTGGCAAGGTCCTCGAGGAGGTGCCGGAGACGCGGTGGAGGCGGGGGCAGGGGCCAGGACGCCGTTTCTCGACAAGGCCGCCACGCCCGCTCACCCATCTGCCGCCGTGCTCGCCCCTGTGCCGCCGCGCCCGTCGTGCTCGCCCAGCCGCTGGCCCCTGCGCCGCCCGCCGCGCCCGCTCGCCTTGCACCACCCGCCGCGCTTGCCCTTGCGCCGCCGCGCCCGCTGGCCCCTGCGTCGCCGCGCCCGCCGTGCTCGCCCCGCCGCTGGCCCTCTCGCTCCTCCACGCGGCGCGCCTCCACACCTCCGACATTTGCCTTCGAGGAGAGAGGAACGGCAAATTTACATCGCCTCTCTCCTCCTCATGCAGTTTGCCTTCTCATTTAGCTGCTCTGTTGGAAGATAGATTTGTGATGCACAGTGCTTCTGGACATGCATATTTGGAGATGCATGCCCTTGTTGAAGTCAGTCTAAGGGTGCGTTCGGTTCCCCCTCTAAAAACCCTCTAAACTTTATACCCCTCTAAAGTAAAAAGAATCTTACTATTTAGGAGTACTAAATAAAATTTAATTACAAAACCTTTCTGCAGATGAGCGCTATTTTTCGAGACGAATCTAATGAACCTAATTAATCAATGTTTTGACACAGTGATGCTACAGTAACTATCGTCTAATCGCCGCTTAATTACCCTCATTACGTTCGTCTCGCGAAATAGATGGGGGGTCCTGAACTTAGTTTTGTAATTTGACTTTGTTTAGTACACATAAATGCTGCCGGCATCTTTGATGTGACCCCTTTATACCCCTCTAAAGTGATCCGAACGCAGCCTAAGTGCACCGCGCCCAGACAGAAGAACATTTGTCTCCTACACTGGCTTGGCATTGCTGCTGATCAAACAGGCAACTGTTCCCAATCGGAGGGAACTTCCAACGGACTTCGACTTTCTTCGTGATACACAACACATATAGCACTATTTGTCCACTTTGGCCTCTTGTCGGTAGACTTGTGTACAAGCGCCGACTATAGCGTATATTTCCGCTAAAAAAGAGAGAAGACTATAACGTATATTTGCTGTTCGTAAGATCAAGAAATCGCATGACACACAATTATTGAATTTCGACACCCCCCAACGACTTCAATTTTGACACTGGAGGGAGTATGGGAGACTTGCATGTGTGTAAGTGTATCGGTGTTTTATGAAGGCGAGTGCTTAACTGTTGGCTCTAATTGCCCATGACGACGGAGTTCATGCAGGAGTGATTAGCACATCGGTTGCAAGCTTTGGTGCTGTCCTATTTATGTGGCTGCCGGTTGATGCCATTAACATTCGTGTCCTCCCTAGTCGTCGGCTCGTCGCAATGAGCTGGGCGTGTAACTGGAAGGGACGCGCTTCTTGATGGATGCTCAGTGATTGAGCCCACCCACGTTTCTGTTAAGCATCATTCCATTCTGTCCACCTTGTCGCCAAAATCAATTGGAAACTGATCGAAGTAGCTGCAATGGACGAGGAGAAGGCACAACTGTTAAGAATCTAGGCAGTTTTCTAATTAATTTAATCTATAAATTTCCCAACAAGGTGATGGCGATGAACAAACTGAACAGAAAGCCAGGAACGTACCCAGCGGAAGATCCATTCCCAAAAACCATTGTTCTTGAGTATGTTCGGATGTTCGCAGTGCAGAACCGTCCGGGAAGTAGTCGATCGGAAGGGAGCAGTCACGTTGTCGCTATCTAAAAACCTGATCGCCCGCACTCCCGGCAGATGTCTCTTGCGGAACGGGGTTTCGGAGACGGAACAGACGCGACGCCTTCGAACGAACAGACGCGACCCTTCGTAAAGAACGAACAGGCGCGACGTCTTCGTAACGAAAAGGCGTCGGTTCATCTGAGATGCGCCGTTTCGATATATCAAAACTTCCATAACGGACGGACGCGACGCGACCGCCCGCCACGCCTCGCCAGCCAGCCGCCGCCGCCGCCGAGCCGGCTCGGCTCAGCGGCGGCGGCGGCGCGCACGCGCGTGTGGTTCGCCACTAGCCTCTCTTAACTTCTCTAGGGGATCAACCGGAAATCCACCTAATAAGTCGAGTCAATTAATAATAGGAATCCCATGTGGGACTAAACCATTATTGCATTAATTATGGGCCTAGATTAAATAGAATTATTGCTCTATTATGGGCTTAAAGGCCCATAAATCTCAATAATCCCCACCAAGTCTAGAGCTCATAAGGAATGCACTCAAATCATCTTCCTCTCGTTTGATATACCGATGTTTCGATGGAGACTGTTAAGTGAACTTCCATCTAGAACAGAGGTTACACCTTATTCACAACTGAGTAATGGACTACGCCTTGAATTGTTAGTTTTGTACGAAAGAGGTTTTGCCTAAGTCCTTTACCGATACTAGGTTGCTAAAAAAACATCCCCTCTGTTTGAAGCATATAAGTCACACTTTTGACCCATTCATGAGTATCTAGAGATCCCCACCATCTCATAGACTGTGACTAGCAGTCGAACTCATATAGGTGTGTTCCTTAAAGATATCCTGTAGGACGATATCTTTGCTTCTCATAAGCCATTAGGAACACATTAAGGTTAATAAACCAGCCTGCCTTACAATTCTCTAGGAAAGAAGTACATCTGAGATAGACCAGTCAAGGGTCTTTCCTCTCAAGTTGTCACTAGCTTGTTTCACCATTCTACTTCACGGGATCTCCGATCGCATAGAACAGGTTACCACTATGACAACCTATTAAATGGGTCTCAGGCCTATCTCACTCGATGCACTGTTTATCACATTACGTGACAGTCCCTTGGTAAATTGATCTGCCAGATTTTTAGACGTATGAACATAGTCCAACGAAATAACTCCGGAGTTTCTCAATTTTCTGACAGATTTATTCGCCTTTTTACATGCCTTGTCGACTTCATGTTATCCTTTGAATTGTTCACTTTGACTATTACAGTCTGATTGTCACAGTTCATGGAGATAGACGGTATTGGCTTTTCAACCACCGGTAAATCCATAAGGAAATCACGAAGCCACTCGGCCTCAATTCCAGCAGTATCCAATGCTGTAAGTTCTGCCTTCATAGTAGACCTTGTCAAAATATTCTGCTTGCAGGACTTCCAAGAGACAGCGCCACCTCCAAGTAGAAACACATATCCACTAGTGGCATACATCTCATCAACATCAGATATCCAGTTTGCATCACAATATCCTTCTAGTACTTTAGGGTACCCAGAATAGTGAATGCCATAGCTCATAGTACCTTTAAGATAGCGCATTACTCTCTCAAGAGCTCGCCAGTGATCATCTCCCGGTTTTGACACAAACCGGCTCAATTTGCTCACAGCAAACGAGATATCAGGCCTTGTAGCACTAGCCAGGTACATAAGCGAACCAATGATTTGGGAATATCTCAATTGATCCTTTGCTATTCTTTGGTTCTTCCTTAATAGCACGCTAGGATCATAAGGCGTGGGAGCAGATTGACAATCGCTATACCCAAAGCGACTCAAGATCTTTTCCACGTAGTGAGATTGCAAGAGAGTAATCCCACCATTGCCTTCTCTTTGTAGTTTGATGTTAAGAATAACATCTGCTACTCCCAAATCCTTCATCTCAAAGTTTTTGCACAGAAAACCATTGACCTCCTTAATCACATTAAGATTGGTCCCAAAGATCAGTATGTCATCAACACAGGATGACTCCCTCGCCCCCACCATACCGATAGTATACACATTTGTCGGCTTCGTTCACACAAAGCCAGCCGATATCAAAATTCTTTCGAACTTCTCGTGCCATTGCCTAGGAGCTTGTTTGAGGCCATACAGGGATTTTAACAATTTACACACTAGGCTCTTTTGACCTTCTATCACAAACCCATCAGGCTGATCTATATAGATCTCCTCGTCTAACTCTCCATAAAGGAAAGCTGTCTTAACGTCTATCTGATGGACGAGAAGACCATGTGAGGCTGCCAGAGAAAGTAATACTCGAATCGTGGTCATACGAGCAACAGGTGAGTAGGTGTCGAAATAATCTTCACCCTCTTTTGTGAATATCCCTTCACCACAAGCCTTGCCTTGTACCTCTCAATCGTACCATCAGGCCTAAGTTTTTTCATGAACACCCATTTGCATCCTATGGGTTTGCACCCGTAAGGACGCTCGACCAACTCCTAAGTACCATTAGACATGATTGAATCCATTTCACTCCTTATTGCTTCCTTCCAAAGGTCAGCATCGGGAGATGAAAATGCCTCTTCAATTGTTCTGGGAGTGTCATCCACGAGGTACACAATAAATTCATTTTCAAAAGACTTTGCAGTCCTTTGTCTCTTACCCTTACGGGTGACTAGATTGTCATCCTCCTCAGGAATGTGCACAGGAGGTTCCTCATTTTGTGTTATCGGAATGAAATGCTCATGGGGTAATGTAGACTCACGACTAGATATGCTAGGTGCATTTTTAGAAGGAAATTCACTCTCTAAGAATGTAGCATCTCTGTACTCCAAAATTGTACCGACCAACATGTCAGGTATTCCAGATTTTACTACTAAAAACCTATAACCCACACTGTTCATAGCATAACTCAGGAAGATACAATTAACAGTTTTAAGTCCAAGTTTGCGCTTCTTATTGATTAGCACATTCACCATGGCCAAACAACTCGCAAATATGAGAGATGTGATCTTTTCTTATGCCATTCCTTGAATGGTGTGATTTCTTTATCCTTTGTGGGAACTCTATTCAGGACATGACATGCTGTCAAAATCGCCTCACCCCACCATTCCTTAAAAAGACCCGCTGTCTCTAACATGGCGTTAACCAAATCAGTTAGAGTTCGGTTCTTTCTCTCAGCAATCCCATTGGATTGAGGTGAGTAAGGCGGTGTCCTCTCATGAATAATACCATGTTCCACGCAGAATTCAGAAAAATCATTAGAGAAGTACTCTCCACCACGGTCAGACCTTAAACGTTTAATCTTCCTCTCTAGTTAGTTTTCTACTTCAGCTTTATAGATTTTAAAGTAATGCAAAGCTTCATCTTTGGATTCTAGCTGATACACATAGCAATATCTAGTACAATCATCTATGAGAGTCATGAAGTATCTTTTATCACCTCTAGTCAATTCGCCATTCATCTCGCATAGCTCGGAATGAACAAGTTCTAATATCTCAAAGTTCCTCGCCTCCGCAGCCTTGTGAGGCTTGCGAGGTTGCTTAGATTGCACGCAAGCATGGCACTTAGAACTTTTTACCATGTGAAATTTCGGGATTAAATTCAGTTTTGCTAACCGCGTCATACAACCAAAGTTAATGTGACAAAGTCGTGAATGCCAAACATTCGACTCATTCGAAATAAGAATATTATTCACAACCTTATTACAACAATTATCAAGTAAAGAAAAGCGGAACAAGCCTCCGCAATCATAGCCTTTTCCAACAAATGTTCCATACTTAGAAAGTATACATTTATTAGAAACGAAAACTATTTTATAACCATCTCGACACAATTGAGAGCCACTAACAAGATTCCTTTTGATTGAGGGGACATGCTGCACGTGCTTCAATAGCACCGTCTTTCCCGAAGTAAACTTCAGAATGACCGTACCAACACCAAGAACACGAGCATGTGACCCATTTCCCATCAACAAGTCTCCTGTCACTCCGGCCTGATAAGAAGAAAACAAAGAGATATCAGCACACACATGTACATTAGCCCCAGTATCAATCCACCACTCAGGTGTTTGACAGACAGAAAGGACAATGGGTGTAGAATTACCGTACCCAAGAGTCCCTCCAGTCTCGCTAATGACCACATTTGCAGATTTCTTCTCCTGCTTAACTTTGCGGTCTGGGCACGCACTTGCCCAATGCTCAGTGCTCCCGCAAACAAAGCAGCCACCTTCTTTGTTCTTTTTCTTCTTAAAAGTGGTTGTTTGCTTAGGCTTCTCAGCCCCCTTCTTCTTCTTCTTTGATGAAGTAACCTTTCGCACCATATTGGCACTAGAAGGTTCTCCTACGCTCTTTCCACGTGTGTCTTTTGCTTTCGCCCTTTCCTCAACATCAAGAGTCCCAATGAGTTCAGACACGCTACACTCCTGTCTCTTGTGTTTCAGTTGGGTAGCAAAATCCCTCCAAGTAGGTGGCAACTTAGCGATAATACCGCCAGCCACAAACTTGTCAGGCAACACACATGGAAACGGTTCGAGTTCTTTTGCCAAAGCCTGAATCTCATGAGCTTGTTCAACTACAGAACGGTTCTCAACCATCTTGTAGTCAAAAAGCTGCTCCATGATATACAGTTCACTACCGGCATCAGAAACACCAAACTTAGAGTCCAGAGCATCCCATAGTTCTTTCGCAGAGGTGCACGTGATATATGAATCCTTATACTTATCAGCAAGAGCGCTAATCACGGCGCCTCTGAATAGATTATCAGCCATATTGAACCGTTCCTCCTCCTCTAGAGTGAACTGTTCTGGCTTCCGTTCGCGGCGTGATAGCAGTTCATTGCTGTAAGCCACAGGACCATCTGAGCACGCCATCTCTTATAGGAAGACCCATCAAAAGCGTTTGGTTTCAGTGCAGCAGCAAAACCGCTACAGAAAATTGCCTAATATCAGGTTTTTGGAATGTTAAGAATCTAGGCAGTTTTCTAATCAATTTAATCCATAAATTTCCCAACAAGGTGATGGCGATGAACAAACTGAACAGAAAGTCAGGAACGTACCCAGCGGAAGATCCTGCGCCGGAGGCGCTGGAAGATCCATTCCTAAGAACCATTGTTCTTGAGTATGTGTTGGCGGTTCTTATGCGATAAAATTAAATTCATTAATTCCGCAAGCGCACGGATCACCATTGTAGCATTTCACTTTGGAGTATTCCAGGGTTATCGTATTTATATTTCCGCAGGGAAGTAGAGCAAAAGGGGGCTGAATAATAGCAATGCATTGGATAATTTGGAGAAAGATATAATGTATCAACTATACTTGAGACGGGGGTAAGATAGGCATGATATATATGGGTGGCACACACATCCTCAAATCCAAGGTAAATAAAAGAAACAAAACGTAGTATATATTTGGGAGAGCAACGACATAGAGTTAAGGCTACCTGTATGTTTATCTATTATTTACTCTTTCTAGCAGTCTAGTCTACAAAGGTTATCTACTCTAGTTAAGCTCATACACATACAAGTCATGACGTTTCGGGGCACACACGTGCTAGGTTAACCGATGATGCTAGTTCAAACCTAGGAAACCGTATGCTATAATTAAGACCCTGCTGAGTCCAACCCGGACGTGGTGGATTACAGAGACCGGTGCAGCTGTCACATACACTCGCGGCTACCATCCTCCGTGGGGCTGGGTGCCAAACGTGCATAGGCCAAGCTCTAAGCGCCATGCTTACAACCCGCCTAGAGGAACTACTCTTGATCAACGGAGCAGTCCTATCTAAGAATGAACAAGTACAGATTTCACACGACGTCATCTCCGACGAAGGCACTCTCTCGTACTCGCTATTCCAACAATCACGAATCCCACAACAAGACTTCTATGAGCACTTACTTAACAGAATAAATAAACTAAATAGAAAAGAATTACTAAAAGAAATAAATAAAGACAAAACTAATTATATATTAAATAAAATAATATCTCAAAAGAGTAAGGATACAAAGAACTATACCGAACTCCGAGAAGACTCCGGAAGCCCGAGAGAGCTCTCACTCTACTCTACTCTACTCTTACTCCCAAAGCTACTACTAAACTAAACTATTGAACACTTGGATGAAGTGTGATGGTGCGAGTTGCTTCGGAGGCCGAGGGGTCCAATTTATAGCTTGTGAAGGCGGTGGGAGCACCCTGGCCGAAGCTGGAGAGGCGGTTTCGCCAAAGTCGGCCGGCCGGCCTAGGGGGGTGGCCGGCGGCCGTCCCCTGTGTCGGTTCGCCACCGACTTCTGCCTCGACGCTCCACGCTCCAGATCACTCCCTGAATGCGGTCTGAAGGTCGGCTTCTTCGTGGGGTCGGCAGAATTGCAGTGGGGGCCAAGTTAAGGCCCAAATGGCCCACCTTCTAGAATGGTGGTGCAAATCTGCTGGGCTGGTCTTGAATTATGCGTTGTGGATCAGTTTCCAGCCCGCTAGAGGAAGTCTGGGGCCTGCGGCCACCAGGTGGGGCCGGCCGGCCTAGGGTTGGGCCGGCCGGCCAGGGAAGTTCCCTGGCTGGGCCCACTTTTCTCCATTATTCACTCTTGCATCCAAATATTCACCAAAACCTGTGGAGTAGCATTATTCCTAACTACTATGCACAAAATCTTGGTGTTATGTATTTATTTACCGGTAGGGTGGCGGTCAAATCATGGTTTAACGACCGCCAACAGTATGTTCGATGTAGTCGATCTTAGTCGATGCAGGACGATGTTCGCAGTGCAGAACCGTCCGGGAAGTAGTCGATCGGAAGGGAGCAGTCGCGTTGTCGCTCCCCAAAAACCTGATCGCCCGCACACCCGGCAGATGTCTCTTGCGGAACGGGGTTTCGGAGGCCTGCTCTCCCAGATTCTGTGCGCGCAGAAGTCCGGGACGGAGAAGTCTTCGAAGGCAACAGCGAGCGGAAGTATGGAATGCGAGAGCGAGTAAGCGAACGTTTCAGGCGTATGGAAGGCGCTATATATAGAGACGGAACAGACGCGACGCCTTCGAACGAACAGACGCGACCCTTCGTAAAGAACGAACAGGCGCGACGTCTTCGTAACGAAAAGGCGTCGGTTCATCTGAGATGCGCCGTTTCGATATATCAAAACTTCCATAACGGACGGACGGTCGCGACGCGACGCGCCCGCCACGCCACGACTCGGCACGGCTCGGCTCGGGGACGGCGGCGGCGCGCGCGCGTGTGGTTCGCCACTAGCCTCTCTCAACTTCTCTAGGGGATCAACCGGAAATCCACCTAATAAGTCGAGTCAATTAATGATAGGAATCCCATGTGGGACTAAACCATTATTGCATTAATTATGGGCCTAGACTAAATAGAATTATTGCTCTATTATGGGCTTAAAGGCCCATAAATCTCAACAACAACAAGCCGGAGAAGGGCAATTGATGTGCCGTGTGCAACTACAATGTACCATCAAGACGCGTCGGCAACCGGTTCATGCGCTGATGCACGTTGCTGGCTGCTAGTACGGTGCTACCGGTCCAGACTGCAGTGAAGGGGCGCACGACGCCTAGCCGCGAGGACCGACGAGGACGAACGGCGGCTTTGCCGGCTTCCATTTCCACTGCTCGAGCGAGACCTTGTGGGCCTCGTGCCGCGCCGCATTGGACCTTTCCAGCATTACGCCGAACACTCACTTTCAGCTCGGCCCAGCACCGGTCACCTTCTAGCTCCACGGTGCCTTGCCGCTGACAGCTCCGCCGCCGGACGGCCGCAGGAGAGGGTTAAGAACGCGGATGTCAGGGTGAGTGCAAGCGAAAGCCAGTGAGGTGGAGCAGAGGACGACCTCCGTCTCGCTTAGAGCAACGAGCACGCAGGCCACCGCTCTTCGTCTTCTCGTGCTTGTTCACAGCGGTGTCGAGGCAGTGGTGGCCTCCCTCCCCTCGGAGGCGGTGACTCGGTGTCCCACGGCAGCGGCGCGCGGAGGATTGAGGATACCGGAGAAGGCGCTACGGATGGGTGCGTCCGGCGACGGACGGTGGCGCGGGACGCTTTGCTGCAGGGTTTGGGGCAATCGCCGGCGGCAGCGCCGCTTCGGCGGCCGCCGTGGCCGCAGAGCGCGCATTTTGCAAAGAGGACCCTCATTTGGATCGTGATTAATAATCGCGATCCAGTATTTTGCATATAACCCCCTAAATTAGCGATTAATAGTCGCGATCCAATATTTCACATAAAGGCCCCTAATTGAGATCGACTTTTCTAAACCCCCCCCCCCCCTCAAAGTTACAACTGAGCCCTTCTCTGTATCCTCTGCTACAGTAGAGAACCGGCGACTCCGGCGTTTCCTCCGCCCCGGCGCGGATCTCTCGCTTCCCCCTCCTCTCCGGCGGCCTCGTCGGCGCCGGAGAGGGCGGGGAAGCAGGATCTAGTCGTGGGCGGGTCAGTTCTTGGCTGTAGAGTAGGGTAGGGATGCTAGGGTTAGGGTTTCCGCCGTCTCCCATGTCGGGGACGGTCGGATCTTTTGTCTCCCTCGGTGGATCTGGTGGTGGTGGCGTCGGCGTCGACGACAAGCTTGCCGGTGAAGCTGTGTGGTGGTCCGTGTTCCTGGCTGGTGGCGGCGAGGCGGTGGCGTCGTCGTCGGCATGGGGAATAAGGTCCTCTCGAGTTCGTCCTCGCCTCGCTGGTGTTCTGCTCCGTCGCCAGCGAAGAGCTCGTGGAGGTGGCGCCCTCGCTGCGGGGTGCCTGTACAGGAGTCGCGTGCCGGAAGACCGTCCTCTTGCCGGTCGGCGAGAGGAGGGGGTTGCCGGCTTTTGCTTCCAAGGATGGAGAGGCGGCTGCGGGTCAGCGGTTCGACGGCGGACGGATCGACCTCCTCATACCCGCGACGGCGGTGAGCGTCGTCGCCGGTGGGGTTCGATCCAGGCGGTTCAAGTCTCGGGGCGTGGCCCCGGCCGATGGTGCCTTCAGCTCTTGCTCATCTCGTCGTCACAGGCGAGTGTCTTTTGCCGGCTTTCTGAAGCCTTTGTGCGAGGGGACTTTTACCGCCACGGGTGTGTGGATTCCGGCGAGGTTCTGTGGCTCTGGCGATGGCCGGAGTCGGTAGTTCTCGCTGGTTGTGCTAGGACAGTGGTACTCTGTATCCTTGTAAAACATACTTGTATGGGTACGGGCTTTGTACTCCTTGATCTCTAAATACAGGTATCGTTTGATAAAAAAAAAAAAACTGAGCCCTTCTTCAGACCGCAGCTCATTTGCTTTGGCTTCCCGTTCTCCCCTCCTCGCGGCGAACCACCGGCGGCCGCCGCAACCCCCGGTTTGGGCCGAGCAGCTACTCCTACTCCCGGAAGTGCGCCGCTACCTGAGCTCTGCTCGCACTCGCCTCCAGGTTATTTCACCCATCCCCTTTTCACCGTCTATTAATCAGCGCTAATTGCTCGATTTGACGGTTGAATTCACCAGAACTGATTACTTCCTTTGCTTCAAGCTGTAGAGTTGTTGGTTAACCGGTTCAATTTTCCAATCCCACAGGCTGTTCCGCCATTGATAGGTTGTAGGAGCTCGGAGGAGAGGCATGTTGAGCGGCTGCGCCGTGACACTGCACGAGAGGACCGGCTCTGGTGCGAGCCTGATCGAGGATGTCGCGGCCGAAGCAGGAGACGAGGAGGCCGAGGCCGCCGCGAGGGTGCTTTACCGGGCCTCGTTCCTAGAGCTGATGCCGAGCTCCCTGCAGTACGACACCATCATCTGGGCGCTGATATCACTGCTGCTTGTTCTGGCATGGGGGGTCGGCCTGCTCTTGCTTATCTACTTGCCGTACAAGAGATACGTGCTCAAGAGGGACGTCCTGTCCCGGCAGCTCTATGTGACTGAAAATAAGATCATTTACAAGGTATCCATAGTCTTGCTTATTTGTTCTGTTTTATTTTGCTGGAGCTGCTGAATTAATGCCGAGTGCTTGTGAGTTTTTGCAGGCGACTAGACCATCTTACATACCGTTCATGGGGATTGTTGAGAAAGAGATAAAAGTACCGCTTCATTTGGTTGTTGATGTTATTGTAGAGCAAGGTAGATGCCCGAATTGTTACCTGTGTCTACTTCTTGCTTACTCAAGTCTATATAATAGCAATACACAGCATATTTACAAGTCACAGTTCAGACTTCAGAGTACTGCTTGGTTCCTCTGGCTATTCATATAGAGTGAGTATTCAATTAATTATGGACATGCGGTTTGGGTTTCACATTTATTTTCTATCTTATAATATCTTGCTGGGCTCAGTCACTTAAAGCTATAAATTTTGATATAGGCATGGCTCGTGCTGATTTTTATTTATTTTTTGAAATCCACTGATGAACTCATGTTTAACGATTTTATTTATATAAATATTGAGAATATCTGCTTTCCTTATAGCTAATAGCTAGCCATGCATGACCTTGAGCATGAACTGTGGCACGACCACCTTTAAAACTGTATGTTTATATGTTTCTGAAAATTATTTCGGTTCTGCAGGCTGTCTGCAATCTCCTTTTAGCTTACACACATTTAGAATAGAAAGCATAGCTCATGGAAAACCTGCTCCAGTTGATGAACTACAATTTCATGGTGTCCATAATCCAGATCTTCTACTGAAGGTAATTGCTTCTCTTTTGGAATAATCCTTTGAAAAAGAATTTTGGCGTTGGATTAGACTGTCATAAAATCAGCAAATGTGCATATGTTCCTAGCTGAATGTTTGGCGGTTTCTGTTTCACTATTTTGTGAAGGTTATAGTCAGAGAAGCTTCCAGGAGAATCCAAGAAGTCCAAAGATGGAAAACGAGAATGTACTCTGGTGAAGGTCCTTCTGACGTTCCACCAGTTAGTGGAATTCATTCACCTAGTGCAAAGGTAGTACTCTGACCCAGATCATATGTTTGTTTGTGGTGAAATTTCATTGCTCCAGCTTGGTGTCCTTGATTTATGGGTGGAATACCTATGTTCAGGTCAAAGCTTCCTCAGGCCATGTTGTCCTTGATTCTAAGGGTAGCATTCCTGAAAGGGTGTTGCTCCATAAGCTGGAAGAAGTTACTCGGTCTGTGAAGGTATATGGAACTTTAATCTGTTGCATGAAACACGATCTAATTGAATTTGTTGGTGATATCACAACATCCTCTGTTGTCCTCATGTTTATGCAGAATCTTGAGTCTATCCTCGTAGGATCGCATTCGCATACAAGAGGATGATTAGTTCTCAAACATGGACAAACAGGAGGCATATGTGGAGTGTATGGATTGTATTTACTGCTGAGGTGGAGCTTCTAGATCTCCTGTGGACAGTTATTTGTTACACATTGGTCGTGCTGATTCTTCCTAAGTTTCGCAGCTCCATGTACAAACAAATACTAATCAACGGTGTTCGAGTCCAAAGTACATCTGCTTGTTTACTGTCCAAACGTTTAAATGGTAGTTGATGTCAATATATCTACATACATGCAAAGCTTATTTACTTTCCAAAACGATAGTTCATGTGGAATTGCTTTGTCAGGCTTTCTTTTGGTTGCTGAAATTGAAGCTCAAGATCACTGAACGTCACCATGCATACATGTAAGCTGCAATTGTTATGCCTCTTGAACTCTGTGCTGAAGCTTGAAGTTATAAATGAATTTCCATTCACATAGCGTGACTAGTGTCCGATAAGAGGTAATGCCGTGTATATATATTTAGTGTAAACCAGTCATATGAAGGTGCAGAATTGCATGTTTAGTCCTGCTACAGTGGTACTTCTATCGTGTTTATTACCCACCTCAAGTTTACCTGAATTTTTGCATCTGGTATCATCGAGGCTAAATTTACATGATGTAAATGATGACTACATAATTTCCAGCTGATATTACCATGGTACTTAAGATATGCAAATATTTAGATGTACTAAAATGATAGCAGTGCATAATTGCGCTCACAATGGCACAATGCAAATGGTAAGTGGTGCAATACATATAGTAGTACTATTTGTTTTTCATCCTACGCAAGAATTCATAACTGAATCTAGGTAGAGTCCATGCGAAATCCTGAAGTAGTGAAGAACAACCACGATGTGCATTACACAGGATTGCGCTAAGAGGCTGTAGACATATACAAAGCTTCACACTATCAGACACAACTTTATGCGTTCCTCACTTCTACATCCAATGCTTCTTTTAGCCTCTCCTCACCTTGACGACAGTTTAAATAATTTTCATCTACTCTGTGTTTCCTTCTGTTGGCCAACATCTTCATTGCTGGCTGTATTATTCCCATCTACTGCACCTGGTGCTTCCTTTGGTTTCTTCGTTGCATTTTCAGGTTTACTCATATTCTTCTCATCTACTGCCTGTGGTGTTCCCTTTGGTTCAACTGCATCTTCAGTTTTGCTATTGTTACTTTCAGCCACATTTGGTGTTTCCTCTTGCTTCTCCATTGCATCTGCATGACTGCTCGTATTCGGCATATCTAAATCCAGCAACTCCTTTGTCTTCTCTACATTTTCGTTGCTGCTTGCAGTCACATCTACATCTAGTGTTTCCATTATCTTCTCCACTACACTTCCTTGGTTTGTCGGTTCAGGCACATAAGTTGGCATATTGCTTGCATTAATGTCTCTGTCAGATGTCACAGCTTCCCTTGTCACAGCTCTTTCAGTATCTTCTTCTGAAACTGGCATGGTCTTTTTGATTTTTCCAATTGTAACATACTTGCTCTTGAATTTGTACTCCCATTCTTGCAAGGCTTCAACCTCGAGAGGGCCTAATCCGGAAATGTCACCAGTCAAATCATTTAGTTCGAATGACATCTTTGCCAAAGCCCTACTTGCGTCTCTTCCTGCGAATGATGCATATGGGCCACCAGGTCCATAAAATATCCTGCAAACGGCAGATGAAACTGGAGGATAAGGAACATGTAATGCGTGGATAAAACTAGATTGAACAAGCGATCACTTTCAATGAACACAAAATGAACAATGTCAGGATCCAAGCAATGTAGTTCTTGGATAAACTATTCTACGGAGCTGAGTAATTTAGTGGTATTTGGTTGGCCATCCAGCCTTTCTCAAGCTATCAGATATGATGTTCCTTTCTGATGAAAATTGTGAATTGGGAAATGCCACCTACCTCTCTTTGGAAGACTTGACTATTTTATTAGACCAATAAACCATGGAGTTTGCTCAACTCAGATAGACCTAGCTCCATCTGAGCAATCTAAAGTTGATGGAAGAAATTGAGCTCACAATGCTGAATGCTGAAATCTCAGGCTGAATTTATGTGACCTGATTCTGAAGCACTCTTGTTCACATGAGAAGTAATCTACGGAGAACTGGGCAACGCCTAGAAACCAGAAGCATGTTCGTAACTAAATACTTCTTACTATTTCAGTATTACTGTCAACTTAAGCTATATTCTGACAGAGCTCTGTCCCCAGTTTAGTCAGCTCTAAAATGGGGTGGACATGCAAACATGGTCGTCTTAAAGAGGTAATACAAAATTTAAGCCTCCTTACAAAATTTAACTCCCTGCAAAATTAGAGAAGTTGTCGTTCAAGGTCTGTAAATTCTGCTTTTCTATTTGCATGGTAGATAATTGATAAGGTTTACTATTCCGTTTCTATTGCAAATTTGAATATTATTAACTGAGACAACAGCTTAATTTTCTGGCACTCGTCGTTTTTTTTTTGGCAAGTAAGAAGTTTCCTCCATTTTTTTTTAAGATTGCACTAAAATTACTATAAACACTTTGTCCTAAACGGTATACAAATTAACATGGAGGTGGTACTCAATTTTCCATTTCGTTCTGTGGGTTCTGTGAGTTGCTACTATCTCAGTTTGAAATCTTTCCATCAGAGACTTCCATCAGAGACAAGAGACTTTGCAGCAGACAAGAGATTAAAAAGAGAGCCGATACCTGCTCTGCGTGACGTCGTAGATTTGGCCCTTGATGGCCATGAGCAGCGGTTTCTTGGGGTCGAACCCGTCATAAGCCCTGAGCTCCTCCTCCGTCACCTCCCCGAGCTGCACCGGAGGTGGAAGCGGCTCGAACGCCCTCTCCTCCTCCCCACTCCTCCGTGCCACCTGCGCTGGCCGCGCGAGGAGGAGTCCTGACACCGCGATGTACAGCGCGGCGGACACTGCCACGACAGTGAAGAACGCCGCCGGCGTCATCCCCGTGTACGCCGCGACGGCCGCCTTCGCAGCCTCCCACCACTCCGCCATGGCCATGGACGGTGCAAGCACCAGTCTGGCACGGTGGCAAAAGGAGGAGAGGGAAGTTGGTGCTAGCGACGGAGTATTGTGGAGGGGGCAAGTGAAATGGAACGCGCGAACCGTGCTCCTGAGTCAGGGAAAACCGCGCGTTGGATGGGACGGTGCGCTGTGGTGGTACTGTACTGACGGTGGCGGGTTGCCGGGAGTCCGGCGGGTCACCATCAGAGAAGGCCTGGCAGCCGTGCTCTTTTCTTCATCTTTTACGGTGCTGAAGTTGGAAAGCGAGAAAAAAGGGACCGGATTCGAGATGAGTGGTGTGCGGAGCTTGAGAAAGGTTTGCAGTCAAGTCACATTTGCTTCTGACGGAAATTTTGTCAAATCACATTGTGATGGGTTATGTCGATATGGAATCAGGTTTGTGATGTTTTTAATCGAATTGACGTGGTTGTGTGAGCACTTGAAATGTGGTGTGGAAACTGGAAATCACGTAACGCCGGGGCTGGCCTACGTCATACGGCAAGGCCGAGTGTTAGACTGTCTCCAACGGGATCCCCATATCCTCACTTACACCCAAAATGGGTCACAAAAATGCTAAAACAGCTCTCCAACGGTAGACCCAAACAGAGTACGCATTCTTGGAGCCGGCGGTCACGCGACGCACAAATGCGTGCGCTCGCTCGCGCGACCCACGCCCTCGAATCGTTTTTTCCCCCTTTTCGTCTTCCTCTCTCGCTCTCTCTCTCTCTTCCGCCGAGGAGGTCGCAGCAGCGCGGCGGCGCGGGGCGGGCTCGGCGGCTCGTCGGCTCGGCGGCGCAGTCGCAGCAGCTCCTCTTCTTCTTCCCTCACTCGCCGCTTCCGCCACCGCCCCGGCTCCCTCCCCCTCACTCGCCGCCTCCGCCGTCGCCCCGGCTCCCTCCCCCTCCGCGCTGCCCCCGCGCCTGGCCTTCCTCCGCCCCCGCGCTCGTCGGCGCACCGCGCCTTGCCCCGGCTCGCCGGCCCACCTCGGTTCGCGCGGCGGCGGCGCTAGAGGCGCTCGAGCTCGGCCTTGGAGCGCGCCTCGCCGATGGACTCGACGAGGTCGAGGTGGAGGCGAAGTGGGCGGGCGGGGGCGTCACCGCCGCGGGAGGAGGCGAGGGCGGGCAGGGACGGTGTAAGCTTCATGACCATTGGAGTTCGGAAACCCGAAAGGTATGAATGTTTTGGTGATTGGGTGACCATATTGATGTGACTAACATTTCCTTGTAGGATATTCAAATGGTCATGTCAATGAAGTGTCGTCTCACATACTCTATCTATCGACGACTTGGTGATTGGTTGCCTCGACAATTCGGATCGAGAACTTGATGGAGTCAAGGTTGAAGATAGATCAAGGCTAAGGACATGATAGACCAAGCAAGTGTTGGCTTGGTGTAGATGCTAGCTTGAGTCCATTGGAAAAACCGGACTATCAAGAGGGATCGAATTGGTTCTCTTAGAGCACACTAGGTTAGAGATCAAATGGATGCATTGTGAGTCTCTTGAGGGCTAGGGTGGCTGAAGAGAAAAAGAGGAACCAAGTTTGGAGAAGTTGGAAGCAAGGATCAAGAAGTGGATCAAGTTTTCAGCTTATGCCGAAGAGATCGGACAGTACGGTCCTAGAGATCGTATGGTACGGTCTTCATTGAAGATCCAGACAGAGAAGTGAAGTCTCGGGATGCTGAGAAAATGAAGACCGGACAATGGACCGTATGGTACGGTCAAGGGGACCGGACAGTACGGTCATCAGAAGATTTCCAGACAGAGAAGATGGAGTTTCTGGAAGTGGAAGAAATGAAGACCGGACAATCGATCGGATGGTACGGTCCTAGGGACCGGACAGTACGGTCTTCATTGAGATGAAGAAGAAGATGGAGATGCGCCTGGAAATAGAGACCGGACAATACGGTCTGGAAGAGACCGGACAGTACGGTCCTTTGTACGGTCTCTAGTTTCGCAGGGCACTTTTGGGCAACGGCTAGTTTTGGGTTGGTAGCCTATAAATAGTTGGTTGCCCGCCCCTTGAGGGGTCTCTTGGCCATTGTTGGAGTGCAGGAAACTCAGAGGAAGCCAAGAGCAAGAGAGAGAAGCACTTGTGAAGGATTTGGAGTGATCCTAGTGCTTGAGAAGAGTAGCAATTGCATCCACTTGATCTCTAGGCTAGTGTGAGCTTGAGAGAGTCACTTCGGTTTGTTACTCTTGGTCTATGGCGAGGCCTAGACCGGTTAGGCGTCGGTGTTGAGCTGTCCGAGGAGAGTGTGGAAGCCAACACAAGTTTGTACACGGTCTTGGAGCTTCCCGTGCGAAAGAAGCATCACTAGTGGAGCGCCCTTTGGCACGCATCACGTGCGGAGCCTTACCTCCGGAAGAGTACCAGGGATCGAGCCCGGCGGGACGTGCCCGCGACTTCACTCGGAGGGTGAAGTGTGCTCTAGGAGGGATCGCCTTCGAGCGGAGGGACGGGGTCGAGACTCCGGCGAGAGTGACCCAACGTGGAGTAGGGGAAGGCGCCATCCTTCCGAGACCACGGGAAAAATCATGAGCATTCCTATCCTTATCTCCTTTACTTACTAGCATTTACGTTTCCGCATTTACCTTATATGCTAATAGAATTGCATGATAGGTTGTCTCTTTACTACTTGTTAGAATTGCTTGTTTAGGGTGTTGCTTGTTGCATAGACTAGATTGTGTGCGCGCATCGCTTGCTTTTGTTATCACCATATCTAGTCTTGCTAGCTTCACGCCTAAAGTACGTTTGGGAGAAATTGTTGACACACCGATTCACCCCCCCCTCTCGGTGCCCTTGATCCTTTCAAATGGTATCAGAGCCTCGTTGCTCAAATAGGGCTTAACCGCCTTGAGTAAGGATGCCGAGAGATAGTGGACCGCCCCCGTTCGATGGGACCGACTATGCCTATTGGAAAGCTCGCATGCAAGCTTACCTCGAGGCTCTCGACCCTATCGCATGGGAGGTGATAAGTTCCGGTGTCTCTCTAAGGACTCCCATTGGTACTCTTGATGTGAATCTCGCAAAGGCAAATGCTAAAGCTAAAAATGCCTTGTTTGAAGCTATCACTAAAGAGGTCTTTGCTCGAGTCAAGTCCGCGGGTACCGCTCATGAAGTATGGACACAAATTCAACAAATTCATGAGGGTTCCACGGACGTGAAAGAGGAAAGATACTATGTGCTAAAGAACAAATATGATGACTTTGCCATGTCTTCAAATGAGCTAATCAATGACACTTACTCTCGCTTGAATGTGCTTGTAGAGGATATCAACTCTCTCGGTGTGAAGGACAAGATTGACGATGGTGACCTTGTGCGGAAGATCATGAGGATTCTCCCAAGGGAGAAATATGGAGCACTCATCACATGTCTCTTCAACACCGACATGCGAGACCTCACCACCCACAAGCTACTTGGGAAGATCACCGCCTTCGAGAGCTACAACCTTGACAAGAAGCTTGATGAGAAGCCCTCCAAGAATCTTGCTTTTGCGTCCGAGGGATCAAGCAAGAAGATGAAGAAGGTGGTGACTCAAAATTCAAGTGATGAAGAGCTTGAAGAAGACGTTGAAGACTTGTTGCAACTTCATCCAAATGATCTAGCACTCCTCATGAAGAGAAGCAACTTCTTCAAGAGAAGATTCATCAACAAGAAGATGCCGAGTGCTACAATTGTGGGGAGAAGGGTCACTTTGCCAAGGAATGCCCGAAGCCAATCAAGAAGAGCAAGAAGAAGACTCAAGAGTCAAGCGATGATGAAAAAGAAGACCCTAGAAGCAAGTACAAGACAAGGAAGAGGTTTGTCAAGAAGGAAAGCTCTAGAGGCAAAGACAAGAGAAGATTATCTCGCAAGGGACTCTTTGTTGGAGAGTGGGTCACGGATGATGATAGTGAAGAAGAAGAAAGTGATGACTCATCCTCCAAGGGAAAGAAGATGGCCGGCATAGCCCTCACCAACATCTCCGAGACTCTACCTCCACCACCTACTTGCTTGATGGCCAAAGATGATGATAGTAGTGAAGATGAGAAGAGCGAGTCCGATGAAGAGTTTGGTGAGGAGGATAAGCCCACATATGAGGAACTCTTGGATAGCATTCTCCTAACCGGCAAGATGATCAAGAAGAGAGACAAGACCATTGCTCGGTTGGAGAAGGAACATGAAGTGGCCGCTTTCCGAGTTCGTCAACTTGAGGGTGAATTTAGGGACTTATCCATCTCTCACAAGGCTCTTGATGAGGACTATGACAAGCTTGAGGAAGACCACATGAAGCTCAAGGAGAAGTCCAAGTTACTAGAGGATGAGATCAAGCACCTTTCCACTTCGCTCATGACCTTGGATGAAAGCTATGACAAGCTCAAGGTTGATCACAAGAGGCTCAACGACAAGTTCAAGGTTCTTGAGGAAGAACATCAATCCATCCTCGAAAAGAGTAACACTTCTTCTTCTAGTTCATCTATTTCCGATTCTTCATATATTACTTGTGATGGACTAACTCCCTCTCTTGAGAGCATCTCTCTTGATGAGAAAATCTTGAAGGAATATCATCAACTCAAGGAGGAAAGAGCTTCGGTGATGGACGGCTTCGAGAGGCTCACAAGGGGAAGGACCATTCATAAGGAGATACTTGGTCGGAACCTTGTGAACAACCCCGGGCACAAGGGACTCGGCTCCTACCCCGCCGCCATCAACCTCATCGGCAAGGACGAGGACATTCCACCTTGGGTAGTTCCCCTCATGGCGGACGACTACTATTGTGAGAAGTGTTGCCGTGACGGGCACACTAGCAAGAATTGTCCTAAGGTGAGAAGTTCCAAAGTTTTGCCTAACGCTAACTTGTTCCATGGGAATACACATTACAAGCTCTTTAGGGACAAGAAAGGAAGAGTGAAGGCAAAGCCTCTTGGATCACCCGACAAGAGGAGGATGATGAGGAAGATTTGGGTGCCCAAGTGCATTGTTGACCTTGAGAGGCCAACCAAGTGCGAGTGGGCTCCCAAGACCAAGACCTAGAAGGGTGATGGTGGTGGACCGTGTGCCGCAATGTCAATTCGTGAACGTCCACCACAAGCAATGTGTGCTTCATCGACAAATCTACTCTTCAAGGAGGTAACTTGTATCATAGTAGTTTCTTTTCTTGCATTGCTTGCATGGTAGCTAGGTGCTCCTTTGTGAACTAGTATGTTTGCATCCATGCATATGTAAATAACTAAAAGAAAAGAACAAAAAAAATTAGTTCAAGGTCTAACTTTCTCAAGATAGCTATGAGCATGGGGGATGCTTGAGTTGGTGGACCGATGGACTCAAGGCAAGGTTTGGCTCATAGTGAGTAAGCTTGAGAGAGGCTCAAACTTGACCTTGAGTAGGTTTCCTTTATGCGTTGTCTTAACTTTGCTTGCATATCACATGGCATGTTTAAATTCCCCTTGCATTTGTATGATATGCTTGTCTCATGCATTGCATATAGGAAATCACAAAGGAGTTGTCACACTATGAGGAAGTGCTTCATTCGTAATATGATCTCACATCTCATAGAAGTGTGACTAAAGAAAAGAATTGCGCTTCATGCCCATTGAGTCTTGCTAAATGATCCTCAAGGTTAAATCTACTTGCACGGATCATAGGCAAAGGGCTCATACATACCCCTCCTTTGGTTTTATCTCCCTTGGTTCTTATTTGGTCGTATCTTATTTGCCGATTGAAAAATTACTATAAGCCTATGCGCAACCTATATTGGTCTATTTTCAAAAGAGTGTTTGAGAGTTCCCCTTCTAGTCCATGTTTGGTGTTTATTTGGTTTTTGTGTGAGAAACTTGGACTTAGAAGGAAATTCCTTGAAAATCAGCTTTTCTGGACTGGACCGTACAATACGGTCAAAGGGACCGGACAATACGGTGTGCTTTTGCACGAGATCTTTCAAAACCTGAGGCAGAAAGGAGACCGGACAATACGGTCCTCTAGACCGTACAATACGGTCTCTATAGCTATCTGTCAGGGTGAAGAAAGAGACCGTACAATACGATCCCTATGACCGTACCGTACGGTCTGGTTGATTTCATCGGGAGATCAAGTTCAATCTCATCCGTTGTTTCCTGATCGGATCGATCTCAGCCGTTGATTCAAACTAAACCTATTCTAACGGAAATCCTCCGCGTTACTGTGCATCATCTCCACATTACGCCGCCGTTCACCGCTACCTCCCGCCTCCACCTCGCCGTTCGCGCGCGCGCCATACACCGTCAACCAAGCCACCGCCGTCGAGCCAATCGCCGCCGACGAGCTCCACCGCGCGCCGCCTCGCTCCACCGCGCCCTCGCACTAGCTCGCGCCCTACTGCAAACCCTAGTAGCAGCGCCGCGCCGCACCTCCAAGCCGAGCCGCCGCCGCTTCGCCTGCCCGCGCGCCGCCGTTGCCGGAGCCGAGGACGACCTCAACGACGACGAGGTTCGCGCCGAAGAGCTCCTTCCCACACGCGCGCTTGACCTTGAGCTGTTGCTCCTCCCACGCGCGCGACGAGTTCTTCCCTTAGCAGCTTCACCGAGCCTGAGCTCTCCAATCCGACGATCTTCGGCGATCGATTTGCTCTGGTGAGCTCCTGGTTCCACAAATTGCACAGTAGCTGGTCCGATTCCGTGATTCAACTAGGGTTTGAGCCGTTCAATCCTTCGTCGATTAAAATCCCTAGAAAATCATCCAAAAATCAAACCTTTATTGCATTAGTCGTAAAATCCGATTAATTTGAATGCAATTTAGGTCATTTGCCTACTGCTGTCATAGTGTTCGAGTATTGCACTTCATTTATCTATGACTTGTGGTAGTTTGTCGCTTTGTGTCGATTTCCGTTTCCATACTATACACTAGCTCGACACTTAGTACATTCCTCGATTAGTGGTACATTGTGTCTATTGTTTATGATCTATGTACACTAGTTGATCTCCACTCATAATCGACAATGCCGTAGTTCCTCTTTGCATATCTGCCGGCATTGTGTCCTTCACCTCTGCGCTAGGACTTCATCTAGATTTACGCGCTTACCTACGATTCTTGCTTGTAGATTATAGTAGGTTATTCTATACTCATATACCCTGTCTATTCCTACCGTGCAGTGGCAGTTGTCAGCAGGCAGTGGGCAGCTGACAGCAGAGCAGAGACAGTGGACGGATTGAGGGCCAAGCCCTTAGTCTTATCTTTGGCAGTCAGCTTGTCAGTGGACGGGTTGGTGAGCCAAGCTCACTCGCCCTATCTTGTCTGCAGGCCAGTCAGCAGAGATGGCAGGTGGCAGAGGCAGAGGCAGAGGCAGAGGTGACAGAGACAAGGGCAAGGCCAAGGCTCCAGATCCACCGCCCAAGAAGAAGCAGAGGACAGGTGACCCTGAGTGGGACCAGGCTCTCAGGGCAGCAGCAGTTGACTTACCCACCGGCAGAGACACAGGGTTCCGGATCAGGGACCCACCTGCTGGAGGACAAGGGGAGACTCCGAGGAGGTCTTCCAGAGCTAGAGCCACAGTGCAGCGGACTCCGTCCACCCGTGAGGTTGGTACGTCGAGGACCGCGCAGGAGCAGCAGGTGCAGCCAGAGCCACAGGAGGAGAGCTCTTCCAGCTCCGGTGACGAGGTCACCGAGGCTGACAGGCAGAGGATGGCCGCGAAGTTCTGTGCTCTCGACAGGACTGCTTCTCTCAGAGACGTACTTGCTGAGGACGCTCTCAGGCTGCCAGGCCCCGTCCTCAAGAAGTTCAGGAGAGTCAGTGAGGAGGCTTGGGTACCTGCTAGGAGAGACCCACAGGCAGGAGGTCGCTTCTGGACCTTGCTTCAGCAGAGGATAGCAGCTGGTCTGAGGAGCAGACTGCGTACTGGTGGAGCTGATAAGCTCTTCGTCACTCACCAGCACTGCAGCATACAGGCTGCCAGCAGAGGTGCCGGGACAGACTTCACACAGCACTTGACCTATATCCCGGGCCTCGAGGAGATCATCACCACACAGATGAGATGGGATTATGATATAGTGATGGATTTCTACGCTTCTCTGTGGATTGCCCCAGATCGGTCTGCTATATGGTTCATGCTCAGAGGGCAGCCCCACAGAGTGACGAGGGAGAACCTCGTAGAGGCACTAGAGACTGTTCAGCACGAGACTAGGGTGTTTCCACTTGCTCACCCAGGGATGGAGCCTCCCCGCAGACCTCTTGGGGGACACCTACCGTCTGATGAGGATATGAGTATTGCTTTCCCTCCACCTCACCCGGAGAACTTCAGCCGAGCTCACACCAGACTGACACATGAGGGCAGAGTTCTCAGGAGCATTCTTAGCAGGACCATTGTGCCGAGGAGTGGATACAGGGATCAGTTCTCTATACTTTCACAGTGGGTCGTCATGCTGATACTGAGGCACAGAGGCTTTGACTTGGTGGATTTGATACTGAGCCAGATGGAGGACGTCATTGCAGAGAGCATAGCTGCTAGACACTTAGCCTTCGCTCCACTGATTTGCTATATTCTGAGGAGGCTACAGTTGTTGTCTCAGGAGGACTACGATGAGCTGCCCAAGGTGACCACAGCGTACACACCCCTACCTGCCTCCGACAGACGGGTTGCTGCCCGGGAGTCAGCTTCGCAGGGGAGTTCCTCACAGGGGCTAGGAGACACGGCTACCGAGACAGAGCAGCATATTCAGACTGGTAGCCAGATGGAGTCCATTCCTGAGGACGTGACTCCAGACTCTAGAGCAGGACCTTCAGGCTCAGCTACAGCTCCAGCTCAGACAGACTCAGTACTACGTGCAGAGCTTGCAGCTATCCGTAGAGAGCTCCAGAGTCAGAGAGAGGATAGGGAGAGGGATCGACAGATGCTAGACAGTGTGGTACTCACTCAGAGGGAGATGGCCTCTGGCTTGTCGTCGCTATTCACAGGCTTTGAGGCGATCGCTCAGACTCTTCGTCTCTTTGGACAGGCATTGCCAGGCCTCCCGTCGTTCGCTCCCCTTACTTTCCCAGGTGTGCTGCCACCAGATACAGTTCAGTTTCAGCAGCTACAGCAGCAGCAGCAGCAGTTTGCTCAGACACAGGGAGGACAGTCATCCAGTCAGGGACAGTATTTCAGCACCTTACTCACGGCTCCCATCTCACCTGCTGGTGCACCTACGGTGGGGCCGTCGACGTCCACGTTTGCTGGTTTGACTGGAGAGGCAGGACCTTCTCAGCAGTACTTTTCTTCACCAGGCCTCTCCATGACTCCGTCAGCTTTACTAGCTACTACAGCTCCGAGCTTCTCACCGCTTCAGTTGACGAGTCCCTTCTTTGTGTCACCACTGCCAGCTCGTACCCTCGACTTCGACACAGTAGCACAGACCGTGTAACAGCCCAAATTTCAAATCAAAAGTAAAATGGAATAAAAATCACTCCGATTTTGAAATTTTGTTTATTTCTGTCCTCCTCATCAAATTTTAGAAATAAAACTAACAAAAGTAATTCAAACCCAATGGAATCTGAAATTTTCAAAATATAAAATCTATGCTCAAGTGTTTGTTTACATTTAATATCTACTAAAAGTTTGAACTTTGGAATTTACAACAAATTAAAATTTATTTGTTAAACCCTAGTAAATTCACCTTGAATTTAAAATTTGAATTTAAAACCTGCATAAAATATCACCATATGCATTTTCTTGATTCCTTGTGTTTATTTTGGATGTTTGTTCGAATTTGTTATTTGAAATCCTATTCAAATCTGAGTTTGTGTTTGAATTCCAGAAATGAAAAATAGAAAAACCTTTTCTAATCACCAGTGGGCCGCTTCTCTTCTTTCCTGGCCCAGCCATCTCCCCTTTTCTTTTCTTTTCCGGAGCAGGCCGCTTCTCTTCCTTCTTTCCTCGGCCCAGCCCGGTCGGGCCCAACCACCACCGTCATCCCCTACCTCCAGTCTCTCTCTCTCTCTCGACACTTCCCGATGGGGAGCCGCCGATCTTATCTTCCCCTCCCTCTCCTTTCCACCTCAGCTACCTGGTCGCTGTAGCCATGCCCCTTGGACGTCATCCCGTCTACAGTGCGGTGTACGGGGCGGCGCCGCAATTTTGACCCGAAGAAACCGCCGGGAAACCCGCTCTCACAGACGCGCCGCCGACCTCCGCTCGCCGTCCAAATGCGCCGCACCTCCAGCCTTTTCTTCCTCGCCAAGGCGCCGACCTGACGCGCACGTGCTCCGCATTCACTCATCCTCGCACTCCCTCCTCGCGCTGACCACAGAAGATAAGGTCGCGCCGCCATCTTGACCGGAGCCGCGACCGAACCACACGCTCTCAGCCTCCCTCTCTGCCCCTCTGCTATAAAATGAGTGCGCGACGAGCTCCCCTCACTTCCCCAGCTCACAACTCCCCTCCTCGACCACCAGGCCGCCTCAATTTCCCTTTTCCCCTTTTCTTCCTCACCGCCGGCCGCCGCCAAATCCGCCTCCGCAACGAGCCCCGCGTCCCCGCGACCCTCCACCGAGCTCCACGACGCCGCGCTGTCCCTCTGGGACCTCTCCTCGACGAGCTCCGTCACCCGGAGCGACCCCCTCGTCGAACATCGCCGCCGCACGCCGCTCTTCTCCGTCGCCAGCCTCCTCGCCGCCTCCCGGCCTCGCGCAACCGTGCAGGTGAACTCCCCATCTTCTCCGCTTCCTCCAGAACCTCCTCTCGTCGTCTTTGGCCCACCGGAGTGCCGGATAAGCCACTCCGCCGAACCCTAGCCATGGCGCCGCCGTCCTTCTCCTCGCCGGCCGCCACCTCACCCGCCGGAGCGACTCCAGCCGTCCACCTCGCGACGAACGGTCCAGATTACATACCTCTTCAGGGTATGTAACCGGTCCACCATGGACCGGTGGACCACGGCACCCGACCGGTCCACGACTCTCGTGGACGTGGTCTATGGGTTTTCAATAGAAAAATAAATTCAAAAATCTTAGAAAAATCCCCAGCCTCTGCACTTTACAGATACACCCCTCTAGTTTATCCTATTTCTGTTTAGGTCCTGCCTTTTTACACAAACACCCCCATACTTTTCCATAATTACCTTCTAGTCCCTACCTTTTTACACCAAGGTCCCTAAACTTTTCCATAATTACAGATAGGTCCCTAAGCTTTTCTGTTTTTACAGATGAGCCCTTAGAATCTTTTTGTAATTACAAACAAGCCCCTAGAATCTTTAAACGACTATATCTCTCCCATCCTAGCTCCGTTCTGAATGATTCTTGCGCCCACGCGTTCGTAGAAACGCGAAGTACCTCATGGTACTGTTCTTGAAGCCATAGAAGGTACCTACAAACCATCAATGCCCAGATTCCTCTTTCTTTCGATGAATATTCATCCCGGCCAATCATTGCCACTGATCTCGTGTAGTTCACCCTTTGTCATTCGACATATTCTCTTCCACCCCAACCAAGCTTCAACTCTAACCTAGCTCAGTTAATGCTCAATCAAACCTATTCAAATATTGCCACCGATCAAAACCTAACCTTATCGATTTACCGATCTTATTTATATTTGATCTTTCACTGAATCTTATTGGAATTGTTGCTCATTGCTATTTCAAATGCAACCATGCATTCTATCATGCATGCATGCCTAGATTATGTACGCCTCTGCATCTGCACAACCTTCAAACCACACATGTTCTTTAGTAGAAATAACTTAAGAGTTTATATAATAGATATGCACGCAATCACCACCAATACAGCATGTGCATCTCATCACTCTCACTCTAAGGTTTCAGTAAATAAAGTTTCATGCCAAACCCTGCACCTTGCTTCTTTTAAGAGAAATTAGATAATTAATAGTTTGTCTAGGTGAATATGGCCCTTATAAGGCCATGGAGATAACTTGTAATAAATAACCTTTCATAAATAAATGTGCATTGCATAAACATAGCCATTTTTCTTGGAGTTTTATCGATTCTTTTTGGAGTTAATTGGATCTTGTTGGTTCTTTTTGATCTTTATTTCTTTTGCGGTAGTTATTTATACGTTATATTTCTATGCGCTAGCTTACGCGAGATTCGAGGAAGAGCCAGAAGAATACAAGGAAGATCTAGAAGATCCAAGCTTCGAGGATGAATTGAAGAATCGAAGCCCGAGGACGAGTCAGAAGATACAAGCTTAAGAGGAGGACTCGAAGACATCAACTTCGACAGAAGATCTGAGGACCAAGAATCGGAAGAATAGGATAGCGTTTTCAGGCAAGCTCTACTTCTCCTTGATCATGATTGAACCTACTGATTTCGCAAAGCACCTATATGGCCTACTCTCATATTATGCATTACTTGTTATTTTACTGCTTGTGTAGTTACTATCCTACTTGCTTATTGATATTGATGTCTGTTACTTAGGCGTTAATATCTAAATCCTTGTTTACCCTTTGTTCTGTCACCTTGATAACCTTAGGATAGTTCCATCATTTCTATGATGGCACGTTCACCTTGTTACTAGATTGCTTAGGACCCCTCGCAATGTTTCTACATTGCCACACCTTACTCACTTATGTACTTTTACAAATGCGTGAAATGAGTTTTGTGGTGTGCGTAATATATGGATTGGGAGTAGAACAACCGTGTTAGGTGATAATGATGGAGACAGTGATGGGATGGTTGGATTGCGGGCAAGGCCATTAGTAAGTGATTGATGGCGTGATGGATTGTGTAATAGTCCCCTAGTGTGGGAGGCATGGCGCTTGCCCGGCCACATAAGGACCGGTTCATTCCACCTTTAACAAGATGATTCTCGTACTACCACGGAACCTGTATGGGAAGGACTCACCCTACCTTCTTGGTGCCTACCACTTTGTTCCACCTGGAGAGCAGTAGCGCAAACGAGCAACCAGGAGAAGACTCCGGAGTTTGTATTGCTTAGGAGCTCCGGCCCGAGATCCCCACATTAAATGTGCTGTGGTTCCACATGAAGACTATTTGTAGTCTCATGAAAAGCCCCTGAGTTGGTTCGTAGGTGGCATTGTGTGTGGTACTCGGAGAAGATGGAATGAGCGTTATGTTACTCTCCGATCAAGAGTGCATAGCCCGTGGGAAAAGATGTACAACCTCTGCAGAGTGTAAAATTCATCCGGATGGACGTTGTCACGGCATATGACACATCTTTGTTGAGCTTCGATATGATTAGCCACCTCTCATTCCTTGAAGTGTGAGTGAGCAGTAGTCTGCTCGTGTTTTGGAAGTGATGGCAAATGTGCCGGGTCGGTATGACCATTGAGGTCAGAAGGCCCAACTAAAACTTGGGAACTGGCGGGAATGCCTCATACTCCCCCAGGGCCAACCAACTAAAATATTGACGGTACTTCTCTGTTTTATCTAAGAATTCCTTCATATGCTTTAGTGAACCTTGCATAAAAGTTGCTTGCTGCAAATGAACCATACCGCCTATTCCTTGCTAAGACCAAATATGCATGTATATATACCCTTGTGTAGTGTAGGGCTTGCTGAGTACCTTATGTACTCACGTGTTTGCAATTGTTGGTTTAGTAGGAGAAGACTTCGTAGAGAACGACGACGATTGGGTTTTCAGTTCTGCTTCTCAAGTTTGCTTGTGGCGTTGGGCCATGTTTTTCCGCTGTCTGCTTCACCGTTAGTTGGCCGTATTGACTTGGATAGTTTGAATCCTTGTCGTACCGCCACTAAGGGTCTTATATCAGGTATCTTACTTATTTACCTATTCGAAGTATGCTTTTGATTATCATATCTGTGTTCTTGTGCGTATCAGCTACTGATCCAGGGACTGATACATGATGCACAGTAGATTCCAGAAATGGGGTCTGACAGACCGCCTCAGTACAGACAGACTCAGTGCTTACAGCTTCACAGGCAGAGGTCGTGACTACTACACTTGAGACAGCAGCAGTGGATCTCATAGACTTCGGGTACACCCGTGAGGAGGTAGATGAGGCTCTTGAGACGGGGGTAAGATAGGCATGATAGATATGGGTGGCACACACATCCTCAAATCCAAGGTAATAAAATAAATCGTAGTATACATTTGGGAGAGCAACGAGATAGAGTTAAGGCTACCTGTATGTTTATCTATTATTTACTTTTCTAGCAGTCAAGTCTACAAAGATTATTTACTCTAGTTAAGCTCATACACATACAAGTCATGTCGTTTCGGGGCACACACGTGCTAGGTTAACCAATGAAGCTAGTTCAAACCTAGGGAACCGTATGCTATAATTAAGACCCTGCTGAGTCCAACCCGGACGTGATGGATTACAGAGACCGGTGCAGCTGTCACATACACTCGCGGCTACCATCCTCCGTGGGGCTGGGTGCCAAACGTGCATAGGCTAAGTTCTAAGCGCCATGCTTACAACCCGCTTAGAGGATCTACTCTTGATCAACGGAGCAGTCCTATCTAAGAATGAACAAGCACAGATTTCACACAACGTCATCTCCGACGACGGCACTCTCTCGTACTCGCTATTCCAACAATCACGAATCCCACAACAAGACTTCTACGAGCACTTACTTAACGAATAAATAAACTAAATAGAAAAGAATTACTAGAAAGAAATAAATAAAGATAAAACTAATTATATAATAAATAAAATAATATCTCAAAAGAGTAAGATACAAAGAACTATACCGAACTCCGAGAATACTCCGGAAGCCCGAGAGAGCTCTCACTCTACTCTACTCTACTCTAACTCCCAAAGCTACTACTCAACTAAACTAATGAACACTTGGATGAAGTGTGATGGTGCGAATTGATTCGGAGGCCGAGGGGTCCAATTTATAGCTTGTGAAGGCGGTGGAAGCACCCTGGCCGACTTTGGAGAGGCGGCGGCGACAAAGTCGGCCGGCCGGCCTAGGGGGGTGGCCGGCCGGCCGTCCCTTCGGTCGGTTGGCCACCGTCTTGCTCCTGGACGCTTCAGATCACTCCCTGAAGGCGGTCTGAAGGTCGGTTCCTTGCTGGGGTCGGCAGAATTGGATTGAGGGCCAAGTAAAGGCCCAAATGGCCCACCTTCTAGAATGTCGGTGGAATCCTGCCGAGCTGGGCTTGAATTGTGCGTTGAAGATTATTTTCCAGCCCACTGGAGAAAGCCTGGGGCCCGTGGCCACCAGGTGGGGCCGGCCGGCCTATGGTGGGGCCGGCCGGCCAGGGAATTTCCCTGACTGGGCCCACTTTTCTCCATTATTCACTTCTGCATCCAAATATTCACCAAAACCTGTGGAGTAGTATTATTCCTAACTACTATGCATAAAATCTTGGTGTTATGTATTTATTTACCGGTAGGGTGGCGGTCAAAACATGGTTTAACGACCGCCAACAACCTCCCCAAGCTTAAACTTTGCTCGTCCCGAGCAAACTCAACTCAGGGTACCGGCGGATTAGGAGTTACAAAGAAGCGCCCCATGGGTAATAAAGATGCAACAACATACTCCCTAAACAGTGGTAAGTTTACGAGAGCACAAAATATTCATGAGTGTTGCAAAAATCGTGGGGCTTATATGTCACACCTTGTCATGCAGCATTGAAGACTAGAACGGCATTTTCGGACAAGTACACAATTCTAGCAGGTATGCATCCAGAGTTTTTATGTGCTGCAAGGTGCAAAAATTCTCCTTCGTTTTGGGTGGCACTTCTCTTACCACTCCGATGTGAGTTCTATTCCTACAAGCTTCACTCATCCTACCTTCTACCAAATGAGGCTTTATATGTGGAGCTTGGTAAGGAATGCACAAATGTCATGCATATATTGTAAAGCTAAAGAATGAGTCTCAATCAACATAGCAACTCCATTTATTTTTGGTCATAGGAAATGATGTGATGGAGGGGGAGAAAATGAACTCACACTTATGGAAGGGGGTTTTGAAAAACATTGGTCCTTTATTTTGCTCAAGATGTTTATGATACGAACCATATAGCCATTGACTTTTGTCATGCAACCATGGAGAGTTTTTTTTTTTTTACTACTCCATGGTGCAAGGGGCCATAAATTTTGAATGGTTCAATGAAACATTTTGAAATATTCTTGAGCATTTTGGATGGACCAAAAGTTTTGCAAACTCTGAGAAAAATATTTGGTTGATTTATCCATACATTCCCCTTTTTATTTGGTGGAGAGAAATTTTCGAAAACACACGCGAAGGAATTATGACCAAAATTAGGAGTGCTTAGTTTCAAGAGTACATCAAACCTTAACAAAACTCAATACATAAACAAATGGCTATGAATGGGGCTGTTTCGAATATTATGATATGGCTCTGGTAGGTAAGTAAATCCTCACACTAAGAGAAGTGTGCCAAAATAGAAGGGTTTTAGGTACTTGCAGTAATTCAAGAAAAACATCTCTGGATGAAACCATACTAAGAAATTGCAACAAGTCCTAATCATGCCATATCACAATCCACAATGCTCAGACTTGGTGTAACAAATGCAACCCACGGAAATAAGCAAGACTCATGATGTGATCATGCTTAAGTAAAAATAACACATATGTCAGGAGTAGAGGTTGCATCTATGCGACACATAGGAAGCTAATTTGTAACTCGATCATCATTTCCCTTAAGTGTAGCATAACACCAAGATTCTAGCATTTATTCGAAACGGGGAGTTTATTTATTAAGAAAATTAGGAATACTTACCTGGGGGTCCCCCCAAGCTTGAGTCTTTGCAAGACTCGAGCTTGTATTGAACTCCTTCTTACCTGGGGTGCCCTCCCCAAGCTTGAGTCTTTGTAAGACTTAAGCTTGATTCAGGCTCTTCCTCCTCCTTCTTGACCTGCAAAAAAGAGCGAGGATGACACAAGTGGTTAGCCCCTAATGGGCATCACCAGGAATCCTATTATTTTTTTTTTAATTATTTTTTGTTGTTTATAAATTTTTCAAATTTTTATTTTGTTTTTATGATTTATGAAAAGAAAAACAAGTGCTAGGCCTAGCTAGGATAACGATTGGGATGGCCTCCCCAATCGGAGGGCTCTCATTTTTACGTCTTTGAGCTAGACGTTCTCCATGTCTTTAACTCGTTTGGACCTCGCTCACTGGAGAATCTGGCGAGGTAGAGGTTCCTTCTTTCTTCCGCCACACCTTGGTTGTCTTCTTTGTGTTGGTGGCGGCGACCTTTTCTTTAATAGGCGTCTTTGTTGTACTCTCATCGGTTGATACCGTAGCTGACTTCTTCTTTCTTGAGCGCCTCGCTCTCCTCTTCTTGGGCGATTGTGACTCGCCTATTCCTTCTTGCGGAGGAGTAAGAGGGGCTTGAGATGTGTTAGGCGGCTGAGGCATCCTCCTTGGAGTCCTCCAATATTTTGCTAGCCTTCTTGCATTCTCTCTTTCCAGATAGTCTCTCATATATGCAATGAGCTTGTCTGGCTGTGGCATGGGTGGAGTAATCTCAATCTTCTCCACTCTCCTTGGGTCCTTTCCATATATGACCCGTACTTGCTTGCATTGCTCAACTTTAGGCTTGAAGTTGAACGTTTCTTCCCTGCCGTTGACGTCCAAGTGGATCTCTCCTGCCCCCACGTCGATGTTGGCGTTGGTGGTGCTCAAGAACGGCCTCCCAAGGATGAGAGAGGTCTTGACATCTACTTCCATGTCAAGCACAACAAAGTCGACGGGGACGAAGAAGTTTCTGATCTGTACGGGGACGTCTTCGGCAATACCAGCAGGATGACGAACGGACTGATCTGCGAGCTGCAAGCACATAGCCGTAGGCGATAATGGACAGTTTAACCTGTCATATACCGCCTTGGGCATAACGCACACGCTTGCACCCAAGTCACAAAGCGCTTGAGAGAAGTGCTGGCTGCCAATCGAACACGTGATAGTAGGGCATCCTGGATCCTTCTTCTTTTCCGGAAGAATGTTCAGAATGGCTGCGCTGCACTCTTCTGTAAGCTTCACTACCTCCATTGCTGGAATGGGGCGCTTGTTGTTGAGGATGTCCCGAAAATACCTAGTGTAAGTAGGTACCTGCATGGCATCAAGCAGCGGAATATGCACATATATATGTCGGATAGCCTCAACAAATTTATCAAAGCGCTCATCCACAGTGAGCTTCTTCCTGCGGTCGGGATAAGGCAAGCCTGTAGTGTCAAAATACTCATGAGGTGCTGCCTTAGGTGGAGCTTGCTCAACGGGAGGATCTGTCGTTGGTTCCTCCTCGGAGCTCTCCTTCTCGGCGTCTTCCTCTTCAGGGACCTTCTTTTTTGGAACCTTTTTACCGGCCTTCTCTTTGGGGGCTGCATTTGGTGTCTTTCTCTCTGCACCCTTGGGGTATGGTGGGTCTGTTGGCGGTCGTTAAACCATGTTTTGACCGCCACCCTACCGGTAAATAAATACATAACACCAAGATTTTGTGCATAGTAGATAGGAATAATGCTACTCCATAGGTTTTGGTGAATATTTGGATGCAGGAGTGAATAATGGAGAAAAGTGGGCCCAGCCAGGGAAAATCCCTGGCCGGCCGGCCCCACCTTAGGCCGGCCGGCCCCACCTGGTGGCCACAGGCCCCAGGCTTCCTCCAGTGGGCTGGAAAATAATCTTCAACACACAATTCAAGCCCAGCTCGGCATAATTCCACCGACATTCTAGAAGGTGGGCTATTTGGGCCTTTACTTGGCCCTCAATCCAATTCTGCCGACCCCACGAAGTAGCCGACCTTCGGACCGCCATCAGGAGATGATCTGGAGCGTTCAGGCAAAAGACGGTGGCGAACCGACCGAAGGGACGGCCGGCCGGCCACCCCCCTAGGCCGGCCGGCCGACTTTGTCGGCGCCGCCTCTCCAAAGTCGGCCAGGGTGCTTCCACCGCCTTCACAAGCTATAAAAGGGACCCCTCGGCCTCCGAATCAAAGTGCACCATCACACTTCATCCAAGTGTTCATTAGTTTAGTTGAGTAGTAGCTTTGGGAGTTAGAGTAGAGTAGAGTAGAGTGAGAGCTCTCTCGGGCTTCCGGAGTATTCTCGGAGTTCGGTATAGTTCTTTGTATCTTACTCTTGAGATATTATTTATTATATAATTAGTTTTATCTTTATTTATTTATTTTAGTAGTTCTTTTCTATTTAGTTTATTTATTCGTTAAGTAAGTGCTCGTAGAAGTCTTGTTGTGGGATTCGTGATTGTTGGAATAGCGAGTACGAGAGAGTGCCGTCGTCGGAGATGACGTCGTGTGAAATCTGTGCTTGTTCATTCTTAGATAGGACTGCTCCGTTGATCAAGAGTAGCTCCTCTAGGCGGGTTGTAAGCATGGCGCTTAGAACTTAGCCTATGCACGTTTGGCACCCAACCCCACGGAGGATGGTAGCCGCGAGTGTATGTGACAGCTGCACCGGTCTCTGTAATCCACCACGTCCGGGTTGGACTCAGCAGGGTCTTAATTATAGCATACGGATCCCTAGGTTTGAACTAGCTTCATCGGTTAACCTAGCACGTGTGTGCCCCGAAACGACATGACTTGTATGTGTATGAGCTTAGCTAGAGTAAATAACCTTTGTAGACTTGACTGCTAGAAAAGTAAATAATAAATAAACATACAGGTAGCCTTAACTCTATCTCGTTGCTCTCCCAAATGTATACTACGATTTATTTTATTACCTTGGATTTGAGGATGTGTGTGCCACCCATATCTATCATGCCTATCTTACCCCCGTCTCAAGTATAGTTGATATATTATTTCTTTCTCCAAATTATCCAATGCATAGCTATTATTCAGCTTTCTTTTGCTCTACTTCCCTGCGGAAATATAAATACGATAACCCTGGAATACTCCAAGGTGAAATGCTACAATGGTGATCCGTGCGCTTGCGGAATTAATGAATTTAATTTTATCGCATAAGAACCGCCAACAAGCATTTCTGGCGCCGTTGCCGGGGAAGTAGCAGCTAGGAACTGAATAAATGCATTGAAGTTTGTGAGAAGAATAATTATCACTTACTTTTGCGGGCTTACCCTTGTCCTGTCTTTCTTTGTTGTGAACATTTGAAACAGGACTGTGCATGACTGGTTTCGACCTACCAGAAAACTTCCACTCAGATCCAGAGCAGTTCTTGAGGAAAGTTCGAGCAAAACTCACCAAACAGATCCGCAAGAACGCTCTGGCTCTCGAGTCGTCTCCTCCACCGGTTGTCAGGGCCTCCTCAACGAACAACATCATGGCCGAACCCGTTGTTGAGAAGACGATCAATGACTTCTCCGCGCCAACTACGGAGAACATCCGCGTGGGCCCCAACCCGCGCATCACCAACAAGGACTACGAGCTCAAGCCAGCCTTGATCAACATGATCTTGGCCAGTCCTTTCTGTGGGAAGCCGTCGGAGGATGCAAATGCTCACCTCCAAAGGTTCCTGATGACGTGCAACACCTTCGTCATAAAGGATGCACCTCAGGACGCTATCCGACTACAGCTTTTCCCATTCTCTCTGTTGGGGAAGGCTCTCCAGTGGTTCTACGCGAACCAAGAGTCCCTCGACACGTGGACGGCATGCTCCAATGCCTTCCTCGCCAAGTTCTTCCCGTCGGGCAAGACGACTGCCCTGCGGAACAAGATATCGGGCTTCCAACAGCTCGCAGATGAGTCGACCGCGGAAGCCTGGGACAGGATGCAGGAGTACGTTCTCTCATGCCCACACCATGGCATGGAGGAATGGCTCCTCATACAGAGTTTCTACCACGGTTTGAGGCCGTCCGCTCGAGAGCACCTCGACGCCGCAGCAGGCGGCTCCTTCTTCTCCCTTAGCGTGAAGAACGCTAAGAAGTTGATTGAGAAGGTGGCGGCCAACCAGACTCATGGTGAACGCCAAGCGGCGAGCACCAAGACCCGTGGAGTGCACCAAGTGGAGACGATGGACATGCTCGCCATCAAGCTCGATCAGCTACTCCGCAAGGTGGAGTCTCCACAGGACCTGCAAGTTGCGGATTCCCGCATGACATGTGAGGAATGCGGCAGCGTTGGGCATATGGGCATCAACTGCCCAAATGCGAGAGAGGAATGCAATTTCCTCAACAATGGCAATGGGTTCCGCTCCCAGAACAACTACGGCTGGAACTCAAGGCCCGACCTCTCCTTCAACAAGAATCAGGAAGGTAACAATGGTAATCTTTCCCGTTATGAGCCCTCTATCAAGGATCTAGTTCTCGGCTAGGTCAAAATCAATGACAGTATTAGTAAGAAATTTCTTACTACCGACAAGGCTTTAGAGAGCATAGATGCCAAGCTAGAGTCGTTCAGCACTGCTCTGCAGAATCAGCTAAGCCATAACAAGATGCTAGAAACGCAAATTGCGCAAATAGCTTCAGCTGTGCAGTCTCCTCGTGCGGGTAAACTTCCTGGGCAACCGAAAGTTAATCCCAAGGAGAGTGTGAATGCAATAACCATCAGGTGTGAAGAGAGCGACTTGGATGCCGCACTCCCCAAGGATGTGATCAGAAAAGATCCCGGATGGCCAACCATTCCGTGTTTGGTCAACGACCGTTGTTTCGCTCGGGCACTATGTGACTTAGGGGCGAGCGTGAGCATCATGCCGAAGGCGATGTACGATGGGTTAAACCATCCATTATCCCCAACGACCATGAAGCTCCAGCTTGCAGACGGGTCACTGCGCCTGCCCTTGGGGATTGTCGAAGAAGTTCCCGTGCAGATCAGAAATCTCTTCGTCCCCGTTGACTTTGTTGTGCTGGATATGGAAGTAGATGTCAAGACCCCTCTCATCCTTGGGAGGCCGTTCTTGAGCACCACCAACGCCAACATTGACGTGGGGGCAGGAGAGATCCACTTGGATTTCAACGGCAGGGAAGAAACGTTCAACTTCAAGCCTAGAGTTGAGCAATGCAAGCAAGTATGGGTCATATATGGAAAGGACCCAAGGAGAGTGGAGAAGATTGAGATTACTCCACCCATGCCACAGCCAGACAAGCTCATTGCATACATGAGAGACTATCTGGAAAGAGAGAATGCAAGAAGGCTAGCAAAGTATTGGAGGACTCCAAGGAGGATGCCTCAGCCGCCAATTACACCTCAAGCCCCTCTTACTCCTCCGCAAGAAGGAGTAGGCGAGTCACAATCGCCCAAGAAGAGGAGAGCGAGGCGCTCAAGAAAGAAGAAGGCAGCTACGGTATCGACCGATGAGAGTACAACAAAGGCGCCTATTGAAGAAAAGGTCGCCGCCACCAACACAAAGAAGACAACCAAGGTGTGGCGGAAGAAAGAAGAAACCTCTACCTCGCAAGATTCTCCAGCGAGCGAGGTCCAAACGAGTTGAAAAGACATGGAGAACGTCTAGCTCAAAGACGTAAAAATGAGAGCCCTCCGATTGGGGAGGCCATCCCAATCGTTATCCTAGCTAGGCCTAGCACTTGTTTTTCTTTTTATAAATCATAAAAACAAAATAAAAATTTGAAAAAATTTAGAAACAACAAAAATAATAGGATTCCCGGTGATGCCCATTAGGGGCTAGCCACTTGTATCATCCTCACTCTTTTTGCAGATCAAGAAGGAGGAGGAAGAGCCTGAATCAAGCTTAAGTCTTACAAAGACTCAAGCTTGGGGAGGGCACCCCCAGGTAAGAAGGAGTTCAATACAAGCTCGAGTCTTGCAAAGACTCAAGCTTGGGGAGGACCCCCAGGTAAGTATCCCTAATTTTCTTAATAAATAAATAAACTCCCTGTTTCGAATAAATGCTAGAATCTTGGTGTTATGCTACGCTTAAGGGAAATGATGATCGAGTTACAAATTAGCTTCCCATGTGTCGCATAGATGCAACCTCTACTCCTGACATATGTGTTATTTTTACTTGAGCATGATCACATCATAAGTCTTGCTTATTTTCCGTGGGTTGCATTTGTTACACCAAGTCTGAGCATTGTGGATTGTGATATGGCATGATTAGGACTTGTTGCAATTTCTTAGTATGGTTTCATCCAGAGATGTTTTTCTTGAATTGCTGCAAGTACCTAAAACCCTTCTGTTTTGGCACACCTCTCTTAGTGTGAGGATTTATTTACCTACCAGAGCCATATCATAATATTCGAAACAGCCCCGCTCATAGCCATTTGTTTGTGCATTGAGTTTTGTTAAGGTTTGATGTACTCTTGAAACTAAGCACTCCTAATTTTGGTCATAATTCCTTCGCGTGTGTTTTCGAAAATTTCTCTCCACCAAATAAAAAGGGGAATGTTTGGATAAATCAACCAAACATTTTTCAGAGTTTGCAAAACTTTTGGTCCATCCAAAATACTCAAGAATATTTCAAAATGTTTCATTGAACCATTCAAAATTTATGGCCCCTTGCACCATGGAGTAGTCAAAAAAAAAAACTCTATGGTTGCATGACAAAAGTCAAAGGCTATATGGTTCTTATCATAAACATCTTGAGCAAAATAAAGGACCAATGTTTTTCAAAACCCCCTTCCATAAGTGTGAGTTCATTTTCTTCCCCTCCATCACATCATTTCCTATGACCAAAATAAATGGAGTTGCTATGTTGATTGAGACTCATTCTTTAGCTTTACAATATATGCATGACAATTGTGCATTCCTTACCAAGCTCCACATACAAAGCCTCATTTGGTAGAAGGTAGGATGAGTGAAGCTTGTAGGAATAGAACTCACATTGGTAGGTAAGAGAAGTGCCTACCAAAACGAAGGAGAATTTTTGCACCTTACCTTGCAGCACATAAAAACTCTGGATGCATACCTGCTAGAATTGTGTACTTGTCCGAAAATGCCGTTCTAGTCTTCAATGCTGCATGACAAGGTGTGACATATAAGCCCCACGATTTTTGCAACACTCATGAATATTTTGTGCTCTCGTAAACTTACCACTGTTTAGGGAGTATGTTGTTGCATCTTTATTACCCATGGGGCGCTTCTTTGTAACTCCTGATCCGCCGGTACTCTGAGTTGAGTTTGCTCGGGACGAGCAAAGTTTAAGCTTGGGGAGGTTGTTGGCGGTCGTTAAACCATGTTTTGACCGCCACCCTACCGGTAAATAAATACATAACACCAAGATTTTGTGCATAGTAGATAGGAATAATGCTACTCCATAGGTTTTGGTGAATATTTGGATGCAGGAGTGAATAATGGAGAAAAGTGGGCCCAGCCAGGAAAAATCCCTGGCCGGCCGGCCCCACCCTAGGCCGGCCGGCCCCACCTGGTGGCCACAGGCCCCAGGCTTCCTCCAGTGGGCTGGAAAATAATCTTCAACACACAAATCAACCCCAGCTCGGCATAATTCCACCGACATTCTAGAAGGTGGGCTATTTGGGCCTTTACTTGGCCCTCAATCCAATTCTGCCGACCCCACGAAGTAGCCGACCTTCGGACCGCCATCAGGAGATGATCTGGAGCGTTCAGGCAAAAGACGGTGGCGAACCGACCGAAGGGACGGCCGGCCGGCCACCCCCCTAGGCCGGCCGGCCGACTTTGTCGGCGCCGCCTCTCCAAAGTCGGCCAGGGTGCTTCCACCGCCTTCACAAACTATAAAAGGGACCCCTCGGCATCCGAATCAAAGTGCACCATCACACTTCATCCAAGTGTTCATTAGTTTAGTTGAGTAGTAGCTTTGGGAGTTAGAGTAGAGTAGAGTAGAGTGAGAGCTCTCTCGGGCTTCCAGAGTATTCTCGGAGTTCGGTATAGTTCTTTGTATCTTACTCTTGAGATATTATTTATTATATAATTAGTTTTATCTTTATTTATTTATTTTAGTAGTTCTTTTCTATTTAGTTTATTTATTCGTTAAGTAAGTGCTCGTAGAAGTCTTGTTGTGGGATCCGTGATTGTTGGAATAGCGAGTACGAGAGAGTGCCGTCGTCGGAGATGACGTCGTGTGAAATCTGTGCTTGTTCATTCTTAGATAGGACTGCTCCGTTGATCAAGAGTAACTCCTCTAGGCGGGTTGTAAGCATGGCTCTTAGAACTTGGCCTATGCACGTTTGGCACCCAGCCCCACGGAGGATGGTAGCCGCGAGTGTATGTGACAGCTGCACCGGTCTCTGTAATCCACCACGTCCGGGTTGGACTCAGCAGGGTCTTAATTATAGCATACGGATCCCTAGGTTTGAACTAGCTTCATCGGTTAACCTAGCACGTGTGTTACCCGGAACGACATGACTTGTATGTGTATGAGCTTAGCTAGAGTAAATAACCTTTGTAGACTTGACTGCTAGAAAAGTAAATAATAGATAAACATACAGGTAGCCTTAACTCTATCTCGTTGCTCTCCCAAATGTATACTACGATTTATTTTATTACCTCGGATTTGAGGATGTGTGTGCCACCCATATCTATCATGCCTATCTTACCCCCGTCTCAAGTATAGTTGATATATTATTTCTTTCTCCAAATTATCCAATGCATAGCTATTATTCAGCTTTCTTTTGCTCTACTTCCCTGCGGAAATATAAATACGATAACCCTGGAATACTTCAAGGTGAAATGCTACAATGGTGATCCGTGCGCTTGCGGAATTAATGAATTTAATTTTATCGCATAAGAACCGCCAACAGGGTCCACAGTACCTCTTCCTCCCCTGGTGGTGATAGCACTAACACTCTCCTTCGTACGAGGAGTCTGCACAGCTGAAGCTATTTGCGCAATTTGTGTTTCTAGCATCTTGTTATGGCTTAGCTGATTCTGCAGAGCAGTGCTGAACGACTCTAGTTTAGCATCTATGCTCTCTAAAGCCTTGTCGGTAGTAAGAAACTTCTTACTAATGCTATCATTGGTCTTGACCTGGCCGAGAACTAGATCCTTGATAGAGGGCTCATAACGGGAAAGATTACCATTGTTACCTCCCTGATTCTTGTTGAAGGAGAGGTCGGGCCTGGAATTCCAGCCGTAGTTGTTCTGGGAGCGGTACCCATTGCCATTGTTGAGGAAATTGCATTCCTCTCTCGTATTCGGGCAATTGATGCCCATATGCCCAACGTTGCCGCATTCCTCACATGTCATGCGGGAATCCGCAACTTGCAGGTCCTGCGGAGACTCCACCTTGCGGAGTAGCTGATCGAGCTTGATGGCGAGCATGTCCATCGTCTCCACTTGGTGCACTCCACGGGTCTTGGTGCTCGCCGCTTGGCGTTCACCATGAGTCTGGTTAGCCGCCACCTTCTCAATCAACTTCTTAGCGTTTTTCACGCTAAGGGAGAAGAAGGAGCCGCCTGCTGCGGCGTCGAGGTGCTCTCGAGCGGACGGCCTCAAACCGTGGTAGAAACTCTGTATGAGGAGCCATTCTTCCATGCCATGGTGTGGGCATGAGAGAACGTACTCCTGCATCCTGTCCCAGGCTTCCGCGGTCGACTCATCTGCGAGCTGTTGGAAGCCCGATATCTTGTTCCGCAGGGTAGTCGTCTTGCCCGACGGGAAGAACTTGGCGAGGAAGGCATTGGAGCAAGCCGTCCACGTGTCGAGGGACTCTTGGTTCGCGTAGAACCACTGGAGAGCCTTCCCCAACAGAGAGAATGGGAAAAGCTGTAGTCGGATGGCGTCTTGAGGTGCATCCTTTATGACGAAAGTGTTGCACGTCATCAGGAACCTTTGGAGGTGAGCATTTGCATCCTCCGACGGCTTCCCACAGAAAGGACTGGCCAAGATCATGTTGATCAAGGCTGGCTTAAGCTCATAGTCCTTGTTGGTGATGCGCGGGTTGGGTCCCACGCGGATGTTCTCCGTAGTTGGCGCGGAGAAGTCATTGATCGTCTTCTCAACAACGGGGTCGGCCATGGTGTTGTTTGTTGAGGAGGCCCTGACAACCGGTGGAGGAGAGGATTCGAGAGCCAGAGCGTTCTTGCGGATCTGTTTGGTGAGTTTTGCTCGAACTTTCCTCAAGAACTGCTCTGGATCTGAGTGGAAGTTTTCTGGTAGGTCGAAACCAGTCATGCACAGTCCTGTTTCAAATTTCCACAAGAAGAAAAACCAGGACAAGGGTAAGCCCGCAAAAGTAAGTGATAATTATTCTTCTCACAAACTTCAATGCATTTATTCAGTTCCTAGCTGCTACTTCCCCGGCAACGGCGCCAGAAATGCTTGTTGGCGGTTCTTATGCGATAAAATTAAATTCATTAATTCCGCAAGCGCACGGATCACCATTGTAGCATTTCACCTTGGAGTATTCCAGGGTTATCGTATTTATATTTCCGCAGGGAAGTAGAGCAAAAGAAAGCTGAACAATAGCTATGCATTGGATAATTTGGAGAAAGAAATAATGTATCAACTATACTTGAGACGGGGGTAAGATAGGCATGATAGATATGGGTGGCACACACATCCTCAAATCCAAGGTAATAAAATAAATCGTAGTATACATTTGGGAGAGCAACGAGATAGAGTTAAGGCTACCTGTATGTTTATCTATTATTTACTTTTCTAGCAGTCAAGTCTACAAAGATTATTTACTCTAGTTAAGCTCATACACATACAAGTCATGTCGTTTCGGGGCACACACGTGCTAGGTTAACCAATGAAGCTAGTTCAAACCTAGGGAACCGTATGCTATAATTAAGACCCTGCTGAGTCCAACCCGGACGTGGTGGATTACAGAGACCGGTGCAGCTGTCACATACACTCGCGGCTACCATCCTCCGTGGGGCTGGGTGCCAAACGTGCATAGGCCAAGTTCTAAGCGCCATGCTTACAACCCGCCTAGAGGATCTACTCTTGATCAACGGAGCAGTCCTATCTAAGAATGAACAAGCACAGATTTCACACGACGTCATCTCCGACGACGGCACTCTCTCGTACTCGCTATTCCAACAATCACGAATCCCACAACAAGACTTCTACGAGCACTTACTTAACGAATAAATAAACTAAATAGAAAAGAATTACTAGAAAGAAATAAATAAAGATAAAACTAATTATATAATAAATAAAATAATATCTCAAAAGAGTAAGATACAAAGAACTATACCGAACTCCGAGAATACTCCGGAAGCCCGAGAGAGCTCTCACTCTACTCTACTCTACTCTAACTCCCAAAGCTACTACTCAACTAAACTAATGAACACTTGGATGAAGTGTGATGGTGCGAATTGATTCGGAGGCCGAGGGGTCCAATTTATAGCTTGTGAAGGCGGTGGAAGCACCCTGGCCGACTTTGGAGAGGCGGCGGCGACAAAGTCGGCCGGCCGGCCTAGGGGGGTGGCCGGCCGGCCGTCCCTTCGGTCGGTTGGCCACCGTCTTGCTCCTGGACGCTTCAGATCACTCCCTGAAGGCGGTCTGAAGGTCGGTTCCTTGCTGGGGTCGGCAGAATTGGATTGAGGGCCAAGTAAAGGCCCAAATGGCCACCTTCTAGAATGTCGGTGGAATCCTGCCGAGCTGGGCTTGAATTGTGCGTTGAAGAGTATTTTCCAGCCCACTGGAGAAAGCCTGGGGCCTGTGGCCACCAGGTGGGGCCGGCCGGCCTATGGTGGGGCCGGCCGGCCAGGGAATTTCCCTGACTGGGCCCACTTTTCTCCATTATTCACTCCTGCATCCAAATATTCACCAAAACCTGTGGAGTAGTATTATTCCTAACTACTATGCACAAAATCTTGGTGTTATGTATTTATTTACCGGTAGGGTGGCGGTCAAAACATGGTTTAACGACCGCCAACAGGGCACTTTTGGGCAACGGCTAGTTTTGGGTTGGTAGCCTATAAATAGTTGGTTGCCCGCCCCTTGAGGGGTCTCTTGGCCATTGTTGGAGTGCAGGAAACTCAGAGGAAGCCAAGAGCAAGAGAGAGAAGCACTTGTGAAGGATTTGGAGTGATCCTAGTGCTTGAGAAGAGTAGCAATTGCATCCACTTGATCTCTAGGCTAGTGTGAGCTTGAGAGAGTCACTTCGGCTTGTTACTCTTGGTCTATGGCGAGGCCTAGACCGGTTAGGCGTCGGTGTTGAGCTGTCCGAGGAGAGTGTGGAAGCCAACACAAGTTTGTACACGGTCTTGGAGCTTCCCGTGCGAAAGAAGCATCACTAGTGGAGCGCCCTTTGGCACGCATCACGTGCGGAGCCTTACCTCCGGAAGAGTACCCGGGATCGAGCCCGACGGGACGTGCCCGCGACTTCACTCGGAGGGTGAAGTGTGCTCTAGGAGGGATCGCCTTCGAGCGGAGGGACGGGGTCGAGACTCCGGCGGGAGTGACCCAACGTGGAGTAGGGGAAGGCGCCATCCTTCCGAGACCACGGGAAAAATCATGAGCATTCCTATCCTTATCTCCTTTACTTACTAGCATTTACGTTTCCGCATTTACCTTATGTGCTAGTAGAATTGCATGATAGGTTGTCTCTTTACTACTTGGTAGAATTGCTTGTTTAGGGTGTTGCTTGTTGCATAGACTAGATTGTGTGCGCGCATCGCTTGCTTTTGTTATCACCATATCTAGTCTTGCTAGCTTCACGCCTAAAGTACGTTTGGGAGAAATTGTTGACACACCGATTCACCCCCCCCCCCCCCCCCCCTCTCGGTGCCCTTGATCCTTTCAGACGGCGGCGGCGCGGAGGAAGTTGGAAGGAGGAAGAAGAGACGACGGCACTTGGACTGGTGTCCTTGGCTTGTCTCGGATTGGTGGCGGAAGGGTCGACGGCGGACCGCCGTGCCGCGCCCCCTCCCCTTCTCTTCTTCGCCGCCGCCGCGGACGGCCGCGCCGCGCCCCCTCCCCGACTTCGCTCCGCCGCGCCGGTGATTGAAGTGGAGTCCCGAAGAGCGGCGCGACGCGGAGAATAGGTGGCGTCGTTGGAGATGGAAGTTTTTGCGTCTTGCTCTTGAAGCTGAGCAAGACACATTTTGTGTTTTGCGTCTCGTGCACCGTTGGAGACAGCCTTACCTGCAGACTCTGGGACTTTGGGTCCAATCCTACCATTCCATGGACGGTTCCGAGATGGGGGGATTCATGAGAAAGTTTCTTTGCCAGACAGCCCAAGCAAGTCCAGGAAGACAGTTGTCTGGAGTAAACCAATGCTCTAACAGCTTAGCTGAACTACAAAATGCCTGCACAACACAGAGTGCTTCTAGTTCCTTCCCCTTTCTACAGTGAGGAGAGGGCGAAAGGAAGGAGACTGCGCCAGCGACAGGCTTTCGGCGCCGGGATCTTTGGTACCCTGCCTTCTCCAGCGGCTATGCCGGCGTAGGAGGAGGTGGGGAACCGGGTCACCGGTGGCCGGATTGTATATACCCTTCTATAGCTTAGTTTTAGCTAGTTTAGGTTTGGATTTGCTCGTGGAGATGCAGCTCCATGAGTTCTTTTGCCTCTGCTTGATCTTCTCCGGTGCTTCTGGTCAAGATCTGCAGAGGATCCATCTACCTCAAGAGTGCTCCGACGAGTGCAGAGTCAACATCATTGGTGGTGTTGGTGATACGCACTCCGGTGCGACTCCTTGGAGGTTCGTTTTACTCCGCCTTCTAATCAAAGGATTGGAGTATTCCTTCCCCTTGTGTGGGTTTCTGTCTTCCGTCGACTTGAATCTGCCGCGGAGGCGACGAGCGTCAGATTCCCGTCGTCGGGTTGAAGCTGAGGCCGGCGGCCTCCATCTAGCCAGCGCGTTCATCGATTTACGGCATGGCCGTTTGGTTATGCTACTGTTGGCAATGTTAAATCTTGATGTTGCTTCGCCCTTATGGGATTCGGCTCTGAGCTTCCACCTCAATGTTCTTCTTCATCGCCGGCGATGGAGTAAGGCTGAGCTGAGGCATGTTCTATCGGCGAAGATGGTGTCGAGCTCCTTCGGTGATCTTCAATGTACTTTTATTTTCTTTCGGGGGCTCCTTTGCAAGGGGCTGGATGTAAAATTACCTCAATATATTTAATAAAATCCAACCCTTTTCTCAAAAAAAAGCTGAACTACAAAATCTGTTCCAAAAAAAAAAAAGCTGAACTACAATAGCACATGCATATAGGCCCAAATGCAATTCACTAGTCCATGACCCCTTGCAAAACAGAATAAAAGTAGATCAAATAGTTTTCTATGAGCAAGATCCAGCGAAAACTCTGAATAACCAGGAAGAATAAACCTGTTTATAAGAGAGAACTTGTTTTGTATGCTACATCAGAACGCTACATCAGAACATCAACACTGCTTATGTTTGCTCCAAATGCTTAAGTATGTGCTAACAAGACTGTTAAGCATATTTAAGCATTTGTTTGCATTGAAGAAAATAACTACTATTATGTAGTATGTGCTTAATTATATTCTAACAAAGCAGGTAGATCTATTTAACCATCCTCCGCATTGGAGACAACGTCTTTTATTACACTCTTAATGATGTGTTAGTATTCTCTCTTGCATTTTCCATGCTAGATTATTAATCGCAAGTTGCGCAGAGGTGACAAATTACACATACAGGTATAATTGTCTGGTTCGGACATGCAGGCCAGCTGATTCTGAATTCAGCGTTCAGAACATGGTTTGAAATATAGTACTATTGTTCAGCTGATGGTGGAAGTAGAAAATCTTGCAATAATTTAAAATTTTCGTTTCCCGCGGCGCCGAGCCCATAATTTTTCGTCGGGGCGTTCCCATGGGTCCATGTACTCATACTGCTATGCCCCATTCTAATTCGAAGTACCGACGAGACATCAAGCCTGGAATTATGCGTATTGTTCCTACACCACTAGTGTGTGTTATCATTGATTGATTGTACTTTGTTGCGAATTCTGCTTTGTTCATTAGCGAATGTACCTGCAAATAAGTTGATAGTGTACTAGCGCCCTACATCTTCTTTATTAAATCACCGTCACTAGAATTCTAACTCAAGAGTTCTGACCTTGATATCATGTGAGAAGATGAATAATGTGTAAATTGACATGGATTTGTACATAGAGCGTCTAAAGTTATTCAGATAAAGTACATGCTGGTGGCTCGATTTCAAGCAATCCTAGAGGTAACAATTAACGTGTCCAAGCTATGTTTCGTTCCAACCAAAATTTGCAATATACAGGTGCTCATCGGCTGTTGTGATCGATGCTACCCCGAAATATACACACTGCTGCTTCAGCAAAATGATTCCAGCTTGCTACGGCTATTATATTTGTAAATTAACCTATCTTCTAGTTAGATAAATGTGATCGATAACAGTCACGGGCTCACCGCAGGTCACGGGTTGCGTAACTTTAACATGATTGCTCAACTTGCTTCTGTATTTCCACATGCCAAAGTATTGTCCTATCTCTCCCTCACAACTGGCGCATCCAAGGACAACCAAGCATCGATCAAACCGATCGAATCACACATGCGTTGCTGTCATTCATACACGCATGAAGCCAAGCACAGGCATCTCCCGCCACTCCATCGACCGGCTACAAATACCACGCCCAAACACCCCAAGAAAACCATCCCAAAGCAGCAAAGCATCAGTAGTTGACCACCACTACTGCACTTGTACTCAAGTGTCGAAGTGAGTGATCACTACCACCAATGGCTCCCAAGCTTGCTCTCTTCGTTGCCCTCGGCCTCCTGTTCGCCGTCGCCGCACACGGCTGCGAGCCCTACTGCCCTGGCCCGGTCATCCCCACGCCGCCGGTCGTGCCGACGCCGGCGACCCACTCCCACGGGAAGTGCCCGATCGACGCGCTCAAGCTCAAGGTGTGCGCCAACGTGCTGGGCCTCGTCAAGGTTGGCCTGCCCACGAAGGAGGAGTGCTGCCCGCTGCTGGGAGGCCTCGTCGACCTCGACGCAGCCGTCTGCCTCTGCACCGCCATCAAGGCCAACGTGCTCGGCATCAAGCTCAACCTCCCCATCGACCTCAGCCTCATCCTCAACAAGTGCAACAAGTACTGCCCGGAAGACTTCAAGTGTCCCAACTAAGCTGATCAGGTATTCAGGAGCAGCACGAGCTAAACGAGTCACGAAATGTGTGGTTGTCTCTCCCTAGCCATGTCCCTCAAGATCGAGTATTTTTTTAAATATATCTACGAATTCTTTCGCTTCATGTAATTGGCCAAGGTCATTTATCCATTTATGATGTTGTATCACCCATGTAATTGTTTTTCTTTTGGTAATACACGTAATAATTGTTATAATCGTTGATTGATTCATTGTAATGCGACATAAAGCGTATTGTCACTACAAGACTAGTCATCTTTTCCAGCGGCTTTCTTATAAGTGGCCAACAATTTATAGTTTTTTTTGCGGATCAATTTATAGTTATTTAATTAAGTATCTACTGAAGCTGTGGTGAATAAGGTTATTGGGTATTATTTTTCGTTGCTAAATTTACTAAAACTGTTGTGCTTGACTCTGAGTTGTGGAACCCTGTCTTTTCGCGGGAACATTTCGTCTAATGAAGCCTGGATCCGTTGGCTTGAATGTTATGTTATATATACTACGAAAGCTATATTATGTATAACTGCATGTATTTACTACAAAGGAGATCCAATATTAACGATGGTTGCACTTTTAGCAATACCATGGTTTTTAAAACTGCAAAACTTGTTACATCCAAACACCTCTATATATACCTCTCAAAACCAAAGTATTTTGCTAAACCGTAGTATTCTCACAAAACTCTAAAAATACTTTGTATCCAAACAAGGAATTAGGGAGAAAAAACGGACTAGAATTTTTGGAAATTGATAGATTAGATCTGTTTGGTATATACCCCAAAGCTTGGGACCCTGGGGTGGTGGTATGTTCCACACTCTTATTTCAAACAACTACCCGATTACCGTTGTTGCTTCAATCTATGACTTACTTGCAACAGGCCGTGCAGCCACCATGTTCGAATGAACAGATAGCAAAAAACTCTTCTGTTCTAGTATAAAACATATAAATATTTAGATGTCTCTGATTCAAAACTATTAACTTTACACCAGGGGAAAAAATAACACAATAGGTTGAAGCACCAGAACCTTGATACAGGAAGTGAATCAATATCAACAATGAACATGGTTAACGCAACAGATTCCTACATAGCTTCATTCCCATAACACCCAAATGCCATCTATTATGTCGAACAGCTTGGGGCGCTTTTTCTTGACCTCCTTCCAAATAATCGTAAACTCCAACTCATAAGGGCCAACCTTGTAAGTAAATACTTCAACACTATGGCCTCGAACAAATTTATGGCACTTAGATCTGTAGTCACCATCATAATAAGAAACATCAATGATAAGGCACTCCTCCTGTGGAACAGCTAAAACATGGCGAGTTAACAAAATTGATCCATCATCTCCAAGTGTTGTCACCGTGCCTGCCACTTCACTGTCATATAGAATGATTTTGCTTTCCTCGGTTTTTGTAGTCCAAGCAGCTATTTTGCCCGTGAAATTAGACTTTTCGTCCAGAATATTGACCCCAATGCAAGCTTCCAAGGCAAATAGAACAGGCATATACACCAAATCAACTGTACTCAGGTAACTTTCTAGTGATAAAGTTTCGGGTTCACACGTGCCCCAGGGACTGCGTTCTACGATCCCTTTGCTGAAATCTTTGTCGACTGTGTCCTCACTCTTAATCTTCAAATGGAACTCAAAAAACATGCTTCTTATGCCAGCAAGCAGTGCTCTATATGGGCCTGTTAATGTTAGCGCGTCATCCTGCACAAAGATTTAGTGGAAAACATGTAAAAAAACATATAAAAAGGAACAAAGCTAAAAACGTAAAGGTTTCAGACCCGTAATTCGGGAACAAACACAGTCTTATGCTCAAGGAGTTCTAATATTACTGCATTACTGATTCTATGATCTTCAATCTTGAGCCATTAATTAGATAATTCAAGCAAAACATTGCGAACATGGATCGCTTTGTGTGGGATCACCTTTGTTTGCAAATTGATGGATTAGATAAGTTGGGATCCTTGTGTGGTGGTATGTTCCACGCTCTTATTTCCAGCAAGTGCACGTTTATTGCTGTTGCTTCAGTTATGTGAACAGTCTATGACTTACCACTAGATAGTAAAAGACTCTACTATTCTAGTATAAAACATATAAATATTCAAATGTCTGCGATTCAAAAATATTAACTTTACACCAGGAAAAAAATAACACAATAGGTTAAAGCACCAGAACCTTGATATAGGAAGTAAGCAAACCAATATTAACAATGAACACATCTACAATTGACCAATTATATTGATGACATGGTCACATGGATAAATAGCTTTCTACTGCAGCTTGCACACAGAAAATTTGGGAATTACTGGGGCAGGTGTAATGTTGACCGCATGGTACAACTTATGGCAGTTGGGTTCTCCTGGATAAGGAAGCAGTTGCCAACCCACGAGTTTGGACCCCACTGCGACAGTACCTATACCACTCTTGCATGTAACACAAAACATTAAGGACATAATTTTGGTGAACATATGGAACAGACAAAATTTCTTACAGGTTCATATCATAATATAGGCAAATTTTAGAATTGAGCACCGGATAAACTATTTAGTACTATGGTTTCTAATACATGACATTGTTCGTTGTCCTAGAGTCTTATGTTGAAAATTGGAGGATCACTGATCAAACAGTTCTCAACACGATGATGCGATTAAATTGGCAGAATGGATACAGACCGGTGAGGAGATGAGTTGGGGATCCTCTCTGCCACGCTTGAATAAGTAGACACATCTGTAATCGTACTGATCCCGCACTAGCACAGTGCCATATATGTTGATGGGGTAAGGGACGTCAGACTCGGCCACTTTGATTGAGATGACATTGACCGAGAGATCCAACTGACGAAAATCGAATTCAGGGTGATGGTGATACAATGGTCCATGCTCTACCTTCGCTGTAAAATCAATCAAGGCCAGAGACAAAAATCAAACCAAGGATAATATTCGTACACGTACATGAATAAATAGCTAAAGAGAATAAATGCATAATAAATCAAGGAAGATGGATGAACAAGATAATGTTGCAAATGTACTCACATTCTTTATCGAGGTCAAAGAAGGCCATATTGAATTCACAAAGGCGGTAAGCTGCACGTACATGCTGCTTCGGGTCATATTCAGTAAACTCTTGGACGCGTATCATGTGAAGAACTGTCAACACCTTCTGCTGCCATGTGAGGCCTTTCTGCAACAGATACCTATTCCTAGCTCGGTCATTCTCCATATCCCTGATTAACTTGTAGTCCTCTCGCGTTAAAGGCCCTATAAACACATAAGGACAATCTTCCTCAGAAGACGTGTCATCATGCTCGATCTCAAGCTCGATCTCCGGAATATCTGGCTTGTCCATGTCTCCACTGCCACTGCTCGCCTCATCCATGCCTAAGTTATCCCTCCTGTTGCCACCGCTACTCATGTGTTCTGCAACTGGGCTGCCAAAATCTGTAAAGCAATAATGGTTTCGTTTCTTATGCCTTCAGCAAAACATGGAGAAGAGCTTCACATACGAATGATTGAGACACTGGATTATGCACTCAAAATCTTTGTTGAAGCGGATGCAGCTGCCAGGGCTGAAACCTGGCTGCTTTTGGAGTCCCAGTTCTTGCCGCCACAGTTGGCCCGTGGAAGGATATGAATAGTGCCAGATGGTGGTGAATTGAGGATTTCAATCCTTGTTTGTGACCAACAGACGAAAAAAATTTAATTGCATCGCATCGTAAGAGAAGGGATCCAGGAGCGGCGTACCGTAGTGGGAGCTCGATGTCCACTCCTCTCGGATCGATGTGCACAAGGTGGCGGGATCGAGATCGACCGGGTCGCCGCCGCCACCGCCCCACCACTACTGCGTAAAGAGATTTTTTTTTTTTTGGATTGTAAAGAGAGGCTGGATTTTGCGAGGAGGAAGAGGGTTAAAACGAGCTGGCCTGTGGAGCGTGGGCTGCTGGATAAGAAAAAGAAAGCCTCGTTCAATTGGGACTCGAACTCGTTACTCGCGTCTCAAAAAAAAAAAACTCGTTACTCGCGCGAGCGTCTCCTCTTCCAGATCGGCCACGGAAAATCGGTGAACACACGACCGATTCCGAGTTGAGCATAGGTTAGGTTTGCCTCGGCCTCCATATAAATCGGGATGCCACCGCCCCCTGCCTCAACCCGTTCACAGCACAACCACAATCCAAATCTCTTGACGACAGCGTAGGCGCGGCGAGGCGAATCAATCTGTAATTTTCGGAGATCTAGCGATGGGAGCGAGCGAGTCCGACCCTCAGGCGGCGGGAGAGCCGGAGGCTACTCCGGCGCCGGTGACCGCCGCTGTTAACAATGACGTACAGAAGAAGCCATGGGATCATGTGGCCAGGCTTCCTTTCATCGATGAGGAAACGTTGGATTGGTACCTGAACCACAAGAGGGAGTCTTTCGACCCGAGCAACGTCGCGGACGACGACGACCCCGAGCCGGACGACCTGGACGACGACCCCGAGCCGGCCGACCTGGACGACGACCCGGAGAAGATGCCGGACTTTAGTCTCTCAATGCTGCGGAAGAACATGATTTTCTACGATCCAGAAAGGCTCCGCGAGGGACTCGAGGACGCGGTCGCAGCGGTTCAGCAGCAACTCTGCGCCGAGCTCTACTGCAAGGCGGCCGACGACAAGCCGGTGGACATAGGCTCCGGGCTTAGGAAGGCTGCTCAGGAACGGGAGTTACGGGATCATATGATGCGGAACAGGACGCTCGTCGACGCAGAAACGCTCCGCAAGGCAGTACTCGCAGCGGTTGATCATCAGCAGAACCTCCGCGCCGAGGTCGACTCCATGGGCATTCAGGCGACCCACGAGCTGGGGCTTTCAGGCGGCCTAGGACCACGCATTAGACCTAGACTGCCGAGGGCTATTCATTTTCAATAAGGCTACTCAGGAACCGGGCCGAGAAGAGGATGAATGAGGGTTTTGTCACTAGTAGCAGCTTTTAGTTCCCATATCATGTTTTTGTGACTACATATATACTGACGCAGCTAAAGTCGTTGTTATCCATGACTGTAACGGAAATTATTGGCCAAGGTTACTACTCTATGTTCGCAGGATTTCTTTTTTATGTGGCAGTCGTATCGATTTCGTGGCAATTTTGTCAGTTTGAACCGAGAATTGAGTCTTCCCTGATTTTCTCTCATTATTTACCTATTGCCTGTAACTTAATAAGTGATTATTGAGGTGTTTGAGACTCATCTTATGCAGCAAGAAGCATCGGAAGCAAATTACATAGGAACCGGGTCCTTCACAAATCAAATTACATAGCCACAGCCGCAAAGCCGAGTTCTGTTCGCGGTGGCGGCTGCTCCAAGCCGGAGAGGAGCGGCGGTCCCTCCGTTCTCTGACTTCTCACTCTACGCGGCGGTGTGCGAGCGCCCCGAGCGGTCCCTGGTTCCCTGCCTCCACCCTCGGCCTCCCTCTTCTCTTCATGGCGCAAGCGCGGTGTACAAGGCGGCATTTTAGATCGCTTTAGCATACCTGGCGCACAAGACCATCAACAAATTTTCAGCCCTAAAAAAAATGAACATATTTTTGTTTCAGCTGATCGAGAACTGTTCGATCAGTGACCCTGCATCTGTCCTTGTCTTGTCTTGCATCTCTGTCAGCTTACGCTAGGAACTTCAATCATATACGGCGTGCTCTTCTCCGAAGTCTTGTATGAAAGCTGCAAGAGCTGGCAAGGCGAGGGCATGACATGCGTGGAAGTTGACTAATTATGCATTTTTGTTATATGCAGGTATCCAGCAACGTACTATTAACGGATGTTCCAAAATGGTGGCTACTGGTAGCCAGTGTCCATCTTACGTCCCAATCAATCAAGACCCAAGTTCCTTCAACATGTGATGTGAGTAATTAGACTAAAAATTCTTAACAGGGTCGCAAGTCTAGAAGTCGCATCTCGCATTCTCTGTCAATTCCCCACACAGGTCATCGGAGATGTATGTATTTACATCTCACAGGAAAACAAGACTGGAATTACAGATACTGTTGGCCGGGATGTCGGAGATGTTGCCAGTCAGAGTAGAGACGCGATACATGGCAATACAACTCAGAAGCTCACCACGCGACGCGAGATAAAGATTCTGTAACGATTCGCTCATCTTACCGTTGGGACGTCGGAGATGTTGCCAGCTACCGTGGTGCACGCAGAGTGTGAGGTCAACCCCTGGTTTTGCATCAGAGCCAGCATGTTGAACGCAAGGTGAGCTTCCGACAGCTCTGGCAATGGCATGCTGCCATCCAGGAACTGCACGATCTGCCGGATTCCCGGGCGCGCACCGGGCAACGGGTGCGAGCACATCAAGCTTAACTTGAGCACCATGCTCGCTTCTTCCACGGCGAAGTCGCCTCGGAGGCGCGGGTCCACGGCGTCCGTGACCGCCCCTCGGCGCCAGTCCTCGAGCACCGTGTCCACCAGCAAGCGGCACTCACCGCGCGCGTCTCGCATGACCGGACGCCGGCCGCAAGCGACCTCGAGCACGAACACGCCGAAGGCGAAGACGTCGGACGCCTTGGACGCCCTGCCGGTGTGCCCGAGCTCCGGGGCCAGGTACCCCATGGTGCCGACCACGTGCGTGGTGTGCGGGTCGGTACCGTGGTCGTACAGCCTCGCGAGGCCGAAGTCGCCGAGCCGGCCGTTCATCTCGGCGTCCAGGAGCACGTTGCTCGCCTTGATGTCTCGGTGCAGAACGACCTGCTCCCAGTCTTCGTGGAGGTACTGCACGCTGGACGCCACGCCCTTGATGATCCGGAACCTCTGGGTCCAGCTCAACACGGGCCGACCCTGCTGATCGTGCAAGAACCTGTCGAGACTGCCGTTCGGCATGTAGTCGTAGACCAGCATGAGCTCGCCCTCGCGTCTGCAGTAACCGAGCAGCTGGACGAGGTTCCGGTGACGAAGCTGGCCGATGGTGACCACCTCGGCGACGAACTCCCTCATTCCCTGCCGCGACTCGTGGGACACCTTCTTCACCGCGACCTCCACCCTGGACGCTGGAAGCACTCCTCTGTACACCCTCCCGAATCCTCCGATGCCGAGCAGGCGGTCGTCGCAGAATCCGTTGGTCGCGCGGTACAAATCCTTGTACGAGAACCGGTGCGGCCCGAACGTGGCCTCCCAGTCCTCTTTAAGCTCGGCGTACCTGTGCCGCCGCTGACGGATCACAAGAACGGCAATGGCCAATGCCAACACGAGCGCTGACGAAGCTATCGGCAACACGATCTTCAGCGTCTTGGACGGGGCCTTCGGGAACGGCGTCACCGGCAAGGCCGGCAGCTTCGATGTGTTCAGCGGCGGGGCTGGCCCGTCCATCCTAAAGCTCCAGGCGAGCACGTAGTGGCGGCTGGCGACGACGCCGGTGGACGACGAGAAGCCGACGAAGGCTTCGTCGCCGTCGATGATTGCCGACAGGTTGACTGTGGTTGAGAGCAGCGGCTTCTTGGGCTTGGGCAGCTCGAGAGGCGCCAGGGTGACGTTGACCAGCGAGGCGCGCGCGTCGAAGTCCACCCAGACCTGCGCCGCCGTGCGGTTGAGCAGGCTCATGTTCCGGAACGCGCCGGTGCCGTCCTCGTAGTAGCCGGCGTTGTCGGCGACCGCGGACACGAGGCCGTTCTCGTTGACGCCGACGTGGTTGTTGCTCATGTCCCCGAACTCGGCGTTGACGATGGTGTCCAGCTCCACGGCCAGGAAGTGGTTGGTGGCGTTGCCGTCGTCGGCCGCGTTGGCCAGGCCCATGTACTGGCTCTGCAGCGCCGTGGAGAAGTTGTTGCTCTTGGCCACTACGAAGGCCAGCCCGGGGCTGCTCAGGTCGGCGTACTCGCTGACGATGCCGAACACGTAGGCAGCCGAGAAGGACCGCACGGAGGAGGAGGCGCCGCCGCTCGCCGTCCCCTGGAACTTCAAGGGCCAAGGGTAGAAAGCGTGGCCCTTGCTCTGAGTCGTGCCGTTCGTCAGCATGAGGAGACCATCCGGGGTGACCGCGGCCGCGCCATCCAGCGTGAGCTTCTCGCCGGCGAAGCCGTCGAAGGTGAACTGGTCGAGGGCCGAGGACGCGAGGCGGAGGCGATGGAGAGTCAGCAAGAGAAGCAACGGAAGCGGGCACATTGTTGGTTCGTGGTTGCGCAAGGCCTCTGCACCCGGTTTGTGTGGAAGTCCCTTCTGATAGACACGTGACACAGGATGATTGTGGTGTTTGAACTTTGAACGTGTCAAGATGCCAGGACTTTGACGGATAAGCGATGAATTGTCAACTTAATCCAGCAAGACCTGCAGAATTAAGTTGAAAGAATATCAATCCAAATACTTCTAGAGAGCATACCTGCAGATCTTGCATTGTCATGGGTCATGGAACACTATTGAAACCGCGGGATAATGATAGGAAGGGATCCTAAGCTGATGAAGTCAGCCTTGAAAGTTATGTTTCTGCTAAACAAACAAACAAATCAAAAAAAAAAAAAACAAGCATCTGCTCCGAATTGACCTAAGCGACCCGACGCTAGATATTATATGTCAAACCGCGTCACCTTCAGTTATGTTTGCGTACGCAACGGGGGCATGATTGCACAACTGCGTGAAAACTTATTCATTTAAAAATGGTTCCACGAAATTGACTTGTGGGTCAACTTAGAATTGTTATTAAATAAATGCATTTTTTTTTGTGAAACGCTTAATAAAGGCCTGTGATATTCAGGTATTTGGGATGAATTCATTTGTCAGTCAACAATTCACCAGCTCGGCGTCCCAGATCAACGCCAAATATTCATTGGTTGAGGTCATTGAGTTGATCGAGGGATCTACCTAGGGACCTAGATCTACCATGGTTACAATTTTTATCAAACCCAACCACCTCAAATAAAAATAGTTGGAATCAGGGTTCGAGGGCCTAAAAGTACCTGTAGTAGTTATTTAAAACTCAAATTGGATTCAGAAACTTGAACAATATGAAAATTGTACTTTTATAGATTAACATTTCATTACAAGTATACTAACATAATTTGTATCAAATATTTTCATAATTTGTAGGATGCGTTCAATAGTATCATGTTTCGAAGAGGAAAGAGTATTGCATTTTCAACCAGAATTTGGGTATGGCTACCTTTATTTACAATGCTACTTAGTTCTTCCAAGCTTGGTTGAGCAATTTTATTTGATTCCACTTTCAAATTCACCAAAAAAAAAGTTCATATATGGTAATGTATTGGATATCTATTACTCATTTTAGCTTATTGGGCAGGTACAGCGACTGATCAAGCCCGGTAAACACGAGGCTACCGCGCAACTGTGAATCTATTACTCAATTTTTAGCAATCCCCCTTGAATAATGTACTGAAACACGGCGGTATCCGAATACTACTGTTCAGTAGTTCCTTCGGACAGTACCGTCCCGTTTAGAAGGGGAAAAAGGGTCAAGACAGTTGCTCAGGAGGATGTATGCTCCCAAATAGACTGACAGCAGCAGTGTCCAATGAGGCTTCCAAGGAAAACAGCTTTAGAAGGAACAAAGCAGTTTGGCTCTCCCAAAGAGACGCTCCGGTCAGTGCTTTCGTGTAAGCGTATACAATACAAAGCATGTGTCGATGAAATCATCGATTCTGAAGTGTCATGGCTACAATATAGTAATCTGAATTAGTAACTTACCCAGCAACCCATGCAGAGCTGCGGCTCTATTTATGTTCCGATCCCGGCCACTTCGCTCCCCTCACGTTGGCTCACCTGATCATTTTCACCAGCGGGTAGCAGCAATGGCAACCAGGTACTAATCATGGCAGACACAAAAGACTGCCTAGTAAATAGTGTTTTTGTTTCCTTTCTCTGATGTGCACATTCTCTACCAATTCACAGTAGGGTTGCAGTGGTCACCGGTGGAAACAGAGGAATCGGGCTGGAGATATGCAGGCAGCTCGCGAGCAACGGCGTTCTCGTGGTGCTGACAGCCCGGGACGAGAAGAAGGGCTTGCAGGCCGCGGAGGACTTGCAGAAGTCCGGCCTCTCCGACGTGATCTTCCATCAGCTAGACGTCGGAGATCGGTCGAGCATCATGAAACTGGCAGAGTTCGTCAAGACCAAGTTCGGCAAGCTCGACATTTTGGTGAGTGAGTTTTTCAGTGCCGCACGCTCAGATGCGTCGTTGCAGGGATTCAGTCTGAAGATTTTGGTTCTTCCAGGTGAACAATGCAGCCGTTGCTGGAACAACCATCGATCCTGACCGGTTACAAGAGCTCCAAAAGCAGGATCCTAAGGCAAGTCTTAAAGCAATACTTTTTGTCCATTTGGATTGCTTACGCTTAGAGGAAAATGAAAAAAGAGAGCGCATACTGATGTACTCTGAATTTCGATGAGATGACGATGATGATTGCAGCTACTAAGATACTGTATCAAAATGTCTGTCCAGGAAGATCTAAGAACTTTTGTAGATGGCTATATGGAAAGTCTGCAACAGAATTACGAGATGGCCAAGGAGTGTCTAGAAATAAACTTCAACGGCACCAAGTATGTTACAGATTGTCTGATCCCCCTCCTCGCGCTATCCAGTGCCGGAAGGGTGATAAACGTTTCTTCACAAGTCGCGCAACTTAAGGTAACTTTGACCACCAAGCTCTGCTTATTGTAAGAATGCACCGAGCAGGAAAATCTTCGCAAAATAGATGTTTCTGCAAGACTTTAGACAAGTTGATTGCACTACACATTAACTCGAACGGCTTATTACTTCCCCAAAACAGAATGTTGTTCTGCAATGCCTGAACCTTTTGCTTCCCTGTCTGTCTCAGTTCATGTCGAACGAGAGGGTCATAAAGGTGCTGAGCGACATCGACAACCTGTCGGAGGAGAAGCTCAACGATGTCGCCAACGTTTTCTTGACGGATTTCAAGGAGGGGAACCTAGCATCTCGTGGCTGGCTGCCTGTGGCGTCAGCCTACGCGGTGTCCAAGGCGCTGCTGAACGCCTACGCGAGGCTGCTCGCCAAGAGGCACCCCTCGCTCGTGGTGTGCTGCATCACCCCGGGTTTCGTGAAGACCGACATGAACTACGGCATGGGTCTGATCTCCGCCGAGGAAGCCGCCAGGGCGCCGGCCATGATCGCCCTGCGTGACGACCGCGGCGACTCGGGCCTCAACTTCGAGCTGGGCAATGTGTGCGAGTTCTGATACTGCACGCGTGCGTAAACCTGAATTATGCTGTAATGGGCCGTGAATTATGCTGTTCTTAATAAACAAAATTTGAGCTGTAATAGGCCCTTTTTCACACGATTCATGATTTGGAGGCCCACAAGGCTACATCTCCCGGTCCGCGGCCTGCGCCACGTACGGATCCCGCGGGAAACCCTCAGCCGGGAGTCCTACCCGAGTTCAGGTTCGGCCAGACGTGGAACCATAAAAACGCGACGCCCGTGCGCATACCTACGATCAAGAGAACGCCGCGAGCCCTAGGCATCTACCAACTGCTTCCGCGGTAACCGAGGAGCGCCGCCGGCCGGCCGGCCAGCCAGCCGCAGCCCTCGACCACAGGTCACGATGGAGAGCGCCCTCATCGAGACGTTCATGGAGATCACGAACGAGTCCCAGGCGAACGCCGTGCGGCGACTCGCCTCCTGCCAGTGGAACCTGGAGAAGGCGATCAATCTGTTCTACGCCGGCGGCGGAGTCGTCGACGACGGCACGTCAGGTGCGGCCGCTCCGTCCACGCCCGTGGAGGAGATCAGGGAGGCGGAGGACGAGGTGCGCGCACCGATTCCCTCCAGTGTGGAAAGGCTGTACGGGGACTCGTCGTCGTATCACGGCCGCAGAAGCCGTGCTACTGCCCGCGCCGTCCCGTCGTTCTGGGATGCGCCGTCTCCGAAGCCGGTGCCTGCCGTGCCGATACAAGGACCGTCCCTGAGTGAGATACAAGCGTCTGGGTGGGGGGAAGCCGAACCCGGCGGCTACGAAGTGGAGCAAGTCGACGAGATCGTGGTAGAAGGGCCGGGCTCGGGGGAAGCTAATCCCAGCATTGGCGGGGGCAACGTCAGTGACGCCGAAGAGGACAGATTCAATGGTAACCAGGAGGCTGATGACGTTGTGCAAGAGGACGACATTGGCAGTGTGGAAGACTACGGCATGGGCGGCGATGACGAGCAAGACGGTGACCATAAAGAGGGTGCTGAAGACGTGGACAGTACTGTCAATTATAAACAGGTCGGAGAAGAACAGTACAATGACCAGTACGGAGAAGAACAGTACAATACTGCGTACGGAGCAGAACAGTACAATCCTGAGTACGGAGGAGAACAATACCACGTCAGCGACAATGAGGGCGAAATAGACGACTACGGCCACGAGATGGATGAAGACGACGGCTACGGCTACCACGACTCCGTGATGGAGGAAGAGGAGCCCAGGTCCGACGTCGGGGAGCGACCGCGCCAGCAGGCAGCTCCCCAGTCGCTGGCCCAGATGTACAAGCTTCCGTACGAGCTCATGTACAAAGGATCCTCCTTCCACTTCGCCAAGGTGGAAGCGGCGAGGCAAGACCGGTTCCTGCTCGTGAACCTACAGGCGCAGGGCCAGGCCGACTTCGCGTCGTGCCTGCAGAACAGGGACCTGTGGGCGAACGCGGTGGTCAGGGACGTGGTCAAGGATAACTTCATCTTCTTTTTGCTTCGAAAGGGGAGAGGAGGTGAAAACGACGAGGGCTCGAAAGTCTGCACCTATTACAAGCTCCCGGGCGAGCAGCTGCCCGCCGTGCTCGTCCTGGACCCCATCACGGGCGAGAAGCTTGCCGTGGTCACCGGCGCCATCCAGCCCGACGATTTCATGATGTTCATTGACGCGTACATGACGTCCAAGCCGAGCGAGCGGTCCATGCCCAAGGTCGTCCAGAAAACGGCACAAGTTCCGGAAGGCTCTGACGAGCACGACCAACCGGCAACGCCTGAGGGCTCTGCTGCATCCGCCGCCGGTGCAGGCGGCCAGCAAGAGCAGGAAGCTGGTGGCGAGACGGAACAGGAGCCGGTGCCTATGGTCGAGGAAGCGCCCGCAGAGATGGTCGTCGAGTCTGACGATGATGAGCCCGAGGAAGGAGAGAAGATGTACAAGCTGAGGGTTCGCTTCCCCGACGGCAGCGTGGTCGCAAAAGAGTTCGGCTGCAGGCGGAGGGTGTCGAAGCTCTTCGCGTTCTGCAGATCGGCCATGCATGACGCCGGGAAGACGGAGCAGGTGGCGTTCCGGATCATGAGGCTAGCCGGCCGTGCCTTCGAGGAGCTGCAGAACAGTAGTGCGACGTTTGAGGATTTGGGCCTGAACTGCGCAACCGTTTCGGTTGTTTCCATTACTTAAGTTCTGTGTCTTTTTTTTTCCTGATAGTGGGAATAAATATATAGTCTCGGCTTCAAAGAAGCACCGATCGATATGTAGTTCTTTTCTTCTTTTTGCTGCTGGCTGCTGCTCCCTTTTGAAACACAAGGTCCTCGTGAATCTCGCACGGCATATTTTCTCCTTGCTGTTCTTAGTGTTCTAGAAGGGTATGAGTTGCACAGAACACACGAGATGTTCTGTCTCTGGACCCTGAAGAAAGGCATGGTCAAGACGTTCATGTGTCGAGTCTCGTCAAACATTTGTCACACGATCTGAAAAAAAAAAGTTGAAAACTTATGCTTTTGCTGCTCGTGTTCTTGTTTGAAGCGGACATTTCGCTTGTCATCGAACATTTCGCATGGAGCTAACTCAAAGCTTGTACTTTCCTACTCACTGAATGACTGAATGGATGGACTTTTTTCCCTTTGTAGTTTCCAATCTTGCTTGAATGGACGCTGTATGTGGATTGATTGCTCTATTTTATGGACATGTGATGCGCAGCACGAAGAGGACAGGTGGGGGAAGGGCGGGAGATGGCAAGGATCCCCAATACACCAGCACAATTTGCATCTTCTTACTTTGCCATCCGTCATTGATGATGCTGCCTTCTGAGACGTGGCGTTTTTTTCTGCCGATGGCGCGGGCAACGGCGGCACGGAACTTGTGCCGTTGTGCGTGGTCTTCCTTTCCTCCTTGGTGAAACGTCAAAGCTGGAAGGTCAATCATAAATTTGACTGGTGCTGAAGACGAGCATCATATTGTCACATGCTTTATACATCGACCAGCATATAAACAAACTACCTGTCTGTCTGCAAATGCAACCGTTTTTGAGCCTGATCCTCCGTCTCTGCTCGACTATTGCCGCTCTGTTCCTGCACCACATACGCCGAGGAAATGGAAAGAAACACAACCAAACCATCAGAGAAGAGGTGCGCAACATAAATTTCTGTCTGACGATCACCAGAAGATTTGCTGCATCTTTACTCAGAGATGTTTGGATGTTCAGCTTTGCTCATCGACGATCGATCGGTTTGATTTCTTTTTCTTCTGGTCAGGGTTGCCCTGGTCACCGGCGGGAACCGGGGAATGGGGTTGGAGATATGCCGGCAGCTGGCTTCCAGCGGGCTCACCGTCGTCCTGACGGCGAGGGACGAGAAGAGGGGCACTGAAGCTGTCGACAAGCTTCGAGGGCTCGGGCTATCGGACGTCGTGTTCCACCAGCTTGAGATCACTGATCCTGCTAGTGCTTCTCGTCTGGTTGATTTCGTCAAGAACAAGTTCGGCAAGCTTGATGTATTGGTAAGAGCGTAAGGCCCTTTGGTTGGTATCGGCTATTGCTTGAGTTGCATCTGTCATGGCTTTTAATTTAATTTTCATGCGATGTAGGTCAACAACGCAGCAATATTCGGGGTGACAATGGATGTTGGCGACCAGGCAGCTATGCAGGAAGCGGTACATATTTAGACTGAATCTTCACCCACATCCACATGCCACACCACATACATATTCTCGATTCAAGTCCATAGTTGGAAGTGCGTAATAAACTGAAGTGTTCCGGTTGCACCAAATCAAACACAGATTGCAGGCAAGGATGAGAACGAGACCGCGGAATGGCTGAGGCAACGGACCACGCAGACCACCCAGGAAGCAGAAGACTGCCTGAAAATCAACTACCACGGCACCAAATACGTCACCGGGGCGCTGCTTCCACTCGTCCAATCCTCCTCGGACGGAAGGATCGTCAATGTCACTTCAGCATTTGGGCTACTCAGAGTATGCAGTGTCCACACTCCCCAGATGGAAAAAAAAATTTACCCCAATATCGATTTCTCACTTGTGCATCTGGTTCTTGATCCTGCTCCAGTTTTTCAGCGGCGAAGAGCTTAAGCAGGAGCTGAGCCGCATCGACACCCTGACGAAGCAGAGGCTGGACGAGCTGTCGGCGCAGTTCCTTGAGGACTTCCGGAGCGGCGAGCTGGAGCCCCGCGGGTGGCCAACCGACCGGGTGTACTCGGCGTACATGGTGTCCAAGGCTCTCGTCTGCGCCTACACCAGGATACTGGCGAGGGAGAACCCCGCGCTCCGTGTCAACTGCGTGCACCCGGGCTACGTGGAGACCGAGATGAACTGCAACACCGGGAACCTGACGGCCGCGGAAGGCGCCAGCGTCTCCGTCGCGTTCGCTCTCGCCGAGCAGGGCGGCGTGACCGGCGCATACTTTGACCGCACGGAAGTAGCGTCGTTTGTGTAGACTAGCATTTTGCCCATATGTTATTACGGGAGTCAATTTACAACATAGAAATAAACTATCTACTGATTTTGTATTCATTACAAACAATAGTGGTATGCCTATGCACTGGGAGAAAAAAGAATTAATGAGATTAGGATTTTTGACATGATGAATACAATGCAGTTAGATGAAAAAGACTTGCGATGGCCAGTTACACATTACTTGTTTCGGTAATAAAGTGCATCAAGTAATCGTATTTTTTATTTTAAAGAAACTTAGACCATCGTCATATGATTAAAGTTTAAAACATGGCAGAATTCTACATTCTTTTTTTGACATACTACATTCAAATTAATTATGATTGTATTCATGTTAGGAAACATACAGTTTATTAATTCACAAGATTAGATGTGATCATCCAGTACAATAACATAAGACAATATATGAAGTTTCTCTGAATTTCTCTTACAGAACAATATGATCAATAGTCTTATGTTATTATACTGGATGATCACATAAGTTATATTGTCTAGTGCCCGCTAAGATCTCTACTACTTAATAAGTTTAAAGTGGGTCATCAGTTTAAAATTTCAGATTTCAGACCTCTGACATTCGAGTTCACGTAGCATTTGGATTGAGTTCGATTCGAATTCAAGTGACTATTTATTTTATTTTTTGTCTTTTGTGGCTGGTGTGGGTTGGGCTGAGGTTGGCCGAGCCCAATTAGGAGGTAGCGTGTTGGACTAAATGCAGGCCTGTTCGTTTTGTGATGGCAGCCCATTGGGAGGTAATGTTTCAGTGATTATTATTTTAAAAATTATCATAAATTTTGTTACGATTAGTTTCATCACTAAAAGAAATTGAAATCTAACTTATAATTTTGCATATTTAAGTTAATATTTTGAATAAGACGAATGGTCAAATGTAACTTAAAAATAGTCAAACGTCAACAATTTAAAACCGAAGGGAGTATATATTTCATCACTGTGTCACTTGACACTAACAACTCCACTAGCTCCACCACTGGCTTCACTTGTTCTTCTTTTTTTTTTGGGGGGGGGGGGCACTTATTCATTTGTTTGTAAACTGCTCTAGTAACTAGTGAAGCCTGGAACTAGTGCTCTAATAACTAGTGAAGTCTGGAACTAGTGCTCTAATAACTAGTGATTACAGAACGTCCCAAAATATTTCACTGAACAACTGGAGCATTACAGAACGATTAGTGAAAGGGCAGTTTGTATATATCGTTGGTTGAAATGATTATGTCACTGCGTGCGTAGATTACAGCCATGACGAGGCGGGTGACATCTCCCAGACTGGACTGGAGCCTTCATCCTCCCGCTTGTATATATAATAGGGATATTCAACTGGCTGCTACCGTATCAATCCAAACACAACTAGCGTCTTTGCAGTTCGACTCTCTTTGCACTGACTAGCATAAGACCAACTCTCTGTTACATATGGAAGTCAAAGCACCCGCGCTATCCGGAAACGAGTAATTATGCATTTCAGTCTTCTTAATGCTTCTATTTCACTGAATTTCTCTTACAGAACAATATGATCAATAGCTACATTTGCTATTTGCATGTCACTTGTGACGGTTCATGTAATATTATTTTCTCTGTTCTCCTTTTCAGGGTTGCAGTAGTTACAGGTGGGAACAGAGGAATCGGGTTAGAAATATGCAGGCAGCTGGCTTCCAAAGGAGTTACGGTAGTATTGACAGCAAGGGACGAGAAGAGGGGCGTTGAAGCTGTCAACGCCCTTAAAACTCAAGGGTTGTCCAACGTCGTATTTCATCAATTGGAGGTCGGCGATAGATCGAGCGCTGCACGCTTAGCTGGTTTTATAAGACAGAAGTTTGGCAAGCTGGATATTCTGGTATGTTTTTCTTTTCTGTCAGGACACATGAAGCTTGTGATAGAAATGCGATAAGCGGCCGGGGAGTTTTGCTGTTGATTCCAACATCATTTATAGCTTGCGGTTTGATGCTTCGCAGGTGAACAATGCAGGAATTGTTGGTACGGTAACGGAGATTAGCGACCCGGAGTCTTTCCAGAGAAAGGTTAGCTGGCTACCTTTAACTACAGACAATTATTTCACTCGCAATCATATTTGTATGGGTGAATATCTGTACTGTAAATATCATTTCTTTATAATTCTCATTTTTAGAGGTCTGACGGTGAAACGTAGCAATATTTTTTGTTGCATGTGGAAATAGCTTGCTGAACTGGATGGCATGGAAAAGCTTGAGTGGATCAGGAAGCACACCACAGAGCCTTACGAGAAGGCAGAAGAATGCTTAAAGACGAACTATCATGGCACCAAAAATGTCACGGAAGAACTTCTTCCTTTACTTCAATTCTCACGACATGGAAGGATTGTTAACATATCATCTTACTTTGGACTACTCAGGGTAAATGCCTTTAAGAAATCTCACATAGCATGCTAGAAGAAGTTCCAAACATAAAGTAAATACAATATTTGCATTTTACAACAAAAGATAAAGATCACTAATCGTTCTGTAATGCTCCAGTTTTTCAGTGGCGAGGACCTTAAACAGGAGCTGAACAGCATTGAAAACCTATCCAAAGAGAGATTGGATGATTTGTCAGAATTATTCCTCAAGGACTTCAAGAATGGTCAACTAGAGCCACATGGATGGCCTGCGGAAGGAGGGTATCCAGCATACACAGTGTCCAAGGCTCTTGCAAACGCCTATTCTAGAATCATCGCGAAGGAGCACACAGCGCTATGTGTAAATTGTGTGCATCCCGGCTATGTTAGTACAGACGTCAACTTTCACACTGGAGATCTCACAGTCGAGGAGGGTGCAAGGGGAGCTCTCATGTTGGCTCTGTTGCCTAAGGGAGGCATGACTGGCACGTATTTGGACTGCACAGAGGTCGCATCCTTCGTGTAGTTCCTTGAAAACTAGTATAAATAAGATTATCAGCAGTACGAATCTGTCATAAAAGATCAAAGTTTGAGCCTTAAGTTTTACTAGTCCCAAACGAAGATAATGTAAGCTCAAGATTTATTATATGGGAAAACTAGTTATGGCGAAAGCTTCTGTGATCCTTTGAATTATTGTACCAAGATTACCAAATTTGGTTTCTATTATGCCAATTTTCAGTACCTCTCTGTTATGCTTCATAGTTCACAAATAGAACACAAGTACAGTGTTGAAAACATTTGAAAAAGTAAATTATTAGCGGCTATTAGATGTATCACAACTATGCCCAGACCCCCTCACACCCCGTGAATTTTGCATCCATATGTGTTCCCAGAAAAACAGAGCCACCATGTGTAGTTTTTTTTTTTAGCACATCCACCATATGTAGTTGGACCCCGCTTTTGGCTACTCCGAGTTATTGCTGCATTACTTTGCTGAAATACTCCTACGCCGCGGGGTTTTGTTGTCAGGTAAAGTGAAAAGTATCTTTTGAAGATTTTTTTTTTTTACCTTAGCAAATGGTAGCGTTCAAAAAAAAAAAAGGCGATCAATCATTTGCGGGCGTAAGAATCAGGATGTGGTTTTGCTCGAGGCATGTTTGCATAGCTCTAGCTCCAAAATTCACGGAGATGGAGCTGGGGATAAATTGAGGATGCTAGGTGAACAGTCTAGTACCTATCTAAAAGTAGAATGATGCAACCCGTTTCGCCTCCGCTCGCGCCGGCCACGTCGTCTCAACATTTCAGCGTCGTTCGATTCTTCGTTCTTTGATCAAACGATTCTGGACAGCCAGCTTCTTTTCTTTTGTCAACCTTTGCAACCGGCATTCCTTGACTTTGCTCCATAGGAAGCCCAATGTACTTAACCGGTTGCTTTTATTTCCTCCTCCATTCAAGATAGGAAGAAGTCCGATGTACTTAACCGGTTGCTTTTATTTCCTCCTCCATTCAACATGCATGCCATGTTGGACTTTTGCATTCGCAGCTTTTTTCAACCGGTGGGCGCACTTCTTGACCGCGTTCCATCGGAGAGGGCGGCTGATTTGTTTGACTATTTCGCTCTGCAATCGCTCTATATATTGCTTGCTTCCCTCGGTTCTTCCTGGCTCATCGCTTGCATTCGCTTCTTCATTGACCTCCGAGGCTGCGGCGTGGGTGAGAAGAGGGTGACCCAACAGGCCGCAGCGGGAGGCGGCCAGGCGAAGTCAAGCTCGGCGTGGTGGCCTGGGACGCGACGGAGGGCGAGGTGGTGGTCCTCGCTCCAGCCGCGACGTTGCCTTCGTCATCTCCGCAGTGTCGTCGGGGACGAAGAAGACACCGCCGTGGCCACGGCTGCTGGTGAACGCGTGCGCGCGCACGTGGCGGTTCCTGAACATTGAGGAGATTGACAAGAAGTTCGGGTTCGAGATGCTGGTGTCCGAGGGGGGAACAAGGTGGCGCCGTTCGCGGAGATCACCAACAGCTGCGACGCCATCATGGGTGTGCATGGCACCGGACTCACCACACCCATGGCACCGGACTCACCAACATGGTGTTCCTCCACTCCACACGGGAGGGGTGGTGATCCACGATGTGTTGCTCGGCGGGCTCGAGCTCGTGGCCAGCTACACCCTCGAGGCCCGTCCAGGGACATGGGGTTGTCCTCGAGTACCGGATCATGCAGGAGGAGAGCACCTGATCGACCAGTACCCGCGCGACCATGTCATCTTCACCGACCCCGATGGCTTCAAGAGCAAGGGCTAGGACTCTCAAAGAGGCGTGCCTCGACAAGCAGGACGTCCGGCTCGACATGAAGAGGTTCCGGCCCACGCTCAAGAAGGCCATCGCGCACATCCGGAAGGCCAACAAGGCCGCCAATGGCGGCAACTAATCGGCGTGTCGCCACGCATACATGTGTTCATTCATCCGTTGGTCTCTTTTGTTCGTTTTTTTTCTTTTCTTTGTTTTTGGTCATGCCAGTGTATGTAGCGAGTAGATCGACCAAATGTATGTAGGATATGACATAGGATGAAGATGGATCAAAATATATGTTCTCTTTCACTTTTTGATCAATGGCTGACTAAGCGGTCACGTAGGGAAAAATAATGAAACAACACAGAAGTGACAGAGGATGAACTCATGGTCACTTCTTTTTGTTTGATGGAGGGCGTTGTGTGATCATGAGTTATGTGATTAGTTAAGATTCGTTTTGTCGTCGATGAACTATATGCATATGCATAGCTGTTTACCATGGATCCTACTGACCCTGGTCCACGCGGAAGTCTGATGCCTTTCTCTATGCACCCGTACAGAATTCTGTAACGAGGCGGTGACGGCACAAGAAACGGCGAAGTCACCGTCGACACTGAGTGATCAATGCGCGCCGAGAGTTCAACATGACTGGCAGCTTCGACGACACTGAGTTTCTTAAAACTTCCAACGAGGAGGAAGAAATTATCGATCGTCACTTCATCACTACTCAACAAACAATTCAAACAGGTTGCAATAAAATTTCTAAATCCACTACAACCTGAACCACAATCACAACAAATCACACATGTCAGACCCCATTTCTGGAATCTACTGTGCATCCTGTATCAGTCCCTGGATCAGTAGCTGATACGCACAAGAACACAGATATGATAATCAAAAGCATACTTCGAATAGATAAATAAGTAAGATACCTGATATAAAACCCTTAGTGGCGGTACGACAAGGATTCAAACTATCCAAGTACATCCGACCCACTAGAGGTGAAGCAGACAGCGGAAACTATGGCCCAACGCCACAAGCAAACTTGAGAAGCAGAATCGAAAACCCAATCGTCGTCGCTCTCTACGAAGTCTTCTCCTACTAAACCAACAATTGCAAACACGTGAGTACATAAGGTACTCAGCAAGCCCTACACTACACAAGGGTATATATACATGCATATTTGGTCTTAGCAAGGAATAGGCTATATGGTTTATTTGCAACAAGCAGATTTTATGCAAGGTTCACTAAAGCATGTGAAGGAATTCTTAGATAAAACAGAGAAGTACTGTCAATATTTTAGTTGGTTGGCCCTGGGGGAGTATGAGGCATTCCCGCCAGTTCCCAAGTTTTAGTTGGGCCTTCTGACCTCAATGGCCATACCGACCCGGCACACTTGCCATCACTTCCAAAACACGAGCAGACTACTGCTCACTCACACTTCAAGGAATGAGAGGTGGCTAATCATATCGAACTCAACAAAGATGCGTCATATGCCGTGACAACGTCCATCCGGATGAATTTTACACTCTGCAGAGGTTGTACATCTTTTCCCACGGGCTATGCACTCTTGTACGGAGAGTAACATAACGCTCAATCCATCTTCTCCGAGTACCACACACAATGCCACCTACGAAACAACCCAGGGGCTTCTCATGAGACTACAATAGTCAACATGCAGACCCACTGCACATTGATGTGCGGATCACAGGCCAGATCTCCTAAGCAATACAAACTCCGGAGTCTTCTCCTGGTTGCTCGTTTGCGCTACTGCCCTCCAGGTGGATCAAAGTGGTAGGTACCAAGAAGGTAGGGTAAGTCCTTCCCATACAGGTTCCGTGGTAGTACGAGAATCATCTTGTTAAAGGTTGAATGAACCGGTCCTTATGTGGCCGGGCAAGCGCCATGTCTCCCACACTAGGGGACTATCACACAATCCATTACGCCATCAATCACTTACTAATGGCCTTGCCCGCAATCCAACCATCCCATCACTGTCTCCATCATTATCACCTAACACGGTTGTTCTACTCCCAATCCCATATATCACGCACACCACCAAACTCATTTCACGCATTTGTAAAAGTATATAAGTGAGTAAGGTGTGGCAATGTAGAAACATTGCGAGGGGTCCTAAGCAATCTAGTAACAAGGTGATCGTGCCATCATAGAAATGATGGAACTATCCTAAGGTTATCAAGGTGACAGGTAAAACAAAGGGTAAACAAGGATTTAGATATTAACGCCTAAGTAACAGACATCAATATCAATAAGCAAGTAGGATAGTAACTACACAAGCAGTAAAATAACAAGTAATGCATAATACGAGAGTAGGCCATATAGGTGCTTTGCGAAATCAGTAGGTTCAATCATGATCAAGGAGAAGTAGAGCTTGCCTGAAAGAACGCTATCCTAATCTTTCAATTCTGGATCTTCAAATCTTCTGTCGAAGTTGATGTCTTCGAGTCCTCCTCTTAAGCTTGTATCTTCTAACTCGTCTTCGGGTTTGGATTCTTCAACTCGTCCTCGAGGCTTGGATCTTCTAGATCTTCCTTGAATTCTCCTGGCTCTTCCTCGGATCTCGCGTAAGCTAGCGCATAGAAATATAACGTATAAATAACTACCGCAAAAGAAATAAAGATCGAAAAGAGCCAATAAGATCCAATTAACTCCAATGAGAATCGATAAAACTCCAAGAAAAATGGCTATGTTTATGCAATGCATATTTATTTATGAAAGATTATTTACTGCAAGTTTTATTCATGGCCTTATGAGGGCCATATTCACCTAGACAAACTATTAATTATCTAAGTTCTCTTAAAAGAGAAAAGGTGCAGGGTTTGGCATGAAACTCTATTTACTGAAGCCTTAGAGTGAGGATGATGAGATGCACATGCTGCATTGATGGTGATTGCGTGCATATCTATTATATAAACTCTAAATTATTTCTATTAAAGAACATGAGTGGTTCGAAAGGAGGATGTGCAAATGCAGATACGTATATAATCTAGGCATGCATGCATGATATGAATGCATGGTTGCAAATGAAATAGCAATGAACTCCAATAAGATCCAATAAGAGACTGCATAACAAGAAGATCGATAAGTCAAATAGATTAGATGGCAGTTGATGACAATATAGGTTTAGGTTCGATTGATCGACAGCTGCGCTATGTTAGGGTTGAACCTTAGTTGCGATAAGAGAGGTTGCTATGCTTTGATATGGAACGATACAGCAAGATTGGTTGGGTTCAACGCTTAAAAGGTGAAGGAACATTTGTAATCTGCGTGATAGATAGCGAATGATTTGTCGGAAGGAGACTTCATCGAAAGAAAAGGGGAACATGAGCGTTGATGGTTTGTAGATGCATTCTAGAGCTTCAAGAGCAGTACCATGAGGTACTTCGCGTTTCTACGAACGCGTGAGCGCAAGAATCGCTCAAAACGGAGCCCGCATGGAAAAGATATAGGTGTTTAAGGATTCTAGGGGCTTGTTTGCAATTACAGAAAGGTTATAAGGACCCATCTGCAAGAACAGAAGAGTTCTAGGGACCTATGTGTAATTATGGAAAAGTTGAGGGACCTTGATGTAAAAAGGTAGGGACTAAAAGGTAATTACAGAAAAGTATAGGGGTGTTTCTGTAAAAAGACAGGACCTAAACAGAAAACTACAGGGGTGTATCTGTAAAATGTACAGGACCTGGGAATTATCCGGAATTTCAGAATTATTTTTCTATTGAAAAAGGTGTGGACCGCGTCCACAGGAGCCGTGGACCGGTCGAGGGCCATGGTCCACCGGTCCACGGTGGACCGATTACATAACCCGAAGGGGTATGTAATCTGGGCCGTTGGTTGAGGGATGAACGGCCAGGGGCGGCTGAAGGCGGCGCGCGGCGGCCGGCGCCGACGCGCACGGCGGCGTCATGGGCGGCTCGCCGGATTTAGCCATTCTAGCGCTACGGTGGGCTAAACTCGATGCGGATTGAACCAGGAGAGAGAGGTGGACATGGCGAGTTCACCTGGGGAGGTTGTCGACGATCGGCGAGCGACGGAGAAGGCTATCGACGGCGAGGGGTGATGCGGCTAGGGTTTCGAGCTCGGGAGCGGCGGCGGCTTTAGGGATGATGGAAAAGAGTGCGCCGGGGTTCGATTTTATAGGGGCGCGGTGACGTGCGACGCACGGAGGGGCAGAGAAGGCTTCGGGGCAAAGCAATTTCGAGGGGAAGGATTGCCGGTCATTGTGGCGGAGATTTTTCCGGCGACAATGCGCGTGGCGACTGTCCGTTGGCTCGAATTGCGGCGCGGGGACTACGTTTGCTTGGTCGCCAAGTCGAGCGGCGCTTCCGTACGGCGTTGACGAGCTCGTCGTCGCGCTGTGAGAGCGGGATTTCCGGCGGCCTTATCTTGGCTTAAATGGCGCGGCGCCGCCCCGTACAACGATGGGACGACTCAGTGGTCAAGGTGACGTTGCCGCGGTATGGCTACAGCGGCGCAAGGACGCCGAGGTGGAAAGGATAGGGAGGGAGAGAGAAATGACGGCGCGCCGTCGGGAGAGTTCGGGAGAGAGAGAGAGAGTTGAGCTGGAGGTAGGAGAAGGAGGAGCGGGCCAGGCTGGGCCGAAGGAAGTTGGGCCGGACTGGGCCAGAAGAGAAAGAAAGAAAGAAAGGAGGCGGCTGGACCAGGAGAAGAGAATTCGGCCCAGAGAGTTTAGGGAAAAGGTTTTATTCTTTTTCTGGAATTTTGAGGAGCTTCCAATTTGAATGGAATTCAAGACGGAATTTAACTTCAATAAACACTCCAAATAAAACAGCAAATCCAAAAATGCATATGGTGATAGTTTTGCAAATTTAAATTCAAGATTTTAAATTCGAGGTGAAATCTCTAGGGTTCAACATCTATTTATTTTAATTTTTTGTAAATTCGAAAAGTTCAAATTTTTAGTGTTCTTTTCATTAGAGCAAACACTTGAGCACAATTTTATATTTCAAAATTTTCATATCCTACTAAGTTCAACTTACTTTAATGAATTTTATTTTGAAAATTCATGGCAAGATAAGATTTAGACAAAAATTTTAAATCAGAGCGATTTTTATTCCATTTTGATTTTGGTTTGAAATTTGGGCTGTTACAACACATACATAATCACCATCATCAGAGACACATATAAATCATCACCATCATCAGAGACACATATAAATCATCACAAACACATATATGACATCACCACAACCTAAAGTTCAAAACTTCAAATAGAAAGTGTCCACATAGTTCAAATAAAGTTGTCGACAACCACAGCTACAAATTCATCAAATGCAAGCACAACTAGCTGGTTCATAAAATAGAAGTTCAAATAAAATATGAAAGGCGAAACTAACGAGTGATATGAGAATTTCAAATTGTCGACAACCTCAGGTGTCTCGTTCCATTTTTGCACAATTCTAGCCACTGATGTGGTGCTAGTGATATGAGAATTTCAAATTCTTAGTTCAAGTCAATTGTTAAATTTGAAATTAAACCAAATTGAAGTCAGATTTGAAAAGCAAGTTCAAACTTTTGAACAGAACTAGGTGCATCCAAATATTTATGTGAAATGTTCTAATGAAATAAAAATCTAACCAAAAGATCAAAACCATTCTCTTTTAGGAAGTGTCCGAAATAATTCATTCAAGTTTAAAAATTAAACCTCTTTGAATAAGTTTCAAATTTAAAATTTGAAGTTTCTGGACAAATGGACAGCACATCTGTCCTATAAACGTGTCAAAAGAGCCCCATACAAAATTTGGTAATTTTTGGAGCACAAATGCTACTTCAATTTGAATTAACAAGAGAGAGACAGAAATTCGTGAAAAATGAAAAGCAAGCGGGACCTAACTGTCATCCTCCCATTCTCTCCTTCCTCTGCCTTCCTTGACAGAACCGGCGCTGTGCATGACCGCCACGCCACCCCACCACCGCTCCAGCTCAATCCGACCCACCGAGCAGCAAAACGAGTTCCCAGCTCCTTTCTACTCACGCTCTCTATCATTCCAGCCGTTTCCTCGCTCTCTCCGCTCGGTCTCGCTCTCTTTTCTGCTCGCCTCGACGCCATGGCCGCCAGTCCCTGAAGCTCGTCACGCCGCCGTCACTCCACCGAAGCACGAGCAAATGACACCTACAGATGCAGCTTAACCTCCTCTAGTTCACAGAAGAAACCTCAAGTTAGTCCTCGCAGCGTGCCGAGAGTAATCGCAGTTTTTTTCCCCGACGACGTCACCGACGAACTTCTCCGATGCCAACGCGAAATTTGTCACCCACAGTGAGTCCCGTCTTCTCATTTCTCTTCCTTTGGATGCGCAACTCTCCGGAGAACCTGTCTGACCTTTTTCCCTTTGGATTCTCCGACGATGTCGCCGGAATCCTTCTTTTCCCCATCGCCGTCGTTGTACGCAGTTTGCAACCATGCCGAGCTCCAACTTCCAGGCCTCCTCGTCGACGACATCATCCACGCCGGTCTTCTTCGCATCTCCGTGAAGCTCTAGGACCAAGAATAACATCTTCTCGTCGACTACAGTGACCTTGCGACGTCGCCGAACATCTCGTTCCGCCGCTGCTCGCCACCGGCCATCTTCCGGTGAGTATCCGACCTCGTATTTGAGTCCACCTTGACAAGATATTCATGTTTAGACCCTCAACAATCCCCCTCGCCGCCGTTTCCCCTGCTCCAGCGAAGCGCCGCCCCTCTCCGGCCACCGTGCGCTGCGTGCAGTTTGTTTAAGCCGATGATGGCATTTTCGTAAATAACTAGTTAGCACAGAAGAAACGTCAAAAATCAATATCTGGAGTTCTAGTTGTCCAAAAATTGCAAAATACATTTTGTTGTGTTACTCTTGAGCATATCTATCCTTTGGTTGGCATGATGATCCTTGTTTCTGTACGTTTTGACCTGTATCATTTTTGGAAGTGAAACACCAGTTAACTCATAGTAAATCATCTGCTTAGGAGAAAACAGCAAAATAAGTCTTGTTAGAACCCTCTTGATATGCTCTGTTCAGTAGTGTACACCGTACCCTTGTTTCTGTTTCTAGAATTATTTAAGGCTGTTTCTTTATCTAGCTTGTTTAAATCACCATAAATAATCTGATGCTTAATAAATCTGGAACTTGTGCATGCATGTTGCTCAGATGATGCCCTATTACCATGATTGTTGTTCTGGCCAGAAATGGTTCTGGGAATTTCGTAGAATTTATTTCTTTTGCAACCTTGTTTTAATTGCTAAAATAAAATCCACATAGGATAAAATCATGAAACCTGTCATATAACATGTTCTTGCATGCATCCAGCTTCTGGGAAGTGTTCATGAACAGAATCTTCACAAAAAGGTTTAACATGAATTTCTTAAGCTCTTTTGTAATAACATAACTAATTAATTAAAAGGGCCAATGAAGGAAACACTTCAGTCCAAATTTACTCTAAATTGTTCCCAAATTCAGAACGTTATACATCACTTTGAACCTGAAACACACTCTTTGCATTGCACATGTTGTCGCATTTTCTTTGTATTCCATCTATTGACATATGATGCATTATAGGAAACGATAATCCGGAAGTTGAAGAGGATATTCAGAAGCATCACTCTACTATTGAGCGTGAAGAACAAGTTACTAACTTAGTTTGTGAGAACCAAGGCAAGCCCCGGTGCATCCCACACTTTTTACAAGTTTTTGTTTCTAGGAATAATGAATAAGTGTGTCTAGGATGACTGTGCACTTGAGTTGTAGGAATTTGTTGGAAACCCACTTGCATGCTCCCAAATGACCTATTCTGTTATGTGTCTATCCTAGTAGCTCGGTAGAATATTTGCTATGCTTAGTTAAAGTATTTATTATCGATCAGGTATTGGTTACTGTGAATAAAAACTTGATCACTAAAGTTGAACTTAAAGAATGAGTTTATGTACATTGTGGAGACCGGGCAGGGATATTGCATGTGTAGGTTGCAACAACTCATGGAGGGGTTGGCTGCCGTAGCCCTGCCTGTGTCGGTTAAGGACCGTCTCGATGTTGGCCCCTTGATCAAGCATTGAACAGTACCGAGGACATACTAGTGATAATGGTCACTAGGAAACTGATGTAGCATGTATGGTGGCATCGTTGTACGGCACCCAGTACACTGGTCGAAAGAAGCGCTGGGCGCAGTTGGGCAGGTCTAGGCCACGAAGAATTGTTGGTAGGACGGCTGCCCAACTCCGTGAGACTGGACCCGGACTTGGTGTTTACTGTCTTGTGAACGGTTGCCGTATATGACTTTTGTGCATATACGTCGTGTACCTCGGGTTTTTCCCAGCTGGTGTAAATCGATTATAATCGCTGTCCCTCGCAGTAATGAGTACCCGCTTGTGATTTGCGCCTTCACGTAGCACATGATACTAGATTATGATGATGTTATTATTGATGATATTGTTGTACTTATGATTATTGTTCATATATCTATATGTTTATGTTGCCTATTTTAGTTATGCTCACATCTGCTCCTGTTTAAGAAGATAAAACTTGGCTAAAATATTGTTAGAAATGATTATGTTGCTTAGTGCGAGTCTTTTTAAATTCAGCCTTCCTACAGTGAGCTTTTGCATGTCTAGGTGCCATTTGACGGGTAAGACTTGCTGAGTAATTAGTACTCAGGCTTTGTGCCTTTGTGGTTTTCAGGTAATGCAGATGTTATTTATCAGATGGAGTTCTGTCATGGGACGTGCAAGTCCCTAAGGGTTGGACTTCCCACTAGAAGCCTGATCAGCCGTTGCAGTGATGATTGTTGCTAGAGTGGTTATCCGGACGGGCTCGGATAATCACATTTGCTGCATCGTGAGGGTAGTGTAGCTCTCGTACTTGTTACGTGTTTTTGAACTTATGGTATCGCTTCCGCTGATGTTGAACTCCCGCTGTTCTCTGAACAAACTTGTAATATTAATGTAAATTAAGTTGTAAGTGTTGGTATTATCTCGTGTCTGCTTAAACAGCACCGTGGGACAAAGATCCTGTGGATCGGACTGTTAGACGCATTTTATTTCAAACATATTTTGCGTTGATAATTTGATTCTAAATAACAAAATGTAAACTACAAAGTTTAATAACTTTTCGAGATCTACAACTTTTATTTTTACTATTTCTCCATCAGAGATCGTTTAAAAAATTCAAACTTTCAAATTTGAGAAATTCAAACGTATTTTTCGTTGACAATTTGATTTCAAATAAAAAAGTTGTCAACTACAAAGTTTCGCTTCTCGAGATATACAATTTTTATGTTTACTATTTCTCTACCCGAGATCGTTTCAAAATTTCAAAATTTCAAATTTGAGAAATTCAAACGTACTTTTTGTTGACAATTTGATTTAAAATAAAAAAAGTTGTCAACTACAAAATTCTATAACTTTTCGAGATCTATTTTGGTCTTTTTTTATCCAACTTAATAGTAGTAATATTGTTCACAAATTTAAAATATCTCTCTTTGTGTTTCTGTAAACTATACGGGAGCTGTAGTGTTTGTGAACAAGTTTAGTAGCGCTTTGTCGAATGAAGAAATGATCAAAATAAAAAATGCAGACCTTGAGAAATTATACAAATTTGTAGTTCAAAACATTTTGAATTGCATTAATTTAATGCATCAAAAATCAATTGAAATTTTATTTGCTGAATGTCCAAGTTGTGCCGAGTGCGGCGGCCCACATTGTCTAACGGACGTCCCGATTTTCTAACTGGCGTCACATTTCGCCGAGAATGGAGTTTTTGCCGAGTGGCCTCGGGCATTTTGCCGAGTACTGAGACCAGGCACTCGGGTATAAGGTGCCCAGCCCTCGGCAAAGGGTGATTTGCCGAGTGCTGGGCTTTGCCGAGTGCCCGATGGAATGCACTAGGCAAACCCGTGAGCACTCGGCAAATCACGGGTTCCCGTAGTGGCTGTAATCTTGACATGCAAGTCACGGTCGATTTGTTGTAATCCTAATTTTTGGGTTTGCCTCGCGGGGACTGTAGGATTTGCCTTCTGTATCACCATGGCCGTACAACGTTGCCGTCCCTCTGCCACTGAGTCCGCTCCAAAAAACCATCTCAAGATTGAACCGATCGGGTACGACTCCGTATCACACGCGCCCTCGGTACAAAATCTTCTCTGCTTCGCTGTTGCGCCGCATCGATCTCGATTGTCATTGTCGTGGCAGTGCCGCCGTGTTGCCGCATGCTTCGACACAACGCAAACCATATCTTGAAATCTAGCAGACGAAAGCACATCAGGTTGAAGAAAACGCCATCTTGCATCGTCATGGTCGTCTTATGGCTGATCGTTGGATACGAGCGTCTACCCCCGCGTTGCTGCAGACCTCCACAGGATCAGACCACGTCGGCGTGGAGCTTAAAATCCTCGCGTATTTTTTTAGAACGACGAAAATCCTCGTGCATCGGCGGCAACATGACGTTCCTTGGTTTGCTCCCTTCAATCGAATTCTTGCTGGGCGATGTCCGACATTCTGCAAAGACTTGGAGCTCCAGGAGGAGGTGTATCATCGGCTTCACGCGCCCTCTGCCTGAAATTCAGGCCGGCAACATATGACGCTTGCCATCGCAGTCGTCATCTTGGTGCCTGGGTTGTTCTCCTGGCTTCACGTCCATGACGAGGTAATTTACTTAATGCATTGCAGCAATCCGTTTCTTCGTTTCCTGCATAATCTAGAATGAAGAAAAAATAAATTATATAGCCCGTAGCAACGTACGAGCAATTTACTACTCCAAGTTATAGATCAGCAGTTTGTTGTACGCCACAGCACCCTATGTTAACATAGGTGCGCGGCTAGGGGTTCAACTCTTCCACAAATTCTTTCGTATTTGTAATAATGAGAAGTATACACATTTACTGACACAAAATCTGAAATGTTGAAATATATTCTTTTATGTAAAATAAACATAGAGAAGACAAGGGCTAAGGTGTTGGGATCTTTTTCCTTGGAGAAGGAGTGTTGGAACCTGCGGAGTACCCTATGGTTCTACTACCACCTAATATGACCTAGCCCATATCGATTACTCCATCAGTTTCATAATATATGCAGTTCTGGATTTGGGAATGAGAACTAAGAAAAGATGATAAATGTGATTGGCCGATGATGAGTGAAGGAGGAGAGAGAGTTAGGCACATGAAACAATGCATTGAGAAGTAAGAGTAGAGGGAGAGCGAGAGATATGTATTGAGAAGCGAGAACTGCAGATATTTTGACAAAAAAATTGATTACTAGAACGGCATATATTATAAAACAGATGGAGTTTATTGTCTGACAATCTCCAACGCGATGCACAATGCCCCATTCAAATCCCTACGTCGGTCGATCGATGCGCGCATATAGTTTGGTAGCCCAGCTTATGAGAAATGTTAACAAGGTATTCTCATTTCATCATCATGAATCCAGAGCCTCATACAGAATTAAGCAAGTTGACACGAGCGTGCTACAATCCCAGACTGACAAAATCAAGCTTTCAGAGTCACAAGAAAAATGCGGAGAAGGATACATATTTGCAAACTACTTGTTGAAAAATGCAGAGGTTGTATAGGTATTGTTCAATTTTCTTTTGTTTGGCTGCTGATCTTTCCAATCTACGCCGCTTGCGGGGGCGCTTCCTGCTCTGCTGGCGCTGCGTCGGCTGGTGGCTCCGATGCAGCCTCCGCGGCCTCGTTCTTCTTCAACTGAGCTGTCTGGATGAGATGGTTGTAGCTTCCCTTCTCCTTGAACAGCTGCGAGAAGTGGATCTTGCAGTAGAGGATCCCGTTGAGCGCGGCGTAGGAGGACGTCGTCAGGATGCAGCCGCCGTGCGAGCACTTGAAGCAGCTCTTATGGTAAGACTCGCCTTCCAGCGTCATCTGTACAAGAAGATCAGTCGTCACGAATATTATATTTTTATTCATATAATTCATCCGATGATGTTATACTTATTTGTACAGATATCTGATATTATATCGGAGTAACAGGGTAGCATTCTTGTACCTTTTCCAATGGGTAGACTGTTTTTTGGCAAGCTGCGCATTTATCCTGAGTTCCACAGAATGCAGAGGATAGTTTGCTCGGAGCTCTTGCCTGCGCAAAATTTCCAAAGTCACTTTGCAAATATCAATCTGTTATGGGGCACTTGGTAGCAAGAATGCAGCAATAAATAATTTTAGAACTCGTGAAAGTTTGCTGAATTATTAGTTCAGCAGAATGTGAACCGACCTGGTCGCTCTTGTTTGAAGACGCGCCACCACCTAAAACAGAACAGAAAGGATCAAATTATTTTCTTTTGTTCTTGTGGCATTCTGACAAATATTGTCGAGTAGCATTTTTACCTTGAAATTTCTTGGAGAAGGTCCCTGTCTCCTTGAAGATCTGCTCAAAGTGGGTCTTGCAGTATAGGACACCGTCCATGGAAGAGTAGCCGCTAATCTAGAGGCGATGCATAGATGAAACGAAAACCTTCTTAGCCGCTAATCTAGCCGCGAAGAAATTCCAATGGAATGGAACAAATGAACGGACAGGACACACGTACCGAGAGGGTGCCCTTGCAGTGGCTGCACTTGAAGCATGTCTTGTGGTAGGAGATGCCGTCGGCGGTGAGCAGGTCGATGAAATGGACTGTCTTGTCGCAGGTCTTGCACTTGTCCTGCGTCCCGGTGAAAGACATGGCGAGCAGTAGCTGTGTGTATCGGCGAGATGCCGGCGCCGGCAAGGATCGAACAAAATCTAGCGACCTGCTATTCTTGATCAGAGTCGGCGGTGGGAAAATTAACGAACGGGGTGGAGAGGGGGGTTCGCTCGGTTGGGAGGAGAAGCGATATTGAGAACGGGATGGATGCTTTAAATGGCAGCGCATGAGCTTCGGAGCAAAGGTAGGAGACGAAGGGGCTCTAAGCCGCACAGACAAAGTCAAGCAAAGCTCTGGTTTTTTTAGCCTGCGAGAGGGGGAGAGGGCTCTGTGCGAACCTGCTCTGCTGGTTGCCCTGTTTTCCAGGACGTGTCTGCATGAAAGGCTCGTTTCCTTTGCAGGTTGTGCGAGCCACGAGCACGGAGGAGACGTGGCGAGCTGTTTCCCTCCGCGACCGTCGTCGTGTTTGGCACTTCGGCGGGCGGCCGTTCTTTCCGTCGGGCCGAGCAGTGGGTCCAGAAGTATTTACAAAAATGGGCCTTACAGCCCAGAAAGCTTCTATGGGCCACAAAAAAGAAAGAAAGAAAATCAAACAACAATTCTGTGGGCAAATCATGTTTTCATTTTCTGTCGCATGCACTGGATTCTAACCATCATCTTAAGTTTGGTTAAATTGGTTCGCAACAACTTTCCGTTTAAATTTTTTAATTAAAAGGTACAAACATGACCCAAATAATGGCGCAGTCACCTCTACAATGACATCATTTTCTCAATCATAAGACACAAACTCAATCGTCAGGATCAACTATCTCCTAAACCATTTTCTCAGCATAAGACACACACGGATCAGTCGATAAAGGAGTATATTTGCCATCACTTGCATCGCTTTACGTCTTTACCAGAAAGCAGACGTGATATCATAGAAGAAAACGACGTCGAATGAAGCAGACAGAGCGCAGATCATCAGCATGCATGACCGGGAAAAGATTTCCACGTTCGTCGTATTTTAATCCCCGTAACCCACGATCGATCATGATAAAAACGCTCCACCAGACAGTACAGGAAGTTGCTTACATACGTTTCTCCGGTAACATCATCTGCCGCGTTCATCCAGCAGAGAGTGAGATAGGCATCAGGACTGATAGGCATGCAACTGGGCGGGGGCGTCGTCGTTTCGTGTTGTCTTTCTTCATGACCGACAGCTCGGGGCCTTGGTTTACGTACGTGAATGTAACCAACAGTTATGTTACTTCCTAGGAACTTTTCATTGGGACGTCTCTGAAACCTAGCAAAGTCGATCGGTTAAAACTGAACTGTCTAGCGTCAGCTGCGACCTGTTCAGTGACTCGGCGAGAGGTACATACCACCCGGTATGTCTCGTACGTAAGTACGTAGTCGGTATGTCGTCAAAGGTGAAATCATTTTAATTATTTGACACATATAGAAAGCCCGGAGACGGACATTTCAGTTCGTGGAATCACGTACCGGCCAGCCACTCAATGAGCAGCGGGTAACTTACTCCGTCTAATGTTTACAACAACTTGATCGTGTCTGACTCTGACCTCAGTCCGTCTCAAAGAGAATATCCAAATGGTGACTTTTTTTAGGGAGGGGGAGGGGCGGTATGCATAATATCACATTATGCAGTGTATTTTACACTATGCAGAATTAGTCACATCAGAACGCAATATTTTCCGTTCAGTGTCCAGCACGAACTAGCTATGATTGGCTCGAGTATTTTTGTATGCATTTAACTAGAGCAACAACATGGTGGACTCGCTACGGTCCTTAGTTCTCTGTACCCATAGACTTGAGAAAATTGTTCCAAGTTCCAACTGATGTAAATGAATAGGTGCTCGATGTGCAGACTTTCACCAACTACAGGAATATCCAGCATGTCATGAGCCAGTTCTTCGGTTCATTAATAACGCCGATTGAATGAGTTTAGGTGGATTCTGCAATTTGAATATCGGAGTGGCTCGTGTTATACCCAAAAAACAAATATCAGAGTGGCTCTGCAGGGGTCACCATCTAAGTTGTTACTTACCTACTCACTCGTCCGGTACTAGGTATTGGGAAAAAAGAACAATGAATCAACCAAACAGAAAGCGAAATGGTCACGTCTAAGGCCTGACCCTGACTTCAGAGAAGTTTTGTCTGTAGTTCAGAATTCCAATTTGCTACTATATGTTGTGCGTATATATATATTTCTTATTGCTACATGGTCCTTTCTTCAGGCTGTAAGTTGGATGCGTTACAACTTGAAACAGTGCGATCAAAGGAACAAGAATTCAGATGAAAGAAGCAAAGTGCCACCAGACGTGGGCCAGGAGAACTTCAAGGCACACTAGTACTGGTCCCGGGGATTGCACGGCTTGAGTTGAAGCTACTGATTTCGAAGGAAATGCTACAGCAATGTCCTGCCTGCCTATCTCATCGCCATTGATGGATGCAGAAATGCAGTGCATTGCAGGGTCAAACGAGTATCAACGACAATAATTGGAACTTTGATGGCGTAGTAGGAGTATAATATGGGGTGACATTGGAATTTGGAACAAACGAAAGCCGCAATGGGCATCAGTTGCCAACACGCATGCGTAGCAGAGAAGAGGGCAGCATGAGTGATTTGAGCTGCCCTCTGATGCATGTGATTCAACCGTGCCTCAGTAAGACAGCACGTAACTCAGGATTTTTAACTCGTTTTAGGTGTGCTTCCGGTTCCTCGGACCACCAATCATTAGTCCCGCAATATGCAGTTCTGTAACAGTCAGCACTCAGGACATATCAAGGGCAAGAATTTCCCACCAATTTCTAGATCCGGTGGTGAAGAAACGTGTTCATCGTTGCTACTAGTGCCTAGTACTGCTGTTTAGATCCATGAATCTTTGGAAGTACTTTTGTGTTCCCGAGACAGATATGCAATAAGTTCTATAATTTTCCCAAAATATGTTTTGTAGGAGTACCACAATATACTGTCCCTACTATACCTAGAGTAATAACCTTTGCTCTATTCATTTCTTTCAGATAACTAGTCAATGTTCAGAAATTTCGGCTCTGTTTATCCTCATTTACGACACTCTCTATGCCAGAATGAATATATTATGCACGCAATTGACAACCGATTGTAACCACGAATGAATACCTTAGGTTATCCTTTCGTTTATTTTTTCTTTTCTTTTTTGCGAATGAATACCTTAGGTTATCAGTGAGAGTTAGGGAAGGACTTAGGTGAGACCACATATATTCTTACAGATGTTAATAACAATGTCTCAACTACACTGAACTTAAACATAGGCGATCGACCAATCCTTCTGCATTGTCCAATATTCAATTAATGGTGGTCAACTTTGGAAGATTTTGTAATCATCTTCACGAGAGGCATCTAACTAGCTTAATCACTCGAAAAAAAAAATAGCTTAATCGATCTGCAGAGAAACGCGCGTTCAAGCACCAGTCAGCAACCAGCGGCCGGCGTAACAAATTTTGCCGCGTTCTCCAATATTTTCTACTCTTGCTCATGTAAGGCATGCAATCTGCATGCTCCAGTCAATCTACATAGGGAGATTTCGTTAGCTCGAAAAGCAAAGCACCTATTCCACAAGGTTATTCTAAGTTCATAATTAAGCGCCAGTCAGCAAATCCAACTAACGACATCACACTTTGTCCTTTTCTCCTCCCGTTGTTCTGTTCCGAGTGTCTAGCAGCACACATACGGGGGAAAAAAATCGTCGGGCTTCTCGCTCAACCGACGATGATATTTCTCTATCCTTTCTTGCTGCATTCTGCCAAAATGCATGCTGCATTTGCAATTTGTTTCTAGATATGGATGGTCATGATTCCACCAAACACATTGGAAAAGGCAGTTTGCTAGGCTCGCTGTTTGCATACGTACATATATGGGAAAGTTGTTCCACTTTTTGTAGCCGACAATAGCCGGCAGAAATGTGTTCCTTATGACTAGCATTTTTGGCCTTTAGAGTACTCCAGACTGCGACAGTGAATAAATCATCTCGCTGCGACATATGCGTCTTGCAGTATTAGGCCTTGAAAAGCGTGCACATTAAGCGACTGATTCAAGATTCCACAAGATGATTACTTCATGCAATCTTGCAAACAAAATTGGAGTAGGTGTTCAGTACTCAGATAAAATTCTTGGAATGATTGGGTTAGCGTCGTCAGTTTGAAGGTATATATAATATTGTCTTTAGCTTATTCACTCTTAGTTTTGCGCTACCATGAGTTAAATAACATGGCTCTTGCTCTGGTCTCCGTCTTAGGATTTGTATCTACCACGTAAGCTGTGTTGTTATACCTCAGTGATACGGACGTTCTACCGCATATCTTTGTGAAAGCTCCTCTACGCCATTAGCTTTCTGCCAACGCAGGATCTATGAAACGATTCAACTGGTGTTCACGAGTCTATTTCAAGTTTTGTTGCGATTGAAATATATAGTTGACTCCACTTGAGAAAATTAATTAGTATATGGCCGGAGTTCAGAGGAAAGGAAAATTAACCTCTCGCGCCCCACTCGCTCGGCGGCAATGCTTCAACCTTATTATAGGTTTGGGGTAAATTCCCGTTTGTATAATCGAGATAGGTTTTGTAATAAATTAGGCCGATTCCAAGTTTTTACATTTGAGAGATGAGGTATCATTGAGTTCTTTTTCTGAGATACATCACCATATCAAATTGAATGTAATGGATCATGCTCATAGTTAACTACCAGAGTGCTATAAATTATGATAAAACGCAGGAGTCTAAAGTCTAACGTGCTGTCGGTATTGATAGCCACAGAAGTCCACAACTAACCTGCGATTCAGAAATGGTGATAAAGAAGGTTATAATTCCATTTGGCTGCAAGTATCACTTTCCCTAGATGTTTTGTAGCAGCACAGTCTAACGAACTCTCCTGTACATTTGTTTCATTGCACAAACACAGAAAAGAAAGATAAGATAAATTAACGATAGATAGGTTAGCTCTTGTACTACCTGAGAGGCCATTTTGTCACCTTATACTGGAAAAATCGGCTCTTGTTCAGTAAGCTTTGTCCCTGCGAGAAATCACATTCCTGGCGCAGCTACTGTATATCTTTCTGTCTACCATCCTACAAAATCAATTTAAAACACTCTTTTATAATTGAAAAAAGAATGTAAATACTTAAGGATGTGAAATGACACGAAAAAGTTGTTTCGCACCTTAACTAATGCTCTTTGCGTACAAGCATGCATGCTGCACATTTGTGTAAGTTTTTTTCTTGACACATGGACATCACGCTACATGTGGAGAACAGGTTTTTTTTTTTTGCGAGGGATGTGGAGAACAGATTACTTGCCTCGCAAACTGATACATACGTGGAATAGCCTTTCCTCCCTTGATGCATTGCTTGTATAAATCAAGACGCATTCCAAAACAAAAAAGTAGGTGTCCAGCACACAAAATAGTAGGTGCTCGAGTATGTGTAAAGGTTTCTAGCTTCGGTAGAAATACTTCTGCGTTAACACGAGACGAGAGTAGGCTGTGGCTGTGAGCCTCTGACCGTCCTGTGTGTATGAATGGTGTGCCACTGTACCACGGAAACCTACCGCGCATCAACAAGTTCACTGCAAAAAAAAAAAAAAAAAAGTTCTCTGCCAACATAGGATCCATATATGAACATTCCACCGAAGTTCACGATTCAGTTTCAAATTCTGTTGCGGAAACTTTTCATCTCTTGCTTCACCAGCATTCCAATCGTCAGGGGATTCTTTAGTAATCGCCATTTGTTTTATCTTCTTGATAAGATGCTGCGTGATTTAGTCCGGCTGAGATTGGTTTGAGTATATCAGTCTTTGGCATCTCAGATGTGAGAGAGATTCATTTGAGTTCTTTACCGGAGCAACACTCTCGTATGAGTATCTAGACTAATGACGACCAATCATACAAGCAAGGCATCATCCAACAGTTTCAACTTTCAAGTTGTTATACCTTCAGTGTTGATAATCAGAGAAGACCAAACAACAAGTGTTGACTATATGGGATATATATTGAGAAGTGGCAGTTCAGAGGTGACAAATATATTACGAACCTCCCACTCAATTGGCTACAGGCCTACAGCTAGTATCGGGTGTCATTCTTTTTTAGCCGTTTGCGCAACCACGAGACAAGCAAGGGTTCCAGACAATGTATCAAATTCTCTTCCTACCCCGGGAAATATTTGCATCTTTATAACAGTAGAAATATCTTAGGAGGTTTTCATATTTTCACCTGCAAGTACTTTTGCTTCAATCTAACACCTACAAGCCACACATAGTTTTCATATACCCACTGTTAACTTTGACCGGCCAATTTTGCTCGGGGCAAGTATGTAACATAGCTTCAAATGGTATATCATAACTGGGTCCCTCCATACCTGAAATAGAGGGCGTCCTGGAGTTTGGAGCAGTTTCACAATAGAGTTCGTCCTGCCACTACAAGATATGCAAACTTCACCAACAGTTGAATTACTGTCAGGAACTGTCCCCTGCTGTCGGCAATTCTGGTGGGCGACAGTGTACTGTCGGAAAACTCCTGACGCCAATGACCTTGACGGGGATTCATGAAGTGGCCGACAGTACTTACAAATCCTGTCGGGGTATCCAGTCCCAACAGTGAATTGGCGACAGTACACTGTCGGCCATTTGCTGAACTTCCGTTAGTCAGAAGATGACGGAGCCCTGGTATGCCAACAGTGGAAAATAATTCCCGACAGTAGCTACACTGTCGCCTTTATCTTACCAACAGACCTGCATTACTCATATGACTCCCAAAATATTTAGCCAACCTAGCTGATTCAGATTCTGTACGCAAAGCACATACAAGCAGCACAAATTTCCAATTATTCCCATCCATGAGTGACAACAATAAAGTCAAGACAATAGAAAGTTCAAAGTGCTAGCTGATCTATATTACAACTGATCAGAGTAAGAGCCAAAACATATAACTTTACAAGCACTAATCGATATATAATTATTAATTAGACCCTAATTCCTATAGGCCTGAATTAGTCTCAGTTCACAAAACAAACACCTCATCTTATTGAAGCCTGTCCAGCAAACCAGTTCTGCTCCAAGAATGTCAAGCCAAGTTGGAACACTCATCAAATTTAAGGGATCAAGGTCAGCTATCAAAAGAAAAGAAAAAGAAAGACAAGTAAGTCAAAGGATAAAATTCTCTGGTTTCCATTATCACATTCAAGGAAACTCTTGAAAACTAATGAAATTTATCATTAAAATCTAGTCATTTGCAAACACAGATTAACCAAGAGTGCTCAATTTTATGATACGAGAAGACAAACAACATGTGGTGCAGGGATTAGACACCTAGTCATAACTCCTAAATAGGAAACATAAAGCAAAAGTATAATACAGTTCACAAGATCCTCCAGTTTGACTTTAACCCAAATAGTGATAGAAGGCTGCTAACATCTGGAGAGAACATAACAGTAATCCAATATGTGGAACTATCCATGCTGATCTTGTTTAAAGGCACTATTTTGCAAGCTAGTTTTAGGACAAGTTTTAATACATTGAATCAATCAATAGAATAGATCTGGGATGATGAAGCAGTTGTACGTTGGAAGACCACGATTTGTTACCTAGATTGGGCGGTGACGAAGCAATAGCAGTACAACCAACACTTTAAAGATTCAGGTGAGCTTAATAACAGTACAATCACCACTTCAAAGACAGAATCTAAGATCATGTATGTAAATTTGATAAATCTCTTTGCACTTACTTGCCATTTGCCAACAGGAACCACAAATATTTAGTGATGTAGTAGGAGATTTTCTTGCAGGTGGTAACAATAGAGGTCCATGGATCTTGTGGCGTGAATGTCCTGTCATTTGGCATTGCAAAAATCATTTAACAACGAATTCAAATCATAACTGATGTCCTATAAAAAAAATCACAACTGATGTTAATTACTAGACGATACTTGGTTCTATCCTAGGTCTTTGTACACACACTCTGGCAGTCTGGCTCTTGAATTTACTCTTCTTGTAGTCTAAAGATGCTGAATTTCCAGTTTACAGAAATATAATCAATAGAAATAGCTACCAAAAGAAATAATCTGAACAAACGCACATGTCATATTCATCCACCTATCTAAAAATCTGAAACCCAACATACAGCCTAAATGAGCACCAGAACTAATCTGGGCAGCCACAGGCTTAGAAAGATTGATTATTAAACTGTAAAACCCGAGTTGCAAATAACTCACACTTGAAGCTATAAGATCTGCCTTTATGCTAGTAATCCTAGGCCGCATTGTCACATGGAGCTACAGGTAAAACACTAAACTTACGAGTCGAATTCCCAATAATGAAAAAAAATCCCCAAACATGGAGCTTCAGGAAAATCAAATTGCAGGTACAGGGGATCTCACGGGTGATTTCAGATAGAAAATTGCAAGAGTTTGGCTGGAAATTGAAGCTCGATCTGACCTTGCGAAGAACCTGGTCACGCCCTCGATCCAGAGCCGTCCGCGGATCAGGCCATTGCCGGCAAGATCTAGTCGCTTCCCAATATATCCGGCCGACTCCTTGCTAGATCCAGCTACCGCAAATGCCTCCACGCCCCTCCTCTGCAGGCTCAATTCTCATGGCCTACACGCCAAGCAAGGAAGCCAATCTGTCAGGGGATCTAGCTCGCCACCGTCGCCCATACAGTTAGCCGTCTTCCAACGGACGCTCAGGCGGTGGCGGGCCTCCGGCTCCGGCTTGTCCGCGCCGCCGCCCCGTCGTAGCATCGCTAGGACGACGTCATCACCGTACCATGAGAAAATCATATAACCCAGGAAAGTTGAAGCTTGAGCTGACCTTATGAGGGAAACCCGAGGCCGAGGGCGGAGAGGACGAAGTGCACGAGGCGGACAGCGGTGTCGACGAGGCGGGAGATGGCTGCGTCGGCGGCGGCAGTGAGGCGGAGGACCACAACATCGGTGGCGGCGGCGGCAGGGATGTGGGAGACCGCGACGGTGGAGATGGGGAGCGAGCGTGCCAGTAAAGGGTGGCACCGGAGAGCGCGTGGCGGAGCACTAGCACGGCGGCGTGCGGCACCGGCGTCGGCGCAGGCGCGACCACGCTAGGGTTCCGGCCTGGAGGCGGCGCAGGCGCGGCGGCGTGATGCCCTTTTCCCCTGCCTTTTTTTTTTCCTTTTCAGATTGGGCTTTGCAGCTGTGGCCTGCGGGAGGGGTGCAGGGCAGGGAGAGACAGGTTGGGCTCCCGTTAGCTGGAGACGGTGCCGTTAGCTGTTGAGTAACGGAAGCCACCTCACTGTTGGGAATTAGAAGCTTACTGTCGCCCATTCAAAACGCTGCCGACAGTTTGGGCTTAAACTGTTGGAAATTGCTCATACTGTTGGCAACTTAAACTAATTAGCTACAGTGTCCAGCTACTGTCGGCCACTACTAAGCACTGTTGGGAAATTTTGCATTTCTTGTAGTGTGCGTACGACCGTCGTTTCCTTCCAAAACTGCCCCTGTCGCCGCACGCTCCCGAGGTACCCTCACATTAATCGAAACGTCGGACTGCACAGGTATCTAAACGTCGCCGCGCTTCACTTGAAAACCGCACGCTCCCAACTGCAACTCCATCCCTCTCACGCACGCAGCCGCAGACGCAGTCTCGTTCGCTTGCCGGCGTCGACGAGCGCCTAGATGGCTCGCGCGCCGCTCTCGCTTGCTCGCCGGCGCCGCTCCGCTCGAGCGCGGCCGTCGGTCCACCCTCGGTCGATAGCCCGCGCCGCCTAACCCTCGCTCTGCTCTCCCTCGCAGGTCTGCACGCCGCCGCCCTCGCTGGCTCGCGCGACGCCGCACTCCCTGGCTCGTGCGACCCCCTCCCTCGGTCCTTCTTTGTTGATGTGAGGAATATTTAAATCGAATCCTATTACGAGAGAGAGACGTATGAACAGTTGCCAAACTTTGTAAAAATGATATGCATGTGAACTTGTATGTCAACTTGTAAAACTTGTGAAAAATCGGTCGCCGAACAGCGCCGTGCACCAAACTGGCGAAAAAAATGCGGCATGCACGCGCCACGCGGAATTTTCGGCAGCCAAACAACGGCATGCAGCAGCGCGAGCGAAAGCAGCTATCTGCGCGGGCGTGCATGGGCCATTCCAAAATTTCGGACACGAAACAACGATCTGCGCGGCGCGGGCGAAAAAATCACGCCGCGAAACAGTTTGGGTGCGTGCCATGCAAAAAGAAAAAAGAAAAAGTGCCACAAGGCAGAGTGTGGGATTCGAACCACGGACATGTTTCCTGAAAGCCCACTACGGTAGCCAGTAGAAAGAAGGAGGATAGTTATTCAATAAATACCACCATCGAGACGTATTTAATAAGGGCAAAGATGGAAGATTAGACCTCAATTAATTTCGTCTTGGTATGCTGAATCATGTCCTAAACGCCCTCTATTTCGAGTATATCATAACTGGGTATCTCATAATACTGTTAGTATCACACATAAATCATAATCATCAAGCTTTTTATTCCTTTCTACGTTTCTCGTGACATCTAGAGCGTCATGGCTATATGTTAATTTGTGTTGTTGGTACTAATTAAACAAAACTTAGGTTATGCTACACTGGTATAAATGTTAATTATGCTATGATGAAGCATTCGAAGAAATGTGATCGGTCAAAATTGTCATGAGGGCATATATGAAAACCACGTGTACTTAAAGGTGCTAGACTGCAACAAAGGTACTTACACGTGGAAATATTATTAAAAAAAAACTAACATGCAAGCGGGTATGTGCGGTTTTCCCTTTATATAAAGGAACATAGCATCTCGAGATAAAAATAATCTTCGTGGTAGAAAAATTACTGTACGTTTCATTTTATCTTAACCCCTAAATGCAAGCGGGTATGGGAAGAAAATTTGTATTGCCATTTTGTAATTTGGTTACTCCATGTTAGGGAATTTATAGTATCGCCTCTTGCTAGGTCATTAACGGGACATTAATACCGTGAGATGGAAGAGCGATTGTGTCGGTTGTCAGTGACCGCGCGTCGTGCAATGGATCAGCTTTGTAAAACTGGAGCCATGCACGGATGCACGGGAATCTTCCTCGGAAAGGCGTTACGCACTAGAAAATGAGGAACGGTGTTATCACAGGTTCCATCACCCGGGAAAAATCCAATGCATGTGCGGCCCCACGCTGCCCTGCTGGTACGTGCTGCTGATAGTGGCGGCCTACATCATCGCCATGGCACGGCTCTCCCTCCACGTTTCCTTTTTTTTCTTTCTTCCCAGGATGTCGCCAAGCACGACGTACACCTGCGCTCACTCAGAGATATACCGTGGAGTTGTTGCGATCTCGCAGCATGCATGTTTGTTAAATCGTCTCAAACTTTCATAGCCACGCGCCCATGCAGCGTGCCGCATGGGTGCGTCACGGCCTCGCGCTGCGCATCACGTATGTAAGCATCTCGGTTGTTTCTCCTTGTTTTTGACTCCACTAGTTATCCCTTTTGCCGATAGGAAGAAAATAGCATACTCCGGTTTTCTCCAGGAGACCAGAAACAAACACTTCTCCCTCGATCGTAGACTTGAGATATTCATGAAGCTACATATTCAGTGAGCCCTGATTTCGAAACTACTTTGAAAGTGATTGGTTATGTAGGCATACATGGTGAGGTAACACAACATGCACGACCGACTGGCGCTGCACTTTCCAATCCGCCCAGCTGTGCCGCCCCCATGCGGCCGCAGGTGGGCGACGGCCACGTACACCGCGATCCGATTTGTTTGCACCCGGCCGAGATTGGATAAGCCCTTTTCCTAGCTATCTCCTGACAGCCAAGCACCAACCCCGCGCGCGCCCGGACTCCGCGGGCCGGACAAATCGAAGCATCAGGCACGCACCGAGAGTCGTGACACGGGCGAGTGACGTACAGCACCGCCGGGCCGTGTTGCTGCCCTCCTGGCTAGAGCCTAGCTGGAGCTCGGGCTGCCGCGTGCGCGCGGACCGGACCGATCGGTCATCCCGCGCCACTACGTTCCCATGCATGCATTGACCTGCCGCGCGCGCCATGGTTTTCACCCCCCGCGCATCGCCAGCGCGCGTCCTCACCGACGCGCCCGCGCCGCGGGGGAAGGGACGGAGACGCACCGCGTCCGCGTGCGCGGACGCCGGACGGGGGCGGTGTCGAAGGCTCGAAGCGCTCGCCGCTCGGAGACGTCGTGATCTCGTCTCGGCTTTTGGTTGGGGCTTCGCGCCTCGCTCGCGTCGCGCGCGGGGCCGGGGCAGGTGCGGTGCGAACACGTACGGGCTCCGTCCGTGCGCGCGTCGGCGGTTCCGCTTGCCCCCACCTAAACACGGCCTGCACGCCAAGGAATTCGCGTCGCCAAGTTTAATGCCGCGGTGTCCGGTGTGGCGCCAGCGGTACACACGCCGGAGTTGGCCAGCGGAAGCCGTGGACGCCGGAGCCCAACGGTCCGATCGATTTGAAGCTTTCAACCGCGGCGAACGACGTCGACACTTCCATCCATCTGTCACACGCAATTTGCAAAAGCGTTTTGATTTATCGATACGAGATATAATAACTTGAGGCTGCGATCGATTTGCGCGCGCCTTCTTTTGGACTTTGTTGCACGCCTATGTTGAATGCAGGGGAAAGGACTCGGGTCGAGCGATTTTCCTCCTAGTCCTGGCCGAGCTAGCTGTGCGCCTGTGCCTTGCTCGGCCCTGTTCATTCTTAGCTTCTATTTGAAGCAAGGCCCTTTGACTCTTTCCGCTGTAAAGAAAAGGAAGAGAGGCAAAGGCGGATAAATATTTGTTGGCTCGCTTTTTAGACCCTGACCTGCACTTTAGGAGGAAAACGAGGGGGAAAATGCAAAAGCGTCGAGACTAATCATCCAGGATTCATTCATCAGGCTCCAGGTGTCTTCCCATTTACGTTGGATGCCGATTTTACCGTTTGATACGGTGGTATCTGCCAGTGATGCTCGAAAGTGACTGACGTGCGGATCTTACCAGTATGAGGAAAAATGGCGGATGAAAGTGACGGCTTTTCTAGGGGACGGCAGGGCGAAAAATTCAGTGTTTTCTGGCTGGCGTGTCATCGTCACAGAGCTCCCAGCCGGGAGCGTCTCGAGCTGCTGCGTCAGCTCTCTCTGATAATTTTCCTGCGCTATTGAGTGTAGTGGCAGCAGTACCGTTGCTTGCTTGTTTTCCACTTCTTCGGACAACGGAACGAGGAGGGAGGCTATCATCTCGCGCGGCTGGTATGGGGTAACAGCGAATCACTCGAGCAGTTGAGCCTCTGTTCTGCACTTCTGCTCGCCTCCCTCGTGTGCCAGCCTTGACTTATTCTATGGCCTTCTTGCGCCGCGTGCTTCAACTTGTGTACTGAATCCGTTCGTTCGAATAAAAATGTCTCTGCTCAACCCAGGCCCCAAATAATCCATAATAAACGACGATTAATTGCTTCCCACCAACGTCTGATTTTTTCCCCTTAATGTACAGTCTATCATGAGAGAAAATTTGCTGTGATGACAGCGTCTTTTGTCTATTTCCCCAACCAAAGAAAAGAGAGCAAAAACACGGGGAAGCTTCAGCCCTTCAAGGGCGTTTCGTGCCTATAAAAGTCCTACCAACTGCACGCCCGGTTTGAGACGCCACAGAACGGTCCTAGTCTGAAGGCGTGTAGCCGAAGCCCTCTCTCCTGTAGCAGCTGCCCTCTTTCTCTTCCCTCCTCCTGCTCCTGTCTTCTTCCTCCTCCTCCCAGCGCCGCTGAATTAGCTCGCTGCCGATACATTCTCCGGCAATGGGGTGCAAGGCGTGCGAGAAGCCCAAGCCCAGCTACCGGAAGGGCCTGTGGTCGCCGGAGGAGGATGAGAAGCTCCGCGACTACATCATCCGCTACGGCCACGGCTGCTGGAGCGCGCTCCCCGCGAAAGCCGGTAAGATCAACAATTCACTGCCTCTGCATTCCTCCCGTGCGTGGGAGATGCATAATTCAGGAGGTTTAGTTGCATTGCATCGAGGATTAAGAACTTTAGCGGTGACGATTTGGATATAGGAGAAGAACAGAGTCGTGTGAATTCCTCTCGCCGGCTCACTCTGAACTCCCCGTTTCTGAACCAGAACAAACAAAACTCTGCCTCTTAACGTGATGTCATCACACATGCATAGTTTATTTTTCTTTATCACAAACAAATGTGCATTGGTTCTCAAAATTCTCTGGCTTTCCGCGTCGGCAGGGCTAAACCGGAACGGCAAGAGCTGCAGGCTTCGGTGGATCAACTACCTGCGCCCGGGGCTGAAGCACGGCATGTTCTCGCCGGAGGAGGAGGACACGGTGATGAGCCTCCACGCCGCGCTCGGCAACAAGTAAGCACACCACACTCTCCCAGTCTCCCCTCTGTTGTTGCACGCGAATGATTGATGCGAAACACAATTCTCCACGTTGCGATGCTCCCTTTCGCTTTTGTGGCATAATTTTCTCCACACTTGCTTAGGTAGCAGCTATTGCTACTAGCCTACTACTACGCTCCCTGCTAGTACCTTTTGATTGTCCCTGTCCCTGCTCGCCCGCGCCGAGCTGGCGGCCCGCTTCTGGAACACGCAGAGGCGAGTGAAAAACAGGCCAATTCGAAAGGGAAACCGGTGACGCTGGGCGCCGCGGGATGGCCTTTCCGTAGTGGAGTTGATGCTGACGTGCACGCTCCACGCCGGCGGCTCATTCGAAAATTTCGAGAGATTTTTCTGTCCCTCTGCCCGTTCTCAGTGCACGTTGCGATGATTGGAACGGCTTTGTTTCGCGTAATATTTGTTTATTGAATGGAAAAAGGTTGGACTTCTTTAGTACTACAGGACGTATATCGCAATAGGGGCAAGTTGGGATGGCTAAAATAGTGTGAACATGGAACGCTAAATGCCATGCAGTAGAGTTGCGTCCTAGAACAAGTTACTATCTCATGTCCATTTTCCTCATGTTTTCTTTTCTTTTCTCTATTTCTTTTCTTTTAGTCGGTGTAGAGAAGGAAATAAACTGGAGTAGTAGCTAGCGACGGCGAACACCGTCTTTTCCATTCAGTAGCACAGCGACGCCAACATGGTGTCGACTACTTGGACCAATCCGAGCTTGCCCGCAAGTTAATGAAAACAGCTGCTTTGACAATCCCAACTGGCACGTAGCAAACCTCACGAGAAGATGAGATTCTTTATTGGGGCCTTGCAATTATGTCCTCCAGAAAAATCAAAGCCCCGGTGGTCCACATGAATAGACTACGTACACGCTTGTCACTTTCAACCAAGTGACAACATTTTCTTTAGCTATCGGCACGGCACGGGAAAAGAAAATGGAAACTTGAGCTCGTAATGCAAAAGCTCTGTTTTCCACTAACCCAAACCCCCACCGACAGAAACGGGGCTGAAGTGAACCGCAAGTTTTTGACGTGCGGAGCATGTCCTGATTACAAGTATTATTGACGCTGATCATTTTTCTTTCTACCGCGCGCGCGCAGGTGGTCGAGGATCGCACGGCATCTGCCGGGGAGGACCGACAACGAGGTCAAGAACTACTGGAACTCGTACCTCAAGAAGAGGGTGGAGGGCAAGGAGGGTGCGGGTCCAAGCACGCCTGCGCCGACGACGGCGACCGACTCCGCCGCCGACGACTCAGACGACTCACAGAGCGTGAAGGCTGCAGGTGACGGCACGGCGCACGAGCCGCCGTCTGACTCCGGCTCGTCGGAGCCGCGCGAGTCGTCGTCGGCTGACTCGAGCTGCCTGACTGGTCCTCATCATCACCCGGCGTTCAGGCCCCACACGACCGTGGCTCCCAAGGTCATGTTCGCGGACTGGCTGGACATGGACTACATCAGCGGCCAGGTGGTGGCCGCACCTGGTCTGGAAGCGGTTGGTGCGAGCAGCGCGAGCCCAGGCGATCATCACCAGGTGGCGAGCCAGGGGTCCGTGCAGGTGGACGGGCCGTGCGGTGTTGACGTGTCGTCCCTGTCCCTGCACGGCGGGTTCGGCGACAGCGGCGCCGGGTGCTGGGAGTTCCAGGAGCAGTTCGACGGCATGGATCAGATGCAGACGGGCGGGTTCTGCGACCTGCTCTCCATGAGCGAGTTCTTCGAACTGAACTAGCCGCGCGTCTCGTGTATTATTGGCGATCTTCGTCTGGGTTGCATTTCTTAAATTTTAGAGATTTCGGTGAAAGCTTAATTTCTTCCTGATTTTGTAAATTATTATATCGTTATATATGTACGTGCTATAGGAGAATGTAGAAACACACACATAAAGTCAAGGGCTGTGACGGCTACTGCTGCAATGTAAAATGTTGTGTTTGTTGCGGTTTGCTTTGAGAGCACAGCATGCATGCACCGACGGAAAGAGGAAAGAAAAGAAGCGAAAGTATCAATAGTGGCACGCTTGCAGCTCGCTATTGGTGGCATGATTTGTTAATTAGAAAGTGAAACACCATCTTCTTGTGTCATTTCTTTTTCCCGTGCTGGGAGTGACAGGAGCTAGCTCGTTTTTTCTATCAGTGTACCCTCTTTATATTTAGTATTGTATTGAATGATATACTCAAATCTCGCTTTCATGAACCCACTTTGAGGTGACAATTATTTTTTGCTCCATGCCGGCAGTATCGAGGACCTTGCATTATTGCTTTTATATTTTATTATGCGAATTGATACTTAAAAGGTATTTTCATAGTACCATAACTTTACTCAGTATATACCAACATTTTTGCACTGTGTGTTTCCATTTACATGATTAAATATCATGATGCATGCTTTAATAAAAAAGGAGAAATGATCAAAATTAAACAAAAAAAAGAAGTGTTCCCAAATTGGACACGATAGAAAGAAATAAATGAACCGATATGCCGTAGTACAAAAGTTCCTAGACATCTGACATCCAAACAGTCATAAAAGATCCACCATTCATCAAGGGCATGTTAGTTGATTAAGTTCAAACCACATAAGTATGTAAGTTCTTATGTTAACTGTTAAGTATGTGAAATCTCTAAAAATACTATTCAACACCATAGGTGTAGAATTATGTTAGTTGATTAAGTTCAAACCACATAAATATGTAAGTTCTTATGTTAAGTGTATGAAATCTCCAAAAATTAGTATTCAACACCACAGGTGTAAAATTACTATTATATGCCTAGCTTCTTTTATTGAAGAACACGATCATGAATTATTGCACGATAATACTAAAATATGTCAGTAGTTGACGTTAAGTAGCCACTGACCGAGAAATCATGAAATTTTGTTTAGCATTTTCGGTATTTATCGATGATTCCTCTGTCTATAATTACTAGGTGCAGAATAGTTCTACAGTGAAAACTCTCCTGAGATATATGTGGATTTCACATTTTCCTTTTTAAATAAACGTCTTTCGCAATAACCTGACCCGTGTTAAACGAGCCTTAACTTCATACAAACTGGAATTGAAGTCTTTTTTTTTAACTTGGAATCTAATTCTGTTAAGAAGGCTTAATTCACAACCTAAGTGAAAAATATGCATGCCTTCCATAAAACTCGCGTAATTATAATCCTGTAACATGTCTTTGGAAATTTCAAGCCGTTCTTTTAAATGTGTTATCAAAGTGCATGTTTCACCCAATCGAGGTATCGATCAAATGTTTTTTAAGAACAGTATGGTAAAAGGAATCGAATGAGCTGTAATCTATTGTCGCTGAGTCGAGTATTTGGCTTCCTCTGACTTTGCTTGCAATTGATTATCAACCTACTACTACCTCGGAGTATTTGAACTAACCATGAGAAGAAAGTATGGATAGGGAATATAATTTAATTAAATATCAAACAGTCCTGATATACTATTTCGGGGTCAGTAAAAAAATTCTGATTCTGCTCTTCCATTTTTCGGAAAATTGATATACTACCTGATTCTTTCTGGCGTCTTTAGCAAATATAACCGAGTTGCAGGGTCTGTATGCAATTCCCCGTGAGTCAGCACTCAGAAGCACCGCGCCTACCCGGCGGAAACGTCGGGGTCATTCTCGTAATTCGCTCCACTAATCTCAACCCGCCGCTGCCCTAGCTTCCGACGAATCGGCGACGCTCCCCTCCCCTGCCTCTTCCCCAACCCAAAGGAACCCTCCCCGCAAGGTCAAAAAGGGTGTTCGAATTTGCTCCTGATCCAAGCGCGAAGCACTAGATTCCACCGCCCAAATCCTCTTCCCAATCTGATCTGTCAATCCCCTTCGATCCCGCATCCTCCCGCCGATTCCTGAGAAGATCTGAGGCCTCCTTCGGCCCATGGATCCGCGCGCAAGGTACCCTCCGGGCATGGGCAACGGCCGCGGAGGGAACCCTAACTACTACGGCCGCGGCGGGCCGGCGCCGCCGCAGCAGTACAACCACCACCACCAGCACCAGCAGACGTCGGCAGGGCACCACCAGCAGCCGTACGCGCAGAGGCAGCCGCAGTACCACAATCACAACCAGCAACAGCAACAGCAGCAGTGGCTGCGGCGAAACCAGATCGCCCGCGAGGCCGCGAGCGCGGCCGGGACCAGCGAGCCGAAGGCCCTGGCCCCATCCACGGCTGCTGATGGCGTCGATTCGAGGTGAGACCACATGGACTTGGGCTTTGGTAGCGTCCCTGTGATGTTCATGTCGTGATGCTTCATACCGTTAGTTCGTACTGTGGTAGTTTTTTTTGTTTGACAGGCCGTTAGTTCATAGTTTAAGAACCATGGACCATGGTTGGGTTGGGTTGGGTTCCGTGCCCGAAATTGAATCAAATGCAGCTTGGCACCTGCATTCTGCACGCTAAAAATGATGATTCGTATTTCATTTCAGCAATGCCTGTGGTGTGTTGATGGCAAAGCATGTGTTCTTATGCCACATACATTGCTATGGCAAACGATAAGGTTTGCTGGAATTGGAAGTACGTAACCAAACTAGGGTAGTCATACTTTGTACTGGTTGTAGTACCTTGTACTAATACAGAAACCTGCTTCACATTAGATTGGTCTATTATTGATGTTGACATGATCATTAACTGCCATCTTGTGTAAAGGGTCACATATGCTTCTTTCTGTGACAGTTCACAAGATTGGAAGGCCCAATTGAAGCTGCCACCTCAAGATACTCGCTACAGGACAGAGGTAAATTAAGGCATTTCAGTATCTAGGAATAGTTAATCTCCATTCTTTTTTCCTGTTATTTATTGTCGTTCTCATGAAACATTCAACATTCAATGCCGGGCACTATCTTTCTTTATTATTCCAGAAAAGATTCAATGCTTGCATACATTTTTTGCAATAAATGTTCAGTGCATATTTGCTTTTTCGTTCTTAATATTTACATAACACCACTGGAAATACTAATTCTGATAAATAGAGAGGGAAAAGTTAAATCTTGCCCGTCACCTGAATTTTGGGCAGACAGATCCATTCAGCGATTCACGCCGACAAGCTTTGTTCATGACTCAGGAATGTACTCCCGTGAGGTTAGTGTTCAGGATTGAGGTTAGGGAGCTCATCAGAGTCGGGCAGCCTTAGAGGATGTTTTGAGGAGGAAGGCATGCAGGTGGCAGGGGCAGCGCCGGTCTGGTGGTCGAGGACGGCAGTTGGGCTGGGTCGGGGATGGCAATGGCAGGAGGGGAGGCAGTGGGGGGAGGCAGTCGGAAGGAGGCTGCGTTAGGTGGGCTAGGTTCTTGTCGGAGCTCCGCACCAGCAGCCTGCCAAGACCCTAACCCAACGAGGGAGGGCGGCAGCGAAGGTGCGTCTTTGGAGCTGGAGGTAGAAGAAAGCGAGAAAGATGTTAGATCACAGAATGCGGGTGACGGTTCCTTTTATTACCCAAGTGGCCAAGTGGCAGGTAGACGCACCCAATCAGAATTCAATGAGATACCTAATTTTGAGCCAAACTTCACATCCAAGACTCATCTTCCAAAAGCCACATATTTGGTATTTTGTGTGATATAATTGATGGTGGCTATTGTGTTAACAGTATATATACTTTGATTTATCCTATCTAGTGATATCAAGGGAATATGTTATGGTGGAACTGTGAATTTTCACTGGTATACTTTGAATTACAAATATTTTCCTGCCCTGCTTTGTGTGGAATGTCTTGAGCCCTCAACTACCCATGCAGTCATGGCGTTCAACACAATTTGTGAAGCTTCCTTGTGCATGACATTTTCTTTGTTTCTAGCAAAATAAAAAAAAAATTCTATACTCCTCAACATCTAATACTGTATTTCGTGCATTACTACCTGTCATTTTTTAATCTTCTTTGGAGCCTTGTGTTGCTACCACACTACGTACCTGATGTATTATCTTTGTTCTTTGTTGTTCTTTTTGTCTAGGATGTTACAGCCACCAAGGGAAATGAGTTTGAAGACTATTTTCTCAAGCGTGAACTTCTGATGGGGATATACGAGAAAGGATTTGAAAGACCCTCTCCTATCCAAGAGGAAAGCATTCCTATTGCTTTAACCGGCAGTGACATTCTTGCAAGAGCGAAGAATGGAACTGGCAAGACTGCTGCATTCTGTATCCCTGCGCTGGAAAAGATTGATCAAGATAAAAATGCTATTCAAGGTTGGTTCTGGACTAACAAAACTTATTTGGCGTAAATTGATTTTCAATGATCGAAGGTGTTAAGAAAACCCGTGCTGTTGAGTTTAATAGATGGTGGAATCTTGAGCACATTCACAGTTAGTGCATGATTCTCAGGACCTCTTGAATCTTTGTTGTGCAGAAGGACCTTTCAGAAATCACTTTCTTCGAATCATAGGGAATGCTATTTATTTTTCTTACTTTATGAGTGCTGTATTTCACAAGAAAGCTTGAATGATGTCCATCTATTTATGATTTGCAGTTGTTATATTGGTTCCGACGAGGGAATTGGCTCTACAAACATCACAAGTTTGCAAGGAGCTTGGTAAGCATTTGAAGATTCAAGTTATGGTCACCACTGGTGGAACCAGCCTGAAGGATGATATTATTCGTCTGTACCAACCTGTACATTTACTTGTTGGAACACCTGGACGTATTTTGGATCTTACAAAGAAAGGTGTTTGCATTTTGAAGGACTGTTCAATGCTTATTATGGATGAGGTAATTCGTTTCAAGCTTTGCCTGAATGCTATAATGTGGCACTATATGTAAACAGTGAGTTTTACCAGTCTTATGGATGCTTCATGTAATTTGGCAAAATATTTCTGTCCACTTGTCCGTACACTTAATGTATGTTTACAATCACCTTTTCAGTGTGAAGTTTCTAAGTTTTTACGTATTAGGTTTACAAAATTATGCTTCTCACTGACAACTAAAAACAATAATAAGGCGAAAGCGAACTTGTCACTGTGACAGATGTTTATTTGACCCTCTTTCGCCAAATATATACCTTGGGCTTTCAAGCCAGTGAACCTATTTGTTTTAGTTGCTCTATAAACAGGTTGCCTAGCGATCAATTGCTTGGCGCTGTCCAAACACAGAATGCTTGCGCTTGTTTATCAACAAGCTGTGTTTTCTGGTATAACATAGAATGAAAGAACCTCTTTTTTTTTTTTTCCCTTTTTCCTGTAGGAAAACTCATTTCTTTTAGATGTGGTCCTAAAGCAGCTGGGGCTCTTTTTGTAACCAAACTGTAATGTCCGTCTCGTGGACTCTGTTATGGCTTTTAAGGCCAAGTTAATATTTGGGAACTAGAAACGTGTTAGTGTCATGTACTGTGGCATTAAAGATGCCAATGAACTGTTTCTACACTACTCTTTTATGTATTGTTTTTTTGATCTTTACGTTTGCAGTTTCCACAACATCTCTCCTGTTTGTAACATTTTTGTTTCCTATTCCAGGCAGACAAGCTTCTTTCACCTGAGTTCCAACCTTCCGTGGAACAGTTGATTCGCTACCTCCCAGCAAGTCGACAAATTTTGATGTTTTCAGCAACATTCCCTGTGACTGTCAAGGAGTTCAAGGACAAATACCTGCCTAAACCTTATGTGATTAACCTAATGGATGAACTTACACTGAAGGGAATCACACAATTCTATGCTTTTGTTGAAGAAAGACAGAAAGTTCACTGTCTTAACACCCTCTTTTCCAAGGTTTAGATGATGAACTTGTTTAACTAGGCATCTTGCCTCATAAGTTATATGTGACTTTAAGTCATTCAATTGTTGATCTTTTTTGTACAGCTCCAAATCAACCAATCAATAATCTTCTGTAACTCTGTGAATCGTGTTGAACTATTGGCGAAGAAGATCACAGAGCTTGGTTATTCTTGCTTCTACATTCATGCAAAGATGCTGCAAGACCACCGTAATAGAGTTTTCCATGATTTCCGTAATGGAGCATGCAGGAACCTTGTTTGTACTGGTATGCAGCTCGTTTCTTTTTGGCATACCTGTGCTCTTGAATCTTTGCCACACTGTTAGATTGTTTGTACTTGTGTAGATGAACCTTGTTTGTAGTGGCATGCCGCTCATTTTGAATTTATCGTGCATTTATTTTTTCCCTGATTGTCACTCACGGAAATAAAAAATTGACAAATGGGTTTCTAATTGGGAAGTCCATATCTCACGCGTCTTTGCTTTTCATTTTAAAAGCTTGTCAGGAGTTCAATGTCAGTTTTAGTACTAGTTTTGTTATACAATATTATCTGTTCCAGAGGCAATTGTCACCTTTTGATGTTTTCTGCTGATATTCTTTTGAGTCCTTCCTTTATTTATTCCCCCCTGTTCTACTGATTTTTGTTTGAGGAAAGTAAATAATATTAGTGTCTCTGCAGTCAAACTGAAAGTGTCAAACGTACATTTTGAACTGCAAATTCGTAAGATCCTAGAACACTATATTGATTTAATTACTTTTGAGTGTCAGATAAATCTACTCACATATTATATTGTCTGTCAACTTACTAACTTGAGATCATGATATGCCAAATTATTTCTGGAAGTGAATGTCAAAAAACGCAAGAAATTTCTTTCCATTTCGAACATATCTTCTTCATTGTTGTTCTATCAACTGGTTGGTTGAGCAGCTGCGATTGTGTTAGATTATAAAGAAATGGATGGCTTGCTTTTGTCAAACTAAACATAAGGGGCTCAGGTCTAGTCAAATGAGTAGCTTTTGGACTTTGCTGCCATGTAGTAGGATATTTGGTGCTGCTTGTTCCTGCTTCTAACATTTCTGTCCTTTTTTCCTTTTGCAGATCTTTTTACAAGGGGAATAGATATTCAAGCTGTTAATGTTGTAATCAATTTTGATTTCCCCAAGAACTCTGAAACATATCTCCACAGGGTAGGGCATTGAGTAAACTGGGTACTCGGTTTTATTTTTGCAGCCAAGTCAGTCTAAGCATAATATGTACCATGTTGCTTATCAGTCACCATAGGATGCTTTGGGATATTTTAGATCATAACAGAACTAATTATTATTGATGGATGGGAACTTAGTATTGACTGTTCATTTTACAAGTATTTTACCTGTGGCAATTTAATTTCGTAATGTTATTAAGTATCTCTATTTGCTTGCCAGGTTGGTAGATCTGGGAGATTTGGCCACCTTGGTCTGGCTGTGAACTTGATCACCTATGAGGATCGGTTTAACTTGTACGCAGACTTTACAACTGCAATTTTGTTGACTACTCGCTATATTTTGTTCTGACTCACTATTGTTTCTCGGAACAGGTACAGGATTGAGCAAGAGCTTGGGACGGAAATAAAACCGATTCCTCCTCAGATTGACCAGGCTATATATTGCCAATGACTTTAACAAAGTTTTCACATGAATTCATTTCTCTGGGAGTATAAGGAGGAAGCTTTTGTAAATACCAGCTCATCAGGTAAAAGTTATTTTCTGGCTTGTGGTAAACTTACTCGGTCTTATGTCAACTGAACCATTCAAGCAATGGTCTAATTGCTAAAACATGCAAAATTCAAGACTCTCGTGTCCTTTCGAGTGCTTGCCATCATATTTTACACTTCACTGTGTTACATCGTAGAAGTACAAATGACACCATCACCATGACATCAGTGCAACTTGATACAGCCGATGAAAATGTTTAACTTGCAAATGTAACTTTTAATGTCTGACTGTAGCATGGTAGTTTTAAGCTTTACCTTTGGTCCTAACACATACTGAAAGATGCGAGTCCCTCAAGAATTCTAACACGGGCATGATTTCAGTTGATTGTGTCTTACGGATTTTATGTGTTTTAGCTTGTGGGCAGGGCAAGAATCTAAGAGCCAGGGTTGACATGATGTTACATGTGCAGGTTTTATGGTGTGGCCTCCTGTGGTACATCAAGACAACTGTATGTTGGAGCACTATGTGAGATGAGACATCCAACTTTTCTGAGAACTTTGTTATGCTGACTCTATTACGGATAACTGAGGGCAAACGTCCCGCCGCGTTTAGGATATTGCTAGGTGCCTGTTCCTAGGCCTGTCTTGGCATTTTATCTCTCTACATTTGTGTTCTTAGCTGCACAGGACATTTTAACCCTGTTACTGGTGTGGGTTTGTGGTCGATGGGTGCACGCTGCTTGGTCTGTGTGCCGTGGATGGGTAATTCGGTCAGCCGTTGGACTTGAGTTCTGGTGTAGTGCCTTCGGGTGTAGGTCATCAACAGAATATGAGTTTGTCAATAATCTGCAGTAAGCTGCATCGTGATATGCAGTCTCGCAGTTCACACCATGCCCCTTGGCATGGTGCCGTGGTCGTCATTTAGATTCTTCATGTCATTAGCTGAGCATGTCAGTGTTTGATAAACCTATCTTGTCCAACGTTTCTTCTGTCGGACTGATGTGATACAGAAACTTGTCGGTACTGAACTCTTTGTTCCTTATGTTCTATGGTGACTTGAAACTTCCTGCTCTTGGGTCAACTTACGTTGTTTTCGTATGTGTTTACATTAATTTGTTCATGATCTAATTGGTGCTAAAGTCTTGTGAGATCATTAAATTGGGGTTTGTTAGTAGGTGTGGTTGATTGATTTCCTCTGTTTTAAGGATGGTTTAATCTGAGTGATTTAACAATGCTTACTTTAAATCACTCAGATTAAGCTATACGTAAATCATGTGTTGGATCGCTCTCTTGTGACCCACAGTTCTGGGATTGATATCCTCTGCTTCTGAATCCTCGGCATACTGATGCCAAGAGCAGAACGGATATGTAATCCCGTGTGCAATCGCGTTGCATCTAGAAATGTACTGTATATTGATTTGCTGTCCGTATCAGAATGAGCCCTTTTCTAGCGAACGCTGCCTTGTGAACTGAGACTTGTGAACTGAGAGTGGCAAATGTTCTGCCTCTCTTTGGTCTGGGGTTGGGCAGCGGGGGATGGGTCAAAGTTTGATACACTTCTAAATCCAAACGCCCTCCTAAAAAGCATACGCAGCCAAGTAATAGTGGATGCTTCTGAGTGCAAATAGTAGTAGTACTGTTGTAGTCTTTCCTGAATTGTCAAAGTTGATTTTGATGTGAAAAAATTTGCTTGCCTGCATTCCTTTCTGTGGTTGATTTTTCTGGCTTGGTAATGTGGCTCCGTACTAGTGCTCCGTCCTAGTACTACTATCATAAATTTGATGATTTTAATATGCACCTGGAAGCCAAACGTAGGAGACTGAGGCCCTCTTTGTTTGTGCTTTTGATTCTTACAATCCAACTTTTGGATTGTGAATTATAGAATCTGAGATCGTAGAATTTGGATGACAAAATTTGGAGGGTATTTGTTTGTCTAGATTTTATAATCTAGCTTATAGATCATTTTAGTCACTTATAGTGGGGTCACAGTGGCAAATAGGTAAATATTTGTATCAGAGGGGTTGTTCGGTTGGAGGATGCAGTTGCAGTTGCGGTTTGAATAGTGAGAGAGAATACTGTAGCGGAGGAATCTGACACTGTAGCAATCCTGTGCGCTGTAGCACCAGCAGGAGTAGCATCAGCAGCCGCAGCCGCACGCCGAACGCGCTGAGAATCTAGCAAAAGCTGGTCTTTAGCAGATTATAGATTTTACTTTAGATTCAGATTCTGATTGTAGAATCCTGAATCAAAAGCTAACTCTTTGTTTCAGCTTCTGCTTCAGAATCCATAATCTAGAATCACAATCTCAAACAAAGAGGGCTTGAGGGCACCCACAGGGCAAATAAATGTGTCTTCTGCAAGTTTCCAACTCAGCACAAAAATCTCACGTGTCCTTCATTAAATGAGCAGAGAGAAGAATCCCGTCGCCTCGCCAGGCGACGGAGTGAACTCGTGCTCCCACGTCAAATCGACAGCAAGACTCGCGTTGTAACAGAGGTTCCGAGCAGACAACGGCTCGCGTAGATCTCGTGCGGGGCGGAGTGATTTCTGGCGCGAGTGCGATGGCGGCAAGATCCTTCCACAGACGCACGCAATTTGTGCACTCGGGAGCAATTCCCCGGCAAGTCGGAGGAGCCACGAGGAAGAGCACACGGTCGCGGCGGCGCGTGAGCAAAGAGAGAAGAGGAGAGGAGGCAACGGCGAGGAGAAAGCGCAAGGGCGCAGGAGGTCCTGGACCGGATCTTGGCCCGGCGGCGCCCCTGGCCGGGGCGGCACAGCTCAGGCGCAGCACATCTGCGGGGGCGGGATCCGGTCATGGAGCGTTGGTAGTCTAGTTTTCGTCGGCGGGGCTCGCACTCGTCGCCGAATCGAGCTGGTGCCGCTTGCTGCTGGTTTTCACTGGAGTGGCCGAGCTCGTGCAAGCTCTCACTGGATAGGAACGAAGCTTCTGGTCTTTTTTTTTTTAGGAACGAACTAAGCTTCTGGTCGAGACTCGAGAGAGCAGAGAGAGAAGACCGGATCAGAACGGAGATTATGAGGATGAGTTGAGGATTAAAGTTGTGCTTTGCTATTTGCTAGTTGTACATACGGATGTGGGATGTCTTTTGATTTCAATTTGAATACTAGCAAATGTGACTTATAAGTTATAAATACTATATCAAATATGTCTATAAAATTTTAGTGTTTTTCTATGCCCCATCCAAACTTATTTTATGTTTATTAGTTACAAGCAACAAGGTATACAAAGTTAAATTCAGGCTTGATCACATTGGCTTATGACCTTATGTATAAATTTAATAATATATAGACAACCTAATAGACAATGCATTGTACAAGTTCTCTGTTTCGCTGTCTGTATGCGATAACCAAGATGCTCACAGAGAGCAGTTGTCTGTAGCACTGTGGATGAGTTCATAACGAGTTCTTGTGTTCCATTAAATGTCCTTAATCTCAAACTCATCGGGAACGTGGTAAAGCTTCCTGCATGATTGAACCAGAAAACATGGCAGTGTTGCTGGCTCGTTCATCTGGACCATGCACAAGTAGTACAGTAGCAGTACGTCGTACTGTACCGCAAACACATTAAAATCGAACAGCAGCACGACTCCTACGATACATGCTCCTATACATCATCAATCAGCCGGGGAAAAAAAAGAGAGAAAACGAAGAGCGATTCGTATTCACGGCTAGGCCGCCGAACGCTGTCCCGGCCGTGCTGCATCAAATCATGATGGCGATGCCCCCCTGCGACTGGCACTGCAGTAGTCTCAGCGAGACAGGAACTCTCTGAACTCCGCATTTACTCCTCCCTCCGCCTGCTCAAAATCCGAGCTAGGCCAGGGCCCCTCATTCAGGCCCACTCCATGCCCTTTACGTCCTCATCTCGTCGTCGGCCTTGCTCGCCGCTACTCCATTTATTTACTCCCTGCGCCGCAGTGCAGTGCGGTACACCCCTCATCATCACAGTCCCTGTGGACGTGCGGCGCCTGCTACGCTCACCCCGCCACCACTGCTCCATACCCGGACCGGACACCCAAAAAAGGAGCGAAAGAAAAGGCAGTTCTCCCTTGGAAACAAATTTGATGTTCGCATCGTTCTACACATAAACAAGGTTACGCAGAAGGGGCTCCTCCGCTCAGCCCGGGTCGTGTACTTGCACAAGAAAGCACCGCGTCTGAACTCCAGCATCGCAACGAATCGAATCCAAATCCACGCATGGGCATGGCCCGATACCCAAACCACTGAACCCTCCCCACGCCACCCCTCTACTTCTAGCTCCGTCGTCCCGTCGCGGGCAGCAGGTGGAAAATCCCCGGCATTAAAGCGTGCCCCGGGGGATCCTCCTCGGCCGCAAGCAAAGCCCTCCTCGTCGTCCGCGCCGCGTCTCCCTGTCTTCGCCCAAACCATTTCTTTACCCTTTTCCCCTCTCACATCACACTCACTTCGAGTCTGCGACGTCTCAAGCCAAGCGCGCGCCTCTGTGCGCGCCGCGCGAGCTCGTGCTTTGGCGTGCGTCAACGCGTTAACTTCTGTGCGCGCGTGTGTGCGGGCGGGCGGAGGGAAAGGAAGAGGGAGATCAATCTTAGCCGATCGATGGGGAGGGCGCCGTGCTGCGACAGGAAGCTGGGGCTCAAGAAGGGGCCGTGGACGCCGGAGGAGGACAAGCTCCTCGTCGACTACATCGAGGCCAACGGCCACGGCAGCTGGCGCCTGCTCCCCAAGCTTGCAGGTCTGGATCTCTTGTTTCTGCAGTTCGTTTCTTTCGTCTTCCTCTGAGTTCTGCGTCTTTTGCACTCTGCTTAGCTACCGGCCATTTTGTGCGCGAGGCAAATTGTTTGCTTCGTCCGCAGCCAAATTACTCGCTGTCATCGTTGTGTTTGGTGCTTTCTTCTTCGGCTAGTCAGTCGGCTTGGATGACCTCACCCGGCTGATTTGCATTTGCATGGACGCATGCAGGGCTGAACCGGTGCGGCAAGAGCTGCCGGCTGCGGTGGACGAACTACCTCCGGCCGGACATCAAGCGCGGGCCCTTCACCCCCGAGGAGCAGAAGACCATCGTCCAGCTCCACGCCATCGTGGGCAACAAGTAAGACCAATTCTCTATACCCGTTCGATCGATGTACTAGCACGTTTTCCGCACAGGGATTGCACTCATTCATAATCTTGCACGGCCATTAGCACGGGCAAAGTGTTGAAGCGTACTGCTCGGGGCAGTGCAGAGTGCCACTACTGTTGCAATGCGTCGCCGCATTGAATGTTGCCACCTTCGTCCGTCCGTCGCATCACGCCCAAACTCCGGTCGCCATGCGCAAGCATTGCGGATGTATAGAGCTCGTATTAATTTACTGGAGCCTTTGGTTATATTTATGTCAACGTAATTTGCCACAAACGCTACCAGCAGGTTGTATTGATGGGCTTCTCTGAATGTTTGTTTGTTCTGGCGCCTCATCAGGTGGTCCATGATCGCGGCGCAGCTGCCCGGCCGGACGGACAACGAGATCAAGAACTACTGGAACACGCACCTCAAGAAGCAGCTGCGCCGGATGGGCCTCGCCGAGCCCCGGCCCGGCCCGGCCGCCGGCAGCCCCGCCGCGCGGCACATGGCGCAGTGGGAGACCGCCCGCCTCGAGGCCGAGGCACGCCTCTCCCTCCTCGCCGCCGCCGCCTCCTCGGGCGCCGGCACGGCCACGACCACATCTGCATCGTCGTCGTCCACCGTCGGCGCCGGGAGCGACAAGCCCGCGGACATCTACCTGCGGCTGTGGAGCTCGGACATCGGCGACTCGTTCCGCAAGGTGGCGAAGGCGGGGTCGTCGCTGCCGCCGGCGAACGCCAAGAAGAAGGACGCGGCGGTGATCAAGCAGGAGCGGCACGGGGACGATTCCTCGGCGGCGTCCAGCGAGATGGCGGTGGCGTTGGCGCTGGAGGAGTACCAGATGTTCCTCGACTTGGCCGGCGAGGAGCTCGGGCTGTTCCACGGGAACGCTCGGTACGGCGACTTCTCCCTGTTCCAGCCGCTCGACGTGCTCACCGAGGCGCCGCTGGCCACGGCGTTTAAGGGAGACGTGTAACTGTAGCGGCGGACATGCCTCTTCGGCTAAGCTATACGCTCCGGCCGGCTTCCGCGTGCCTTCGTACTGTACGGCGCACGTATGTTCATGGTACTGGCGAGGGAGGTTGTATCCGGAAATTTTGGGGTAACGGCCGGTCCAAGCAGATAGTTTTAGGCTTTTGCGCTGGGGATAGTTAAGGTAGAAGTAGAACATCATGATGTATTATGGCTTTATTCGGACTCTCTGGGCAATGTGCGTACTGGAGACGCTCTAATACATCTACTGATGTTCTCACAAAATCTTTGTTTCATTGGTTCAAAATTTCTTTTTCCGTTCCCCCCCCCCCCCCCCCCCCCAAAAAAAGGGATCCAGTAACGTTCTGCAAGCAGAGAGAGAGAGAGAGAGAGAGAGCGCGCGACGGATCAACCAACACGGAACACAAGCCCCTTTCCGTCCAAGCGTAGCCATCGACGGTCTCTCGCCCTTGCTCTATGGCTTCACCATCATTGCAGCTTGTTGCGCTTTCTTAAGGACGAGGAAATTCATTGTGAATTGATCCAATGAAGTCCATGGATTTGGGCTTTGGAGCAGTACCTACCTAATCGTGTGTTCTATGGGTTTTCACATGAAGAATTTCTACAAGGTTTTGATCGTCTAAAATGTACGAGTAGTATACTTTTTCTATGTTCCGAAAGAAGCGTTAACAATCACGTGACTTCGATCATGATAGGCGCAATTTTGTGCGGTCGCCTAAAAGCCACTGAAATCTTCCAATTTTCAGGAGAGAAATTGTTTACGTCTAGTATACAAATAATTTTGAGAAAGTAAAATAAACCACAAACAAGAGAAGGCCGTCATCATGCCCTTCAGTTTCATCGGGGGGAACTATTCTCTCACCACTGTTGCACCATGCCTGCATGCTCTTCGTGGAATTTGATCATTGCACCGCCCTATCTAGCGTGCCATGTTGCTACATTTCACAAGCATGCTGATACTGCTACAGTATCAACGCGAATAATGGTCGTTCTAATGTCCCGAGTGCCTGCTCTGGTTCTCTGTGTCTCTATTTATGTGTGAATGGCACACGTAAAATTTGAAGTTGCTGCAGATAACGACGATCTCAAGTTGAACGTGTGTAACAATTTCTTAATCAAAAACACTACTGTCCAGGCTAACCAACGCAAGTGTATCAAAATGAGGGCATTCAGGTCATGAATCGACAGGTTAATGCATCGCAGCACACTATATCTGCGTTGAGTCACCATGAAAGTAACATCGGGTACGCAGTTTACTGCCGTTTATGTGCTTCTGGGGTGCCCAACGATTAGGATCTGCTATGTCAGGCTGAAGGGCACGTACAAAGCCCTTGGCTAATTGTTCTACTCGACCACCTCTGTATAACCGAATTTTCTTCAAAATAGGAGAGCCTTGAGATGGGTAAATTGGGTACATTTACTATAATGAATCAGGCATGCATGCAACATTCAATATTTTTCTTGTTTGATCATGCGTAGCAGACGGTCTTTAGGGAAAAACAAAGTTTTCGAAAAGCAATCATGTGTAGGAGTAGTAAACCGGGTGGGCTTGTAGTCTCAGGGGTCCCGATCGTGTGCAGTGGACGACTGACTGTGTTTGACTTGTTTTTATTCAGTAAATGAACGGATAGATGAGGGGCCAACCCAAGGAAGGATTTATTGCCAAGATCAGGCAAAAGGCCAAACTGGAGCAGTGAAAAGTTTCCCAACATCTGCGGCTGCCCGTCGTGGCTTCATGGCAGCAAACAACAGAAAGATGCAGCGTGGTCCTAGGCTCGCCCCTGCGCCGAGGCTAATGATTTCTTCTCGGAGATATTGAATGCCATGCATGGCAGCTGCGATTGACAATGGACGATCCTGGGTGGTCAATCTACTTGGGTCTCACACGTTGATGGAATGTCCGGTCTCTTAAAACTTTTTCTACATGTGTATTTGGATCCTTGTACGATCAGTTTACATAACTCTATCTCTTGATCCTCCATTTCTTCCGCTCAAAAGAAAAAAGGGATTCTCCACTTCTTCTGGCTACCGCTAGCAAAGTTGTTCCACCAGGCTTACCTTAGCTTTGTTGCTCTATCATCGAATATCAGAATGCCACATACCACCACGCGTAAATTAAGTCCGTCCTAGGAGTAGCAGTAAAATGGTCCAAGATCAACAGGCCGAAGTGCGTGCGCCTGTGCCAGGGCCACATTACCCTCCCGGTCGCAAACAAACAGCAGCACGAGTCCAATGAGACATCCGTTAGCGTCTCAGACTGACTCCAACAGCGTTCCCAAACCGAATTGCAAAGCAAATATGCACCGCGCTGGCCACTGTGTCTTACGGTTTCCATCTCCAACAGAATAGGCATCAGGTGACGCAACTTTGCAATCGAGGAGAGAGAAGATGCAACTTTGCAATCCCTCTCTCCTCACATGCATACGTCGGAGACAGCGTGGTGACCGGCCTTCGCCTCAGCTACCTCGACCAGCCATGGCCGCTCCTCACCCAAATTAGCCGCGCCATCAAGTCCCTGAGCCAAATCTCCACCACAAATAGATGCGCCATGAACTGAGGCGAGGCACCAACGGGCGTGGCGGGCGGCGCGGCCTCGCGGGGAGGAGGACGGCGGTGCGGCGCGGGCGGGCGTCGCGAGGAGGAGTAGGGCAGCGGGCACTCGTGTGGAGGCGGGGGGCGGTGGGAGCTCGCGCGAATCTCGCTGCGCGGCGCGGCGCGGCACTGGACGGCGGTGGCGCGGCGCGGGGAAAGTGGAGGCGGGCGCGCGCGGCGGCGTCCCGTCGCCAGGAGGAGGACGGCAGCGGGAGCTCGCGTGGATAGGGGCGGCGTGGGACGGCGACGGCGCGGGCTGGCGGGCGCACGTGCGCGGCGGCGCGTCGCTGGCGGCGTGGAGGCGGGCGGGCGCATCGACGACGAAGTTGCGCGGGACGGCGACGGCGCGGCTTGCGGGCGCACGTGCGCGGCGGCGCGTCGCTGGCGGCGTGGAGGCGGGCGGGCGCATCGACGACGAATTCGCACGGGAGGCGAAGCGCGGCAGCGCGCGGGTGGTGCGATGCGATGCGAGGATACAATCTCTGTTGGAGAAGAGGAAATGGAAAGGAACTGCAAAGCACTGTAGGCGATAGGCAGAGGTCCATTTGCATCTCAATTTTGGGACTCCTTGTTGAAGTCAGTCTTACAAGTGGAAACGAATCGTCCGCGAGGGTCCCAAACTCAACAGGCCATCTCAGAGCCGACCTCGTGGCCTCGGGACCGGCCGGCCGGCCGGACGGCCGGACGGAGCAGCCATAAACCCGGCTCTGGGCATCACGCATTGAATGGCGGCGAGAAGCGAGAGCGGCAGGTCTGTGAGCCGTGAGCGAGGCCAGGCCGTGGCTTGGCGCAGCGGCCGGCGGACAAGCATACGTGTACGCAGGATGCTTGACGGGAGGACGGAACAGCGTGCGTGCGTGCGCGAGGAGGAAACGATGGCAGCGGCATTGAATGCTTTGTGAATGTGCACTGGCACTGGCTCGGTCGAGACGGGGAAGAAAAGCTTTCGCTGGCCGACTTGACCGGACGCCTGGACTCGACGGGATCGACGGACGGAGCAGAGCAGGGAGGCCAAACCAAGTATACCAACCACACGACGAGTCCCGTTGCCATGCATCCTCGCTTCCTTCCTCGGCAGCAACGGGCCCTCGATCGTGCCGGAGCGCAGGTGAGTAACTGCGGCCGGAAAAAGGTGCGTGCCATGCCAGGACCAGAAGCCCAGGAGCGACCCAGGAGGGCGACCGCGAGCGCGAGATCGAAGAGGAAAAAGCCTGCGCAATACGGTGTTTCGGCTCAGGAGCAGCTCAGAGTGCATTCAATTCAATGGTCGCAAAGAGGCCATGTTCCATGTTCCGTGCGCGCGACATTTCTGCAATTCTTACCGAGAGACGTCTTCCAAACAACAGGGACCCCCGGCGAGCGAGGAACACAAACTTCGTTCAGTCCTACTGGCTGTCGAAATTACTGTTTCTGTGATTAACTACAGTACACATGTTAAGCTCATTGCTAGCTTCTCGCAAAAAAGAAAGAAAAAAATCAACTAAACTTCGATAGCCAAGTTCAACACGAAATCGCGAAATGGTGATGGCATGCGAGCCATGATGAAAACTATTCCCAACTACAGTGACACTGTCGTTTCACTGTGATGCTACATGTTGCAGCATGGCGCAATGAACGAAAGGGACGACACGAATATGGTTCAGGAAAGAAGAATCTTTCTTTTGCTGGTGTCTTTTGCTCCTAACTATCTTCAGAAAGACTGCTGATCAGAATTTAGCCTGTTCCTCCGAGGTGAAAAATGCAGATGTACTAGTACTATAGTGGAAAAAAAGAGCCATTAATGTAGTATCAACTTTAAAGTATAGGGCTCGGCTAGTTTTTTTTTTTTGAGAGACATAGGGCTCGGCTAGTTGAACCAGCACGAATGGCCGATCGGACTAGGATAGCTGTCGCCGCCCACATCTGGCCAACCCACGGGCGCGGGAACGCCGGCGTCATAAGACTGGGCCGACCACCTACATGGAGGTACCCATCCAAAGCCATATAAGACTGACTCCAACCGGCGATCTATTGAGCACCCCATACATAAAATGGGGCTTGACACCTGTAAATTCACTCTCCAACGGGAGACCCACTACCATATCCATTTTGGGAGAACCTCCCCTCCACCACCCAAAAATGGAGCAACTGGCGCACGCGACCGACACACTGTTTCGCCGCCCTCCCGCCCGGGCCCACCCCTGATCTCCTCCCCGACGAGCTCGCACGGCGGTGCCGCCTCGCCCCCACCCCCAGCACAGGGCGGAGAAGCACGGTGAGCCGCCGAGGTCGCCCCCCCCCCCCCCCCCCCCCCCCCCCCCTGCAGCCGCTGGTCTCGCCGAGCTCCCCTCTGGACAGCGCGTCGTCGTCGATCCGAGCAGGCGTCATCCTCCGCCGCCACCACCTCCTCGTCCCTCCCGCTGCTGCCTCCTCCTCGCGGGGAGCCGCGGCGGGCGCAGCGGCCCGCGGGGTCGCGGCAGGCAGACGCAGCAGGCTCGGGGTCGCGGCAGGCAGGCGCAGCAGGCGCGGGGCCAGCGGGGTGCCCTTCGCCGACTTCTGCGGCGCCGGCCTCAAGCTCCGCCGCCACGTCGAGGAGCTCGTGCTCGCTGCTAGGCTGCTTCAACGACATGTGCCCGAGGCGGGCGGCGCGCCACGCGCTGCAGCGACGTCAAGCTTGTCGCGTTGTTCCAGGAGCTCGGGGAGGAGACCGTCGGCGCGCCGGAGACGAAGGAACTCGCCGGAGAAGAAGGAATCAGCTGCAGCGGAGATGGATTTGGGACTACGGATCGGACTTCGGTTGGAGATGGGCATTTTTTTGGTGCCGACCTTTTAGCTTCCTACGACCCTCTCATGCGTTTCTATGTTGAATTTGAGTCTGCTGGGTTGGAGTCAGTCTAATTCTCGACAAAGTCAACGGCCTCTGTAGGGGTCCATCCTGAAATCCAGCCGGGCTCGATCACAAGGTTTTACAGGCCACCTCCAGCCGGCCCAACAGTGTAAGCAAATCCAGCACGACCCACCCGGCCCGCGATCATGACGTCCGCCTGCCGCTGCCGGCGTCGTTCACCGCTCCTCTCCGCCGAGCACCGGCGCCCAACCGTGCTAATTAGTCGCGACGAGGAACGTTTCCTTCCCTAAAACTTCCTTTGCTCTTGATAAAAAAAAAATTCCTTTGCTCACAGGCGACAGCGGCGAGAGAGCCGGCGACCCGAATCGGTCGGAACCGAGTCCCCGATGTCGATGATGGCAGGCGCGGGCAGCTTCCTTGCCGATCTCAACACCCCTGGCTGAAGCCGCGGTTTCTCCGCGCGGCGGTGGTTACGGTCTCGGGTCTCCTCACCGAGCGCCTTCCGACGGGCGCGCTGGAACCCAAGCTTGCCGAGGACGAGGCGTGGCGCGCGGATGGAGAGGGACTCGGTAATCGGTATGGTGTCCCATGGTCTCTCTGTTTTGATACTGTTGCTGATCTGAATTTCATAAGATATTGATCATGTAGATGTAGAGGTACGAGTCAGTCATTTTCAGTATCGATGTAATCGTAGCACTGAACTAGCAGTTTTATCGAAATTGCAATGCTTTGATATACGTATTTACTTTAAAGAATGGTCCATTTCACTTCTGAATGCAACCTTGAAATATAGTGCAAGAAAGAACAAAAGGCCTGTCTACAGCAGCACAGTATGGAGCAAATCTTGAACGCAACAGTTGTACCGATTGCAAAAAATTGTTCAACTCGAACAAATAGCACAATATATACACTACACTTTATGTAGCAAAACAAACTGCTGTCTCGGACAGAAAGCTGTGCAGTATGAACACGACTTTACAGATAATAAACATGCACGGCACACAATTTCATGAGACCGGAATAAATAGCACCAGGTGCTTTTCAGTGTACAAAGAAGCAATCAACTTGAAACATATGACCAAATGACTTCCCCCGTGAGTATGTTTCACGCGTTCCTTATGCCCCAAAGCACCCGAAAAATTTCTTTGGGGACGTCCCGGTGGCACGGTACTTCGCCGCCATCTCCTCGGCCTTGAGAACTTCTTCACCACGCAGGGCCATGACCATGGCTCTCTTTTCTTCAGCTTGCCTGTGGATGATTGCTACCTTGTTCTTCATCTTCTCGGCGTATTCTGCCTTCTTCTTTTCTAGCTCCTCCTGAATATTAGCTCCAAGAGGTTTTATATACAGTGCTATGTGCGTGGCATTGCAATATAGAACGGAACAGAATATTAATTATCCTTGAAAGCAAAATGTAGAAAGAGAAACGAAGTGATGAGCTTACTTCTTTCTTTTTCAGTTGAGCTTCAACGACTGCCTTCTTTGTGTTCTCCCATGAAAGAATAGCAGATACATTCTTAGCAGCCCTGTGACACAGACATCAGCAGATTCATAATTAGGTTTTTTGTGATCTTAAGGTGGTAGATTATACATGCGAATGGAAAAACAGTAATAACTGAATTTCACACTTATGATTTCAAATATTTGAAGAATAAATTTTCTCAAATAAATAACTGGAGAAAAAAAGAGGGTTTGCATGATAACGGGTAATCCTTGCAACCAATGCAAACGAATAGCAACGTGCGAGTAGAAACTGGCAGCATACTTGTTCTCTGCTTTCGTCTTCTCGTTCTCTTCCCATGCTTTGATCAGAGAGTTTCTCTTTTCTGTTTCCACCTTCGCCAGAGCAATGTCTATATGTAGGTTATTGAATTCGGTCAATTTTCACGATTGTACTCAATAGGAAGAAGAATAAGAAAAAGATGTGTAATGGTCATCTAATTACCTCTGTCATTTGAGTTCCTTTGCGCGTTCTTCTCAGCAGGAGGCTTATTAGCGACATCTAGGAAGCATGAAAATTATTCAAAACTTATGGTAAATTACTTCACCAAATTGCTCTATGCAAGCAGGCAATAGTATTCAAGGAATCCTTTTTTTTTTCCTTAAGAAACACAAAAAAAACACTGCACATGCCTTTTTTTTTTTGCGATTTGCACATGCCTTTTCTTTGGGTATCAGAAAAATTATTTGACACTCTAACATATTTTCCAATCACTTTGGTTTCCTTGGATTTTACCTAAGCTAATAAGTTTCAGTTTCCAACTTGGCGTTGAAGTAATCTGAAACACAATTGCTAAATGAAGGTACGCGTCCTTTTGCCTGCACTTGATAATAACATCCGTAATCATGCAATGCACAATAGGTAAACTTTTTTTTGTCTTGTAAAGTACCTTGCAAGTGATGGGCTAAATATTTAATATTCAGAGATTTGGAGTGCCAACGGATGCTTGGGAATTGCAGGATGTGATCGTTCACCAGCAGGTATGCAACTTGCGTGAAATTCAGTCTCTGTTCTGGCATGCTCCCTAAAGCCTTCTAGCAAAGTTCTGTTATGCCGACACTTACCATTGGGTAATCGTGATTTAGGAAAAGATTGCAGCAGGTAATCATGATGTTGGGAAGGAAGACAATTGGAACCAGACAAAGCACCTTTTGGAGACCGAAACTTCCACTAACACCGTTATACAGAAATGATAATTATTTGAAACGGAGGTAGTACATAAGAGTTTAACAAGATTATATGAGGAAAATTTCTAGGCCAATCAAAGGACAGTACTAATTTATACAGCCGAAAGATTTGTTGACTAACAGAATTGATACCAGGAACGAAATTGAATTGAACATGAGGAAAGCATATTCGATAAAACTATCAGTTCTCCGGGAATTCTTGAAGGAAAATCGCATGTGTTTTTTTTTTCTGAATAGCTGAAATTGCATATAGTGATATAGACAGGATTGAACAAGATCGAACTCTCTGCGAAGCAGGACTAATAGAACTCACTCTCGACGACGACAAGAGCCTTGGAGTCACCGGCCGGTGGCTCGGGCACCGGGACGACGTCCTTCGGCGCTGCCGGCGCCGCCTCCCCCTCCGCCTTCTTGGCCACCTCCGCCGCAGCCATTACCCAGCTCACACACAGAGGCGAGAATCGGAGAACGCAGCTGAATTTTCTCGACTTGTTTTTGGCTGCTCTGGCGATGTTGGGCGTGTACGTGGCCGCACGCTGCTGCTCGCTGATACTATATAAAGGAATGGAGCGCGCGGCCTGCGTTTAGCTGGCACGGAGCGAGAGCCGGGAAAAAGTTGGCCAGCGTGGGCGGCAAAAGTTGACATAAGTTGGTGTAACCGTAGGCCATCACTGGTACGCCGGGCGGCCGACGATCTGAAGTCGTCTCAACTGTCCGTACTTCGTTCCAAAGCAGACGACTTTTAAGAGCATCTCCGCTGCAGTCATCAGTGAAAACTGAAAATTTCATGTTTGTATACCAGGCGTGTTCTGTACTTGTGCAGTAATGCAATGGCGCCATCATCCATCGATGAGGCGATCAACCTGAATAATTCGTCTTTGGCCTGTCCGTCCGGTCCAGCTGGAGCTTGGACTGGAATCCGGAGCCCCTGTCCATCCGCGGTTGCCCCGAAGCTCGCACAGCTTGGCATTGGCACTGCAAGGAAAGGAGCTTTCAGACAGACATAGTGAATTGATTCGTCCACACCGGGGGCTTTACTAAAGCATTAGTAAGTTAAAATACAATTATTCCACAGCTCAGATAGAGATGGTTGTCAGCGTAAATCGAGCTTGAATACAATGCTAGTAGTGCTCAATCATGAGCCACGTTCTCCTTCCGTTTCAGATTCATTTATCTATCCTTATTGCTCTATTCTCGTCTAATTTAAGGCACATGGCTGATTAGCTGTAAAACAATCCCACAAGCGTCCTCCTTTTTGCATTTTCTCCAAAGCTTTTCCACTGAATTTTCTCGAAAGCTTTATCCCCTTCCATAAAGATACACCTTTTTTTCGTGTTCATGAAAATATGCAGGCTATCCGCACTCTCAACTAGTAGAACTAGTCTCATTTTCTTACTAGTATTCCTTTTTCTTTTGTTGTTGTTGACATTGCTTAGCCCAAAAGAATATTGGAGGGAGAGTAACAGATTTGCTATCGTTGGATTGCTACTAGAATTATTTCCATGTTTACAAGCTGGCTTGAAGCATACTACTTGTTATTTCCACACCTTAATTTAACACAGGGCGGCAGCGCGCACCATAAGTTGCTCAGCGGCGTCAGCGCCCCTAACATCTGAGGGACAAGTTCATCAACTAGACCCAAATTTGAGCAAGAACAGAACCTGATGTAAACAGTGCTGAACGAACCCTAGTATTTGATAAACCTGCTCCGTGGGTAGGTGTCGATTGTCTCACGTTCCTTGTGTGACAACCACGTACCTTTTTGTGGTTGAAATACGAGTTAGTACAGTGTAGTTGTGGATTTGTTCCAGCCAACGGTTGATTGGGGCGCTGGAATGTGTTACACCGTCTTTCTTTCTTCTATTTCTTTCTATACTCATGTGATCGATTAGCTTTACCCGCTTTACCTCATGCCATTATCAAAGTTCCTTGTCAAATGTCAAAAATCGGATGAGTAATTACGTTCAAGCAATTCATTGGAGTTAAATATTAGTTTTCTGATATCATTTGAATGCATATTTCGTTAATTGCTATTATATAACCATGTAAACAGTATAAAAAATCAAAATCCTTTTAACATATGTTCTCGTGTAAGTTGTTATCATGCAAAATTTGAGCTTTGAATTTCACTTGTAGGCTTAGAAACAAAAAAACTTCAATGGAGTGTACATTGCACCAAATTTTTTTTTTGGGGGGGGGGGGGCATCCATTTTGATTAGAAGGTGAAACATAAAAGTGAAAATTTCAGAAAAGTAAAATATTTTTTCCCAAAAAATAAACAGAAAACAATACATTTTATCAAGCCGTGTTCTCTTAAGTGATAGCTTCATGTATGGAATTTTGAAGTACCACAGAATGCACATACACAGAAATTTGAAATATATTCGTTGTCCAACGGTAGCTTCATATACAGAAATTTGAAGTATCACAAAATGTAGATATACAGACAATGAAGATGCACCATCTTCTTATTGTGATGAATCCACTATCTTCTTTTCTTTTAGGACATTAATATATTATCTTCTATGGTAATAGCGAATCCTGCGGTTCTTCTGTACACTTCATTTGCACTAGTTCTCTGGTATTGGAGCGTACTCCTGTTGTTCTTCAAGGCGAGCTGGGGCTATGGCAGCTACCACAACGGAGGCACCAAATAGCACCACTACCAATGCAGTGAAGTTAACCAAAAATGCTTCTGCGCCATATTTGTCGAGGCCTGAGCTTTGGAGGAAAGTGAGCTTCTCCAGAAAGCCAAGCTCTGCAGTAGCCAGCGCTAAGATGTAGACAAAGAGCCCAAATAGTATGTGCCAAGGAAGAACGCCCTTCCTTACATTTGGTGCGGCACCAGGGAAAAAGAACGCAACGAATCCGAATACCCACTGTCATAGATAAGGTAAATATAAGAAAATACTCCAGTGCAAAAAAGCAACTAATTCATATTGTGTACTGCGTATTCTTGGGGCGACTTCAAACTACAGAGTACTGCTCTATTGCATCATTGAAAACAAATCCAGTTTTTCAAGTCGGTCCCTATACAGGGAGTAAGTACGAAACTTCCCATTCACAGTAAGTACGAACCGGTCCCTATACATGAATGCATTCTACACATGCGACTAAAGCCACAAAATCTTCTGTATCAGTTCTGTCGCGAAGTAAGTTGTGCCCAGTCAGTTTGCTCTATTCTTTAAAAAAAAAGAAAAGAAAATCCAATTCATAATAACTGCAGTATTTTCTTAAACAATACCAATTCATAACAGCTGCAGTAGTCTAAATTAGTTATAAAAGGAATCTCAGTACACAAGCATGTGTATGGTCTTACCTGGATACCATATAAAGAAATTGTTCCGATCCCAAGCCAAGAGTGCAGACTGTAAAGGTTGGCAATTCCACTTTCATTGTGAAATTTGAAAGCAAAGTATATCCCAAATGCACCAAGCACAAGCGCAATCGCGTGAAGAATCAAATGGATCAGCTTAGTTGTGTCATGGTTCCACGTAGGAAGTACTCTGTATATCATTATAGCTGCCAAAACGAAATAGATATTACAAAACTAGAAATTTTGATCATGGTCAGAGAACTGTAAGCACAATCAACATTACCTTCACTGCCAAGAATAATATAGCCAATCAGCATAAGAACTGGGTGAACCTGCAATATATCAACACTAGACATTCAGTACACGAAGGATTTTGAAATTCTAATGTTTTTTTTTTTTTGAGGAATTTGAAATTCTAATGTTAACCAATTTATTATCCTGAATCGCAAAAAAAGTACAGATCAAACAAATGATGAAGCAAATGCATATCTCATGGAGAGCCTTCAGAAGTCCGTATTAAGAGTTAATTTAAACAGTGGTGAAAGCTTATAAATAGAAAAGGACATGTGAGGCAAAGAAGATGTAACTTTGCAATTAACTCGGGGAGCATACAGACCTCCAACTTAGACACAAACCATGGCACACACTTCCACTTAAGTCTTTTTTTTTGTCTGTTTGAGAATGCTCCACTTTTTGTCAATCCTTCAGATGCATTAGCAGTTAAATTGGTGTCACTCTAACAGAAGCTACAAGTGCTCTTAACAAATGGCGCTCTTAACAAATGGTGCTCTTAACATCAAGAATACTACAAGTGTTCTTAACAAATGGTCACTCTAACAGAAGCTACAAGTGCTCTTAACAAATGGTGCTCTTAACGTCAAGAATACTACAAGTGCTCTTAACATCAAGAATACTACAAGTGCTCTTAACAAAGTCACTCTAACATCAAGAATACTACAAGTGCTCTTAACAAATGGTGCTCCACTAGGCACTATGGTTTGTATGCATTCAGCATTAAACCAACATATCGGTGTCCTTTCTATTGTGAGATCAAATGGCCAACGATAGCGTCATTTGACCAGCAGTCTAGCACTGGCGTATCACTGAATCCCTAACCAGAACCAAATAGAGTAAACAGTAGTGCCTATAACTAGAAGTAATCGAGAAACCCTCTGTTATTCTGTTAATTCACTATTGTAGCTCCTGCCATCAGTTCTTCAGAACATGGCAACATGCTAACTTGATACAGTAGTAAGCAGTTCATGGAAACTGTCCTCAGATGCAGCTCAAAGTCAGACGCAGGGTAGATATCTATTAAGTGCTTCATGGCCCTCATCCATCAATCAAATAAGTAATGGTTGTGATGTTTGGTCGGGACAAAAAAACTAACAAAAAATTGGCTAAAAATGGTTATTTACCTAGATGAGCAGAGTCAGTCATTAGATGTCATTGACGCAAGCAACATAGCCTTCATATGATTATTTAGCCAATTAATCTCAACAAAACAAACTTAGAAAACCACTAAAGGAAACCTTAAAACAGGTGGCTAGTCATAAACGCTACTACCCTTTCTTTTTCACCTTTCAATCAATGGTAAAAATGATTTCTGCGCTTTCTTCATGAAACACCCACTCGACGCGTCATCAATTTCGCTTGTTCGCAGGTAAAAGGAAAATCGCAGCATCTAAAATTGTCCGCGTCCGATCCAAGAGGTTGGGAAGAACAGAGAACAAGCAGTACTCACGTTGAAGATAAGGTTCTTGTTGGTGTCCTCGAAGGCGAGCCCGCCTCGGAACTGGATGCACCAGACCAGCACCATGACCGCCGCCGCCACGGCCAGCGCGTGCGCCACGTACGTGAACGGCGCCGCGCGCACGCCGAGCCCCATGTCCTCCGGTGTTCTTCTCGTCTCTTCTTCCTCTCCCCGGTTTGTGCCCTCCCCGGGCTCCGCTGCAGCTGCCAACGACGACGGAACGAGTGGAGAGAATGCGCGAGCGTGGTGGCGTCACCGCACGGCCGCACCATCCTATAAATGCCGAGATTTTTGGAGATTTTTTCGGTTTTCTTTAATTCCTATAAGGCCAGGTGGGTAGGTGTCAGTGATGCGCAATTGTTGGATGTGGATTGATGCAAGCGGATCTCATAGTAAATGCCAATTCTGCCCTTTTCTCCCTATCTCTTTCAGCCGTTACTGGGATATTCTTTATACTTGCCTTGTGGAAGTTTGACATGGTGGGTGGGGTCATGTTTAAACTGTTATTGAGAGGAAAAAAATGAACTTTGCCTGATTTCATGATTTGTAGCTTGGCCTAGTCTTTGTACACGGTGTTATCGAAGGTTAGGGGGATATGCACCTGGTGAGAACTTGTGGCTTCCTACCTACTAGGACCTCAGGGATTAGTTTTCATCTTATCTCTCTATAATTATTTGAGATGCAAGTGATGGCGTACTTAATATAAATAATCTATTAGGCTTAACATAGATCGTCGGATCGTCCTTAATTACTACTCCCTCCGTACTCGATTTAGAGGGCGTCCTGCTAAAAGTTGCAGTTTCACATTAGAAGGCGTTCTCCTCTCACATGCAGTTTTCTTCCAAATTTGCCCCCGACGCCCGCACCTTCCCGAGGCACGTCGCGTGAATCGTGAATTAAAACGCCCCACGCTCCCAGGAATACCAACCATTCCTCTCGCAAACGCAGCTCCCAACCACCCCTCTGGCAAACGCCGCATGCAGGCGCGCAGCTCATCGTTCACTCGCCGGCGTCGCGGCGCCCTCGCTCGTGGTGTCCCTCGCCGTAGCTCGCTCGCCGGTGGGCTCGCCGGAGAAGAAACAGATCATTGTTGGTTCTACATTCAAATCAAAGCCACCTACGAATGCGTAATCAAATCCACGGTCAAGTCCATCAAATGAGATTGCATGGAGAATTACCTCATGCAAACCCGCGCAGCGCGAAACCGAAAAAAAAAAAGCAGCACAAAAACAGCGCGCGTGGCAACATTTTCGGTTGCATGCATGCGCCAGCGAAATATTGGGACGGGGCAGCGAAAGATTTGGGCGTCCGCAGCGAAAAACAAGCGCGACGCAAAAATACCGGGCGCCAAACTGTAGCATGCACGCGCGACGTGAAAAGTTCTGGACGAACAACAGTCCCATTGCATAAAAAAAAAAAACCAATGTTGCAACAATGGAGCCGCTGGGATTCGAAACGGTGCCGCCGAACCTGCAGCCCCACCGCACTAGCCATTTGAACGGAGAGGAAGAGTTACTAAGGGACAGGATCGAGGCTATTTAACAGGGCAAGGATGGAAGATTAGACTCAAATTAAATTCATCTTGATATGCTAAATCATGTCCTAAACGCCCTCTAATATGAGTATGGAGGGAGTATATACTTTGTCATTTACGCTCGCGACTAGCATCTTCACTCACGGTGCGAGCAACTGGTTACTTCTAGCTTGATCCGTAGCCTTCGTGGCAGACCCGCCCGAGAAGAAAGCGACGGCCAGTCGCGAGCGTGGAAAACTACCACCAAGCAGACGATGACGGGCAGCAGCTAGCAGGTTGTTGCAACTCGTGATCGAGCATTTTCTTCAGTCCTGGAGGACCCCAGAGGAAGCAATATTATATATCTCTGAAATATATCACTCTGTTCTTGACAACTTCGCTTACGTATTTAAACTTGATGTCCTTCAAAAAAAAAAAAACTTGATGTCGATTGACGCTGTAAATTGGATTGACTCCGAATATTCTGGACTGCCACCTGGTGCCTGCCTGAGATTTATTACAAGCTGAAAGGAGTGGTTCTCCTTGGATTTGAGGAGCACTCTTTGTAATTCGTTGACCGACCCCGTCTCCCAATCTTTGTTGGAATGATCCGATGATCCATCATGTTACTGTCCGATCTTATGGCTTGGGCAGCGCATGGACATGTGCAAAACTACGTGTTTTTTTTTTGTTTAATAACAGAGAGACGGGTTAGGGGTCCCTGGGTCTGCGTCCAGCTCGGCTAGTGTACAAAGGAGCCAAGGCTACGGTTAGGATAAATAAAGTTATTTACTAAATAATATAACAGCGGGCATTTGGTCTAGTGGTATGATTCTCGCTTTGGGTGCGAGAGGTCCCGAGTTCGATTCTCGGAATGCCCCCATTTTTTATTATTTAAGCATTCTTTCATTTATTTTGAAAGATAATAATTATTTTGTGCAAGGTGTAATTAATTTTTTCTGAATCAAATCATAGGACCACGTTCCGTCAGCCACTCTTTGCCTCGAGAGTTATTAGTAACGTGCAACTATTGGATTGCCAAAGACTCAAAATAACAGTACTCCAAAAAGGTTCATTAGCTAAACCACATGCAAAGCAGCCATAGATAATATCCAATCGTACCAAAGTCGGACATGTGGGTCGTTTTACCATTTTTTTTTGTGTGTGTGTGGGCGCGCGCGCAGCCGCGCACAGGATATACTCGTTCTACAAGCTTCTCAAATAATCACAGAAGTATGTCCTAATCGACACGGTGCACATGCACCAAAAAATTCGCTAAGGCTACAGCATTGTGTTCAATTTTCATCAGCATTCAGATAAAAGCGAAGAATCGAAACACTAGCTAGATTAACGCCCTCTAGTCTAGCCTCATTTGCTATCGTTGGCGCCATGGGGACTGCTGCTCGGCTGGTTCGTCTGCTTGGGGCCGGCAGTCACACCACTCGGCTGCGCCGTCGGCAGCGAATCGCTCGTATCTCCGGCCGGCGCGCCGCGCCCATCGTCTTCTTCCACTTTGCTCGCGGTCACGGAGGCCGCCGCACCCTGGCCGGCGGACCCAGGCTTGGGCGGAGCCGAAGGCCAGCGCGCGGCGTACGGGAACGGGCGCTGCTGCGCCCCCTGGCGTGGCCGCTTCGGAAACGGACCGGTGCCTCCCTGGAACGGGCGGGGCCACGGCTGCCGACGCGGCGGCACGTACGGACGCAGTTCCCATTGGAAGTGGCCGTGCTGCTGTGGCGCGGGCGGCCGTGGTTGGAAGTGGATCGTCCGGGGCGCCTGCCGGTGGTGGCGCGACGGGATCGGAGCCGGCGGGCGGTTCTCCAGGACGTGCGGCGGCAGGTCGCCTCTGGCCACCAGGTACTCCGCGGCGAGGCGGCCGGCGGCCAGCAGGGTCGCTTCCTTCTCCTGCGGCGTCAGTTGCTGCGGTGGCGGCGGCGGGCGGGAGGGCTGGCCTCTCCCGCCGCCATTGCCGTTGCCGTACCTGCCGGACGGGTGGGAGGAGCCTCCAGGCTGCATCGGTCTTGGCTCGATCGTCGACGACGAGCGTGACTTCAGATGCCGACAGTCATCGTCTCATCGATGCCGATGGCCGGAAGTGCAACTCAACACGAGATCGAAGTTGAGGCAACGCGGTCGCTGCCGATTTAAAGGAAGGGAGCCCGCGGAAAGACGTGCCCGCGTCGGAGTTGGGATCGGGGCCTCGTGGGTAGAAGTCCGACTCGGCCGGGAGCAACAAGGAGGCCCAGTATCTATTTATGCAAAGAAATACTAGCCCAAAGGCCGATTAGGTGATCATGGCGGGCAGTAAAACAAATAGCTCATGCAAGCATGAGGGTTCAAAGAAAAAGAGGAGCTAATGGAAGCAGGAAAATGCTAATATTTCAAAACCATCACTGAAAGTGAAAATCTTATCAATGGCCTGAACTCATTGAAGATTGTGTCAATTGCACAATTCAAAAGGCATCGGAGTATTTAAAAAGGTCACATGTTCCCAGGAGTGCCGCAAATATTTACATTGTCAGGCAACAGTGACCAATGTATGCTTCTATGATTGATTTCTATCTCCCATAAGGGCACAAAGGTTCTTGGATGTGTAACAGTGTAAGTACTCGAGTAATACATGTCTAATGGATTATATAAACCAATTAAAACACAGAACTTACATATGTGGGTGCTTTTTGTCCCCATAAAACATTTTCTGGATAGCTTCACCGGACCTGATAATCTACGTGCCTTCTTCCCGGTACCTTTTCCGAAAGCCATATCGAACATCAGGGCTGTTTTGGTGTCTCCAGACAAGCTTGCTTTGTTTTTCCTTTCCACACGTTGCAAACGAAAGTTTCTGCAAAATTTATCCAGAGTGATTTGGTTGCGTCCTAAATACTAGCATACCAGGAAAAAAAAACACTATGCAGTTTGCATGCACATACCTGTCTCGCCCTCTTGTCCACAGGAGTCCATGATGGCTCGATGGACGGCGCCATGCTCTTCTCATGATTTATGCTTGGTTGTATCTTGAAATCCTTTCTTAGCCGATTGCTCTGTACTCTAGTTCCTTCCCTGCCTTTCCCATACCTGAGAGCTCCGTTTGAAGGGCCCTGGTCCCTAACAGGAGTGTCTATAGTTATTTGATATCTGACAGATCCGACAGGACCATACCTGTGAGCGCCATTTGATGAAGGGCTCTGGTCCCTTGAAGGAGTCTGTGTAGTTCTTTGATATCTGAAGGATTCAATAGGAGGAGCATTCAGAGTTCTGGGTGAGCAATCCCTCACTCTTGGATTTGACAATGTTGCTGAAGCCTTGCATCCATATCTCTCCTGGCGTGATATTCTCTTTTCATTCATTTGCCGTAAATAATCTATTTCCCAGCTTGAGCCTTGTGATGTTGGACGAGAGCCAAAATCCTGGTTCAGAAAAGCAAGTGAACTTGCTGTATTTTGCATCATATCCTCTCCTGGTTCATGATATCTCCTACCAGGACCGTCTCTGCAAGAACTTGTGGCGAACTCCCCATATAAATGACCGCTCCCAGTTTGATTTGTGCTGCATGGAGTATCCCACTCACCAAGTTCGTTGTTGATCTCCAATGCGGTTGGAAATGTTGGTTGACTGTATGTTCTGCCAAGAGACGGTCTGCTAGTAGCAAAGGTGCTTCTGATAGGCTTTTTACCTCCTAATTCAGATTGCGAAGAGAAATTGCATCTGTCCACCATGCTGTTAGTCCTTTCATTGTATGCTCTCAAATTTGGAGTCAACCCATTGCTGAAATCATCAAACATCATCTGATTCCCCGTGACTGCATACATATCATGCTTTCTTGGCTGATAACAGGCACCTTCACACCCCAGATTCAGACTTTGATCAAACATAAAGGCTTCCGGGAGCTCAGGCAGTGTGTCTGCCATGTCAGAGAATTTCCTCAACTTAGGTGGTGAAAATACCTTGTCATGTTCTACGTAATCACCGCATAATTGATTAAGGGTGTTAGCATGGATAGGATCATTGATTGGTACTGAAATGTCTTGCAAGGCACGCTTTTTCCTTCTCCTCGGGGAATGCAACAAAGCACTACTGATATCTGAATCAACAGAAGAGCAGTCAGTCATTACAGACCTTGATTCACCTAGCTCACCAAATTTGCACAAAGCACTGAAGAGAGAAATGCTCTGTGGAGGCAATAGATACTTTTCCATAGCCTGAATACATTGCTGATGTGACCAACTGAGGAGATTCACAAGACTTCCAGAAGAAAGTATCATGTGTGCAGACAGAGGATTCACTGAAGGAAATGCCGTGAGAAAGGATTCAGCCAGGCTTTCTGTTTCAAATACATCAGGAGAAGGAACTCTATTTATCCTCAACGCATTCCTGATGCAATTGAGAATAATTTGATCTGTAAATTTGGGTGTCTGTGAGAAGAATATCTGCAAGCTCATGTCCAGGCTAGCAGCTGAAGCATACAGAGAATCAGATGCCACAGTTACAGCAGAAAGGAGGTGTCTTTCGCCCTCGAAGATCTGCAGAAGGAGAATATGCAAATTGCTCGTCAATATAGTGTAGCAAAAATAATACATAAGCCAAATATGAGTAATATTGATGGATGAAAACCCTATGGAAGACATGAAATGGTAACTCCATTACTGAAATAAAGGACTTCAATAGGAGTACAAAACCAATTACCATTATGCAGCCACTGAAAGAGAAGCTAAGTGACATCAGAATGTTGGTAGCAATATCCTCTGTAAAATATGTTAGACTGGGTGTCTCTGCTGATACCATCAAATCACTGGACCCGAAGGTTTTTACATCATACCATACTAAACACATTGCAGCGCTAAGTATTAAGTCCACTGGCAGATCGACATCTCGCTCTACAACCTTCATTCCTCCTTTTTCTAAAGCTAGTATCTGCTGATAAGATGATCTTCGGGAAAATAGCATACACTTTCCATGATTTCCAGTATTTACAACAATCACCGCTTCTGGGGCAGACAATCTTCTTGGCTCGGTATTGTCAGTTTTTGCACTGATAGGGAAGTCGTTAGCAGAATGGTTGTCTTGGGGGCCTTTCATCACATTGGCAGAGACAGAAGACGTAGAGCTACTCTTCTCAACTGCAGGCACAAAACTATGTGGATTGCCGATGGTTATTTGCTTCAAACTCTCGAGCTGTTTGGCTGAAGGCACAAAGTTATGTGAACCAACAATATTCTTTTCACCATGATTTCCGTGGTTATGGCCATCTACAGGCAATTTTGCTGATAAATCAGAAGTGAGATGTTTGCTGAGCTTTTCCTGCAGATGTTGCCCTTGATTTGTAGCTGGTATAAAGTTTAATGAATCAACAATACGCATTTTGTTCATCTTCTCCTGCAAATCTTTCTGAAGTGTATGCAAAACAGTATCCTGCAAATAATCAGGAGAAACGCTTAACCTCTTCTGTGTTAACAAAAACATTTGCTACCGCATAAGCCATTAGAGGCCTGTGGAGCCTCAAAATAAGTTCAGAACAAGAACAATTAAGAAATGACATGCATACCATTTATGTTACCCAACATGTAAAATCCATGCTCAGCAAAGCTGTGAATCATGGATAAAACTTACAATTTGTAATCTGATTCTACAGTTATTTGCATATTCCATTGCAAATTGGAGCGAACTATAAAAATTAACAGGATGGATTCTGATCCCAAATAATTTGTGTTACAAATTACAAGCAGGCATCTACCTCCATATTCGGTCTAGGAATTTGTGGGACTCCCAGGGAATATAGATACTCTACAAACTATGTACATAATCGGTAAGTTGTATCACAAGAACCAAATATTTACTCCCTCCGTTCTTTTTTTTTTTATGATTCTGGTTAGCTCCAGCGTCATTAAAAAAGGAACGAAACAAATACACTTGAAAGGATACCAGAGACACTCAGAAAACTTTCATATTAAAATAAAATGTGTGTATGGTTCAACAGAATGCGGCTATGTTATGAATAGCGTGACTAAAAACCATCTGAAAATTGAATTAGAGTAAGCGCCAAAGGAAAACAAGATCGATAATCACCATTGTGGTTTTCAAATCCTGGTCTGTGTGGTTGTCCTCAATAAGAGCAATAGGAAAATCTTCACCATCCTCTTTGACATACAGGAAATGCAGTGGTGGCAAACCATCTAATTTAGGAGCCAGAGATAACAAGGCAGATGATTTATTTGGGCCTCCATATTCCAGTATGATGCCAAACTCGCTGAAAGGAAACGAAGCTGGAATCTCCCTTCACAATGAAAGGAATGGTAAAATATTTGACAGTATACGTGCTAAAATCATAAAGCACACAGTAAAATGAGAAGATTGCTAACAAAAGATGGCAATGATTGTTTATACAAGCTTAAAGTCCTGTAGTTGTGTTCTGGTAATGTGCATAAATGGAGTATATGTATATTCTACGATGTCACACAACGCAATATCTGCATGTTACATCAATTTTTTATAAGCGCCAAACCGTTTTGCAATTTCAGTTAATCATCAGTAAGAATAATATGGTTATTACAAGATGACTGATTGAGTTAGAAGCAAACTACCCCTAAAAGCATGCTTCTAGGCTTATAATCAGACAAGTAGTAAGAAACAAAAGTAGACTGACATGAAAAACTCTCAAGAAGATTAAGTGCCGACCGCAATAACCGAAAAACTGCTTCTAAAGTTGATATGAATTGTGGAACAAAAACTGAAAGAGCAAGAAAATGGAGCAGATAAGGCTCGAAGGCAGTACAATAGTTCTGTAGGCTTACTTGTTATCTAGCAGAATGCAATTATATATCCGTGAGTGTTTCAGCACCCAATCTTTACAGCTTGTCTTTGTCGCAGGATCTGAATAAGTCGTGGCCGGGTATTTTCCTGCCTCGACAAATGTCATCTTCATGGAAGTTAGCTTTTGACCCAATGTCAGCCAGAAAGCTCTGTCAGTAACTATAAGGATCCTTTGCCCGATTTGGGTATTAGATCTGAGGATTGTCTCGATTTCAGACAATGACGGATGAGACTCAAGTAGTTGCCGCTCAGCATTCAACTGTGCTTCACCAATGCAACATTGAATATTTCTTAACCTCTCGGGAATGTTTTTGAAGCTTCCAGTCAGATTGCCTATGTACAGATGGGCAGCATGCAGACCAAAGAAACATAGGTAATATGCAACCTGCTTCAGTGCATATAATACAATAAGCACCATCTTATCTTCGACTCTACAGTTATTATACAAGCCATCTGAACCTTCTCCAGTTATTAGTTCAAGAAGCTTCTGTTTCGAGATGCTTAAACTTTGCCCATCTGAGAAAGAATGTCTTAAATATGCACTTTCTCCCAAAGCAGATGTATAGCTTACATGGATGTCTTTGATAAGGCCTCGGATGAGATCTGAGATGCTGACAGGATGAATTTCTATGAGTTTGTCAATTTTAGGTCTGACTGAAACAGGAACTGCTTGCTGTTTTGAAGGAGGGATGTCCAAAGTAGCAACACTCTTGTTGTTTCTTACTCCATTAGTGTCACTCCTGGCATTCAAGTAGAAGTTTAGGCCATCGGATTGTGAAGATACCTTTTCTGAACTCAATTTCTTCATGTGGCTATGATCTCTACTGTCACTTTCTTTTCTGTGAGTTGTTTCCAAATTAGCTGGTGGATCATGAGATATAGGCATAGGAACATAAATCTCACGCTGCTTGTCCTCATGTTGATCCATTGGACTTCTCTGAAAATCCTCCCGAAAATCAATGCCAAGAGCTGATGTCTGCTGACAACCAGTTTTTAGCTCAGAGCTTAAACTGACCTCCTCAACCATGCTCACATAAGTAGAGCAGATCTCCCTGTTGCATGGCTCTTCCAACAAAGGATGCCAATCCAAATAAATTCCATCTGCTGCGGAAAGAGGTAGTGGTTTCAGGGAGCTCAGTACTTCCTCTGTAGAGGGGAGCACAGATTTCATTATTTTATCATCATTTAAAATAGGCACAGGTAGTGATCTGAATGTATCGTCAACTAGAGCCAACTCAGAGCTAACCAGTGATTCATAGAACTGTCTCGCTGAATCAAAGTCATCTTTGAATATTTCATCAGATGGTTTCATCTCGACTTTCTCTGACTGAACAAGCATCTTGAAGGCATCATTGGAAGGAATGTCAAAGATCTCTATCTCCTCGAAACGAACAGAACAAGGCAAGTCTGAACAGGTCCCATCAGGCTTGAGAGGGTATATTGCTGACTTCTTATCCACTAGAATATTATCATTTATCCTCACAAGATCCATTTCAGCTATGGCCTTGGCTGTTATTGGTTTATCTACCTGATAGTCCACACGTGGGGCATCTTTGCAAACCAAGGACAACATGTCCACATCTGATTTCATGAATTCGGTTGAGTCACATTCTGGATGATGAACTTGAGCCCCATCATTCAAGTGTTCAACAACACTAAGAAAAATGTTGGATATCTCTGCCTTAGTTGAACATTCGTCAAGCTCCCAAGAATACCTACTCATCTCCAGTTGAGGTATCATTACATCAGGATCTAGTTTTGCAATTTCCAAGCAGGAATTATCCCTTGTGTAAGAGCATTCCTTGTCAACATCATGAATTACAGGGATTTTTTCTACTTGATAAATCGATTCTGCAAGTTCAACTGGATATGCTATTGTTGTCTCAGTATCAATATCAATGAAATCCTGTGACAAATTAAACAGAAGTTTAGAGCATATGAGAAGAGTCTGTAGTATTTTGGCAAGAATGTGACGCTTTGAGATCAGAAATCACAAGGCAATCATAGACAGCCCTAATCAGTAGGTGTAAACAACTTCAACTGACTTGCATGTTGCCCTCAAAAAAAAAAAACTGACTTGCATGTATAAATCTGCATTTTTTTGTATAGTTATGAGACGAGGATGTAAATTGTTTAATGCTGAAACTACATACACAAAAAGTAGGACTTAAGAGGGCATTGTGTTTAGCTCTGAAACCACGGACACGACTTCAGAGGGAACATCACGGTATGTTATCATGCATTTATCGTGTGTGATGTAATATGCGCATAAAATTTTAACGCATAAAAGTATACATTAAAAGACTGGAAGTACCACAACCATTAAATTTTTAAATTGGTTAGACAGTAGGTCTTAATGATAACATATGCTAGGAGCCTGTAGAGTTAAGCACAACCGTTTCAGGCATCGCTCAAAATTAACCTGTAACTCTAAACAAAAATGAGGATTGCATAGTAGTAAATTGCTTGAATGTTAGATAGGATGACAAAGATTACCAGATGGAACTTCGCTTCCGGGATACCAAATGATACGGTGACACCACCGTCCGTCTCTTCATCATCTAACGATGCAAGTTTTCTCTGCAAAACCTTTGATGCCACGGAAAACAGGGTTGAGACAGAGCAGGCAACTACATAACGATTTAGACTGAACTGCATCTTACCTGCAGGAAATCGACCTCTGCAACCTCAAACCTGAGCTCCTCCAACAGATCCCATCGCTAACACCACATTATGCAGAAGTCACATATAAATCTCATACGCAAAAATTGACAGCATAACAGAACAGCATGAAACTTCAATCACCTCTGTAATTGTGGACGTCCCCAAACTGGTTCCCTCTTCCTTCTCACATTTCTCGTTGCTGATCTCGCGCAATCCCTTGAATAACACACAGACAATTGTTCAGAAATGCTACACGGGTGGGGGAAATCATAGCCCAAAAGTGCACGGAATCCAATCATAAAGCTTCACTTGCCTTGGGGACGCTCCCAGCAACAGGATCCGTTGAGCTAAAGCCCTTGCCATTCGCGCCCCTGCCGTAGAGGTAATCATCCACTCCCTGTGTGAAACACCCGAGCTATTGCAATTCACAAATGCAAATGACTTCACGCGCAGGATCACGAAATTGAACAAAGCCGCACAAAATTCCACAGCAATCCGAGCTACTCCGACAAAACCCACACGGCTAGAGCACGGGAACCCCTAAGGCGCGACGGACTCACCTCGGCGTCGGGGATATCTGGCACAGGCAGGGGCCGCGGGATGAAGGCGGCGAGGAACTTGGAGAGCGCGTAGTCGACGGGGAGCGAGTCGAGGTCATCGCCGGCGACGCTCACGGTGGGGAGGAGGTCGGCGGGGAAGGGGTCGAGGTCGGGGAGGTAGGGATCGGGAGGAAGGGTCGAGACGGGGAGGGAAGGGAAGGGCAAGGCCGCTAGGGCTAGGGCCTGGTCGGAGGAGGCGTCCGCCGCCGCCGTGGACGGCGCGAAGTAGTCGGTGGCGAGGAATCGGGTCCGCATGGTGGTGCGCCGAGGGGGGAGGGAGTGGGGGAGGGGGAAGTGGCGGTGGAAGTGGCGGAGAACGGGAGGAGGGAGTGGGTTTTGGCTTCGTGCCAGTGTGCCACACGCTGTTTGAAGGGCTTTAGGCTGTCGAGCAAAGGTGATTTGAAGATTTGAATTTCGAATCTCTCGGTTCATTTTGTTTTCGCTTTTGAGACAATGCTGTCTGTAATGGGCCGAACTGCATGGAGCCCAATTAGCCTTTCTGGTGCCGAGCCTCTTGAATACAGACAGTGAAAAATGAGGCCCGTTAGTCCACCAGGCCGCGTGAAAACCCGTTCACGTCCGCCAGGCCTTGTTGTTCCTCGGATGAATCGTTCGATGCGCAGCGCATCTGTCAGCTGGCCTCTCGCACACGTATTAGGAATTCGTTGATCTCAAAAAAAAAAAAAAAGGAAAAACGTATTCGGAATTTCAAATTCGAACCCACGACGGCGACAGTAGCCGCACGCAGCCACGCAAAGCACAGTGCGAGTTGAAAGGAGATAGAAAAAGCACGCGTACATCGCAAGAAAGATCGCTTAGACTGACTTCAACAATGCAATGCAAAGCTATTTTTGCATGAGATTGGACAGTATGCATCACCAAATCACACTCCAACAGGTCATGCAAACCGAGAGCCATTTTGCCTGGCCAGGAGAGAGGCGATCTATTTTTAGATCGTCTCTCTCCTCGAATGCAAACTCTCGCGCGTGGGAGGCGAGGACTTGGCCCCACACCGGCGTGATTGAGCTGCGCACGACCGGCACGATTCGGTCGACCTACCATCTCCGCCCTGTTCGCCGGAGCTCCGCCATCTCCCGCCGCTCCCCCGCATCGGCCCGCCCTGGTTCGCCACACCCACGCCGCGCCGCACCGCGTTGGGACGCCGTCGTGCCGCGCCAACGCGCGCCCGCGCCGTGACGCCATCGAGCTGCGCCGCCGCGCTCCCCTGATGCGCCGTGACCGTGACACCATCGAGCTGCGCCGCCGCGCGCCCCCGTCGCGCCGTGACGCCGCCGAGCTGCGCCTCCGCGCGCCCATTGCGTCCTCCTCCACGAGCTTCACCGACGCGCTGCCTCTACCGAGCCCCCAAAACGCGGCGAAGGTCCAGCAGGTCGAACGGCCCCTTGCTGCTCCTCCCCTGCCCGCCTCGGCCATCGCGGAGGAAGATGACGAGCGGCTCGACGAAGGCGTTGGCCGACAAGGAGGAGGACGTGGACGCGAGCCCGGCGGATTGGCATGGATTCGCGGCGGCGCTGCTCCTTCTTCCTCCGCTCGCCTGCGCCGTCGTCTCCGCACGACCCGCGTCAGCCGCCTCCACTCGCGCCCCGCCTGACGCCTTTGCCTCCACGTGCGCCCCGCACCAACCGCCTCTACGCGCGCCCCCCGCGCCAGCCCCTCCGCGCGCGCCCGCAGCAGCCGCCTCCCTGTGCGCCGCCGCCTTTGCTGGAGCAGGGCAGCTCTTCATCGGCCTCCTCCGTCATCACATTCACCGCTGCGCACGCGCCGTCCGCCCGCTGCCGTCGTCGCGTTCCCCAGCCGCGCGCATGCCATGCGCCATGACCTAGCTACAGGAGGCTGGGCCTCGAGCGACGTGGTGCGCGGGCAGGCGGCAGGGGCAGCGGGCGTGCTCGATCGACGCGGCGCGCGGGCACGCGGCAGGGGCGGCGAGCGCGCTCCATAGAGGCGACGCGCGGGTACGCGGCAGACGCGCGCGGGCACGGGGCGGAGGTGGGGGTGCGCGGAGGAGGGCGCGAGTGCGGGAGTGGAGGCTGGGTGTGGCAGAGCGGAGGTGGGGTGGGAGAGGAAGACGATGAGAACAAATTGGCTCTCCTTTTGCAGTTGCTGTCGGAGATGAAGTGATTAGAAGGAAAGGCAAACTACTGTTCAGGCAATGCAAAAGGCCTTTTGCACCTCTAATTTGCCTCTTCTTATTGGAGTCAGTCTTATCTCAGTTGACGAAGTCCTGCCGACTGCGTATGTTCTCGCGAGAAGGCATGCGGAATCGAGTCTGCAGTGTCAAGAGCTCGGGTCGCCTGCTGCTTCTCCTACCTCGATCCGCTTCAGATTCCGCTGCTTCGTGCTCTGTCTTCCCCGAAACCAGCTCATCGCCCATCACCCCACGGGCGCATCTCCAGCGATCGCAGGACGTCTGATCATTCACCGATCGAGTGCGATCGCTCAGTGGCGCAGGTAACCGGAGACCAACTTGGCTGGCGATCGAAGGTTAGGCATTATTCTCGGAAGGTCCTGGAGAAAATGAGATTTCAATCCGTTTCCTATCGCCAATAGCCCATAGCATTGTCATCTTCCCACCTCACGCAGTGATTGATACAGTAGAGGAGCGCGTACGTAGTTTTGTCAGGATTTTAGTTCTTCAGATAGTTAGAAATACTAGTGGCGTTATCTGTCTAATCCCATTATCACCTCGGCGAGGACGACTTTTATTTGCTTGATGAAAATATGAAGACAAAAAATCTCCATTTCGGTGTGCTTTCGTCGACTTCATTTCGGAACTGGTCGACGAATGCCAGAGAGCAAGGTGGAAGAACCGTACCCGTATGTAGTAGCATGTAGCGCAATGCATAGACTGGTGCTACCGCTGACGGGCTCACACGCATATCCATGGCGGTAGCCGGTAGGTCCAAGCGCATCCACGGCACGCCCAAATTCAAATACGTACTCCTAAAGAAAACTATAAACTGCTACAGAGCCTGACCGAGTCTTTGTCCTGCGAGCTCGGTTCCTGCATGAGCCTCCCTGCGCAGCACACGTGGCAGCGCCCTCCTGAGCGATCGGGCGGCACGGACGACGCAACGTTCCCTCGCCACTCCCCAGTACTGCTCGATCTGGTAATTCAATTCCCACGATGCATCAGGGCTCCCCCTGTTCTTCTCTTCCAGTGACGAAACAACCAAATATCTCTGGCTCAGAATCGCCTGAGGAGGGAAGCAGGGGCGGCGATGGCTACGGCGGCGGCGACCGCGGCCGTACCGGACGGCCGGGGCCGGTGGACCAAGGGCGCCGGCTCCACCTCGTCGCCGGTGACCACGGCCATCTTCCTCTTCTTCTTCGTCGTCGTCATCGGCGTGCTCGTGTCCGCCCGCTGGATCACCACCACGGTGAGTGCACAGTTCATCCCCCGTCTCCTCGTTGCGGTGTAGATAGACTCTTCAGGTTTTCTGCGTATACATACAAAAATGGTCGTTCTTAATTATCTGGATGCATGTTGTCTGAAACTGAATTCTTGATTTCTCGGTAGTGATGCATTGATTTGCTCTGCCCTTTTTATGTGACGCTGACAGCGCCAAGATTAGTTTTACTGAAGACCATGCATGAGTAGACAAGACCATCCTTCCTAGGAGTTGTTAATTAACAATTTAACATGCGTGCAGACTCATCTGACAATCACCAATCTGGATCAGTGGCGAACAAAGCCGGTAGGTAAGCTCCATCCCACTATTTGAAAAAGAAAAGTTTGTACCATCCCCTAGATTAACATTGGTAAACATTTCTGTTCTTTTCTACAACACCAGGACTCGCACAAAAGAGAGAACTCACTTCTTTGTTTTTTTTTAATCAAGCATTTCATCGATTGATTTCTAAACAATCCACGAGAAATGACGCGCCACTAACCAATTCATTCATGTTTTTATATTCGGAAAAATGTTTTTATCCGTTCTTTAACGGACACAAGCTGATGATAATTTCGGCCGTTGATGATCATCTTCGTCGTCTCCCTGCAGGCAATCCTGACCGCGACGCAGACCACTTCGATCCCGGCCGTTCCCGCCGCGCCGCCGCCGCCACGGCCGACCTACTCCATCTCCTGCTCGGCGCCGCCGCTAACCCGCGACCCGACCATCCCGAGCAACATCTCCCAGACCCTCACCCTCGCACTCTCCCCCAACTCCACCTCGACCTCCACCTGCGCCTCCGTTCCCGACCCCCCGCCGCTCCCCGCCACTCCGCCGCCCGGTGCCAACGCCTCCTCCTGCCCGTCCTACTTCCGCTTCATCCACGAGGACCTCCACCCATGGCGCGTTGCGGGGGGCATCACCCGCGCGATGGTCGACCGCGCGCGCGCCACGGCCAACTTCCGCCTCGTCGTGATCCGCGGCCGCGCCTACGTCGAGCGCATCGCGCCCGCCTTCCAGACGCGGGACCTCTTCACCATCTGGGGCATCCTCCAGCTGCTCCGTCTCTACCCGGGCCGCGTGCCAGATCTCGACCTTATGTTCGACTGCGTCGACTGGCCCGTCGTACACGCCGACCAGTTCGAGGGGGAGAATGCCACCGTCCTGCCACCGCTCTTCCGGTACTGCGGGGACAACGAAACGCTCGACATCGTCTTCCCGGATTGGTCCTTCTGGGGCTGGTAAGCAACTGCTCCTCTACCTATAAATGTTTGTATCAGTAGTCATTGCATCCTTTGTTCTTGTTCATACACAGTGTAAAGGATAATTGAAATTTCTTTAGGAGCTGACAAAGTGTAATCTTCAGTCTGTTCTTCTGTGCTTTGATGTTTGTCCAAAGCACAAGCACTCAATAAATGTCTGTGATGATAGGCCTGAGATCAACATAAAGCCATGGGATGCTCTGCGGAAGGAATTGGACACTGGCAACAAGAGGGTAAAATGGTTGGATAGAGAACCTTATGCTTACTGGAAAGGGAATCCAGATGTTGCAGTTACAAGACAAGAGCTTGTTAAGTGTAATGTCTCCAGTACTCAAGAATGGAATGCACGGATTTACAAACAGGTACCTTGTTTGTATTCTATGTTACAATGCAATTTTTCATACTTCTAAGTTGGTTCATAAGTCATAACTACCTTCTCAAAGAAGCAACTCTGATAAAGCAGCTTCATGATTAATTAGCTAGTTTTGTTTTATTTTTATTTATTAGGATTGGCTCAAAGAGATCAAGGCAGGATACAAACAATCAGATTTGGCTAGTCAATGCACCCACAGGTTTGCTTTCCTGTTCTTGCAGCAAAGTTAGGTTTTCCTCTCTCTCTCTTTTTCCCGTTACGTCCCAGTTCTAAGCTTCTTTCCTGGCTGACAGGTACAAGATCTACATTGAAGGATCAGCATGGTCAGTCAGCGAGAAGTATATTCTAGCTTGTGATTCAATGACACTAGTGGTTACACCAAAATACTATGATTTCTATTCAAGAGTGCTGATGCCCATGCAACATTACTGGCCAGTCCGGGATGAAGAAAAGTGTAGCTCCATAAAGCATGCTGTTGACTGGGGCAATTCTCACAAACAAAAGGTACTTTTTTCTGTAATATACACATTAGTAATGAAATTTGCTATACACTCTTGCCGACTGGTATGAACTGAAGCACATTGGTTATAAGCAGCAGTATTTTGTCTGAACTCAGGGGGATATTCCTAGCGTCAGATATATAAATCAAACTAAATGGTGCATGATAGGTTCAACATGGCACCAGGGAGTATTTTTGCCATATAACATACATAACAATATCACACGGAGATGTTAATGTCTATACAAATTTTAAGTATGTGTGTTGACTGTTGAGTAGCTGCACCAGCATATTTCATGCTATATTTTGGTATGCACTATTAACTCAAAATTATATACTGTAAGCAACACATAGATCGAAGCAAGCATGGAAAATGTAACTACTCAAAAAGCTTGTCAGCAGAGATTCTACTTTTTATAGTTGTCTACTTTTTCTTAGGGAACTAGATGCTACTTACCTTAACACACGTAATTATCATATTAGAGATAAGAACTTCCTTTCTTCACTATAGAATATGCTTTATGTAAATTTTGGTGAAATTTTTGCATCCTTTTAACCCATATCCTAATTTCTCCACGTCAAAAATAGGCACAACAGATAGGAAAGCAAGCAAGCGACTTCATTCAACAAGAGCTTCGCATGGACTATGTATACGATTACATGTTTCACCTCTTAACCGAGTATGCCAAGCTCCTAAGATTTAAGCCAACCATACCGCCAGAAGCAGTTGAGGTCTGTCCCGAGTCTTTGGCTTGCCAAGCTATAGGCCGTGAGAAGAAGTTCATGGATGACTCCATGGTGAGGTCCGCAAATGATGCAGGCCCATGCGATTTGCCACCGCCTTTTAGCCCAGAGGAATTCGAAGCACTGCAGGGTAGGAGAGAGAAGTCAATGCAGCAAATTGAAGCGTGGGAGCAAAAAGCTTCCAAGCCCGTGGACAGCAAGCCCTAAGAGCTCCTTGAAGACATGCATATGAAATGTGTGGTACATACCAATTTTTGTAGTGGTAATAATCAAGCATTTCTTAGATGATTGAATCAAATTATAACATCTAGAAGTTACAGATGGTTTTGGTTCACTCCTAGTCTCTTTTCTTTGGTACTTGTCAGAAATTATTTGTTGTGACCTTTAGTTTTTGCATTATGTTTTAGAGGTAGAATGTTATACTTGGTAAAGCTTATATAAGAAAAATCGTATAATCTTGTTGGCAAGTAATCTGAGAAAATTCAGGAAGCAATCTTTGTTGTACCCTTTTTTGCAAAGTGATTTATAGCAATTTTTAACGCCAATGTTTTGTCGAAACCCTTGATTCCATGAACCTTATTCATTCATAAGGACATCATTGTGGCAAATACATTCAAGGTATGTAGAAAGCATGTCTACACGCTGCTTCCAACATATCCATAGTTGCAACAATTTTTCTAATTTCCAATGCCCTCGTTTTCAATGGATGTGCATATTTTGAATCAGCTGAGAGGCTGAAGAGCTGTGCAAGCACTACGAGCAGCCAAGAGCGAGCATTTATTTGCCATGCGAACTCTGCATTGGAAACTTTGCCGTTTCTGTGATCTTTTGTTATCTTAGATGCTATATCGCTAGTATACTTCGCCTCTGCTTTGCTCTGCTCTTCCTCCTTCCCTCCCTCCCTCTCTCTCCAAATTGTATGAATCACTTGAGCAACCACAATGAACAATGCTAAAAATGTGCTTTACCATTGACATCATTTGAAAATGGGAAGAAAATAGATACTTCTCGAGACATAAATATTAAGCCAGCATCAAAGGATCCCCAGCCGTATTATAAACTCTCTAAATAAAATGTTCTGTTTGATCATTATTATCCATCATAGTTTCCCTACAAAAACAATCACATGATCCATTCTGTATGTATGTTCAACATAATAAAAGAATTATTTTGCAATCAATTGGGCGAAACCTCATCTCAGCTGATAACAACAGTGTGCAAGGGCACAGATGACTTATTGACTGGCTAAAGTTTTTTCATATAAATTAGAGAATTTGAGACATCACATCCACCGATAAAACTAACCAGACTTGTACAATAGCTAGTATGACAGAGAACATGGTCATTCGTTTTAGTTCTCGACAGAGAAGCCAAACAAGATAAATGGTTACACATGCTCTCTCTTCATGATGAAACCTAGCAGTATTCCCAGAATAGCAACCACCAGTACAAAGACTAAGGAGAAACCACGATGCTGACTGCTGACGCCTCGCCTTAGAAAATCCTGTTAAATTCCAGTCCAAGATACAACAATATGTTAATATCTACAGATTAGTTGATAGATATGCTCCCCTCAAAAAATATTTAACAGATATGCAGTTCGGCACTTGCTGAAATCATAAAATCCAAAAAGGAAAAGCAGAAAAGAAAAAAAATTCAAGATATACGTAGCAAATCGAAAAAAGATGTACGAAAAAATAACCTAATCCTGTACCAATCCTTAAAGAAAAAATGCACAAACTATAAACAAAGCAATATATCAATATTACAAGTTAAAGAAAAGGCAAAAAAAGCATATATAGCCTATAAAAATACAAGTGATAGAACGGTGAAAGTAAATTAACAATTGGAGTCCATAACTATTTGCAAAATAAACCACAAGAAAAAAAATACTAACCAGTTCTTCTCGAAGCTTCTTATTCTGTTCAATAGCAGAATTCTTCTCATCCATTAGCTTTGAAATTAAAGCAAATGGCTACAAAAAGACAATTAAAGCATGTCAAGGCTAAGGTATCACGTGATACCTAATACTCCTAAGTTACTTTGCTAATAAACTTTAGGTGGAGCGCTGAAGAACTAAATACTGCTAGAATGCTAATCCATGGAAGCTTCATGAAATGTTTGGTTCATATAAAAGGATAGAACATCAGTAAGTCTATGTCTATTTGATCTAATAAACATTTATCCATATCAAGGAACAATAGATGTACATCAATATTAAAGAAAGGCACAATAAATCAAAAGACTACACATATCAACTTGGCAGGACTGATCAAATACACTAAATCTGCTGTCAAGTGGAATAGCAAAACAGGCATTCAGTTGTAACAGAACTGGTGTTTGAGGTAAAAAGTTACAACAAACACTGCAAACTAATCTTAGTAGTAATGACTTAAGACACAGTTATGCAGAATAAACTGTCGCAAAAGTTAGAAGCCAGCATTAGGTTGAACAGTTGTCAAGAAACTAATTATTATGTCTCTAAAGTAAACAGGTTCTACGTCTAATATCAGAAGTAGGTAAATGTTGCAAGTTTAAAATAAAAGAGGTTCACCTCAGAGGTCATTTTTTCTGACTCTTTAGTTTCTTTTGTGCCCTGCAAAGAAAGAACAGCTCTAACTTTCAGAAGAAGGTCGATAATAAGTGATAAGTGCACAAAGTAATCTGCAATGCAGTAACAGAGAACAACTGCTAGTTCTCCATCAGAGAGCTGGGACCGATCACAAACAGTCAAGACGGTAGTTATATAGAGCTAACAATCACAATCTCTGATCAAAGACTCACCTCCTGATAACTCAAACTGCCTGAAGAACCATCCTCAGATCCCTCAGTTTGCGAGGATGGTGTGACATAAACAACCTTCAACTTCACTTCATCGACCACACGACCTGATTCTTTGGTAAACTGCACATATTCACTCGCACGAATTAGACAATTAAAAACGCCAGCACAAGCTAAAATGATGTTAAAACATTATGCACCATGTCTCCGGTGATATCCTTCGGGGTGACGTCCTTGCCCACAACGGCGCTCTGCACAAGGAATTTGTCCTTGCATTGCATGTCCGGTGGCGCATCCCACTGCGCTTGCATTGTAACTGAACCCGGCAATAATTCAAGGTGTGTTATAATGTTTCTAACATAAAAAAAATAATCATTTCAAGCGACTGGATGCTGCAATTCACCACATTACCAAGGACATCAGATGTGGACCGGGGTGGCACAATGCCGTTGTTTGGCCTGACGCAGTACTTCTTGGGACTGGTCGTCTTGACCTACAAACCCAACATTGCACTCGGTTAGTTCCTGATACCCCGTTTTCACAGAATTACAGGGTCATCTAACTTCTTTTCAGGAACATGTTTGGGAGGATGATTTATTTTTACCTTAAACGCAACCTGCTCGTCTGTCTTATTCGTCAGCTGCAACGAGCACGATATCTGCTTCCTCAGCTCGACTGCATGATTCAGAGAGAAAACGAGGATGCAAAATTAGCAAACAAGGGAACAGTGCCCGTACGGTCTCATATTATGCATCCAAAAGAGTAATCCTGCATGAAAATCCACAGAGGAAACCCATAGAACAAAAAAACAAGATTAACGAAAACGAAGAAGATTCTGGGAACACGGACAAAGGTCTCATGGAAAATTAGATACTCAATACGGCGCATCAATATTTCACGGAATTCCACCGAACCACCGCGATTAACAACAGAAATAATCAATCAATCAAGGGAACGCTGGATGAATGGGGAACAAGTAGAGAGAGACGAACATGGGAATCGCAGCTCGATGGGTTCGATCCCCAGCAGCTCCCCGGACTCGGAGCTCATCGTGGACAACGGAGCCCAACACAATCAAACGGGACGCCGCAATCCGTGCAGGGGCGAGGGGGAAAGAATTTCGAAAAAGTTTGGGATTTTCCTCCCCTGTTTCCTCCAACGACGATACTCCTGGAGCGGAGGAGGAAGCGGAGGAGGAAAACGGGGAAGTCGGAATCGGGAAAATTCGGGGGAGTCTTTGTTTTGGAAGGGGCGAGAAGGAAGGAAGAAGCGGAGCGCCTGGTGGCTGGCTGGCTGCTGCTGCTGCCGGCGACGTGGCGAGGGCGAGAATATTCCGTGTGAACACACACACACGTCCACACGCACACGAGGTGGGAGCGCGGGTCGGTCGCTTTCTTTAGCCAGCACACCGCAGCTTCCCGTTTTGCTCCGGAGGCGGACGAGACGTACGGGTGGTGGTGGTTGCGCCGTTGCATCGCTGTGGAGCCAGCACGCAACGGCTCCAACCGGACCAGGAAGAAGGATGTCAACGGTGTACTGAAAACACAGTACTAGGACAGACACCGCACCGTTGCGCGCTTGTTTTGACACGTTTGCCCGTTCCTGCCGCGGGAAACAAACCATGCACGTTGCAAGAAGTTATTGTCACGTTCTAGCGGCATTGCGCTCAAAAAAACGTTCTAGGATCTAGCGGCAACGGATGCTGAGCGAGCAGCAATTAGGTCCCGCGACAGGACGCACCATGGAATGTTCAACAATTAGACCATTTCGTTTCGTGGTGAAGCGACAAATACTGATCTGCAGTGTTGAGAAGAAACCCTTAGTGTTCCGAGCTTAATTCGCTGCTGCAAGCAAACATGATGTGCCGGCACTGATGATCTGACATAAGGAAAAAAAAGTAGTTTCGCGTGTGCAAGGAGAAAGTACTTCATCCGTCCATAAATATAAGCATTCGTTGACTTTAAGCCAACTTGTTTGACCACTCGTCTTATTTAAAAAATTTGTAAAAATACAAAAACAAATAAACCATACTTAAAGTATATTTAGTGATAAAACACGTTATAATAAAATTAATAATAATTACATAATTTTTTTTAATAAGACGAGTGGTCAAACGAGTTAGCTGAAAGTCTCCGAATCCTTATATTTATGGACGGAGGAAGTAGATCACAAACAGAATGTCCCCTTGAACATGCTACACCTGACACTTTGTGGTACTAGAAAAGAGTTGGTTCCCTTAGTTCGGAAATTCCGATGAACAGAGAGATCGATCTTCAAGGAGTATTTGCGTCCGGGTTGATGTAGCTTCAGGCTGAAAATTTTCATGGTTCACAGAGTACCATTTCGACTCTTGACGGCTTAAGTTTGACTGAGGACTAAGGATAGCGGCAGCCACATGAACTCTGAAATATACTAGGACTAGGAGTAGTAGTACCTGAGACAGAACCGACGACCATCACTATCAGGCTGCGACATTTGTAGTATAGTACGTACAAGAAAAGCGTCAAAGACTGACGACGGAACAAGAAGTTCACACCACAGCACACGGCGGAAGACCAACTCTTTTCCTCTTGTTGCGACCGGCTAGGCGGCTAGGCATGTACTCCTGTCCCAGGAAGAACTTTCCCGAAGAAGAAGAGTAGTTCGCCGGGAGAAAAAGAACTCGTAGAGCAGTCCAACTGTGCGACGGACAACTTGGTGAAGTCTTGACTCAGTCCTCAGACCAGTGTGACGTAGGAGTACTACGAGAAGTGTCTGCTGATTGCGGGCGGGCCAAATTGAGTATGGGCTCAGTAAATCTGGACGGGCTTCTTCTCTATGGGCCTCGTTAACGGCCCATACGAAGCACTCGTTCGAGTTTGGGCCCCGGCAATTCATTCACTCCCTCGGTCCCTCCGGCATGTACCCAAAGGGGCGCGAGGGCGACAGACGCCGCACGCAGTTCGGGATGAGACCCTGAAATCAGCGACCAGGCAGGCCGGCCCGGCCGGGGGGATCAGTGGTCACATCACGGGGCCAGCGCCATGATTCGATTGATTGACCTCATTCATGGGCGAGAGTGAGCGCTCCGACACGCTGCTCCACGACAACAATAACGCATCGCCTGATCGATCCCGGACGTACGTACGCGTCGTACGCAGAAATCACGGCAAAGCCAAGCGCGCGCGCGCACAAACGTCGTGTCAAGGAAAGAGGTGGCTGCTGCCCTCCGCTGCGCTACCTCGATGCTGGCTTTGCTCGATGATGCCTCGATCGCTCGGCAGACGACGAGACGACAGCCCTAGCTATAGCTAGCTTCCTCGAGACGATGATGTCGCGCGCTCTTGTTTTTTGGGTCGCGCCTCCGCTTGGGCTGGGCACGCATGCAGCAAAAGGCACGAGAAAAGCAGGCTCTCTGGATGGATGCGTGCATGGGACCATCCCCCAGCCAGCCGGTCCCGGTGGGAGAGGAGGAGGACCCGTTACGAGTTCGTGCTTGTATCCGGTGCTGTACCGCATACGTTGGCGTGCCAACTTGGAACATAGGATTGGTCGGATCAGAATGTTTGCTGCTGACTTTTGAGAGCTACTACCTAGCTAGACTCCATTGCCGGTTGGACATGTAGTACAGCATGAAATAACCTGCTAAAGCTTAATTAATTGTGCTGATCGAGTGATATCAGTACAAGAGTGGCCACTTCATCAATTCATTAACCGAAAAACAAAACATCTGGGTGCAAAATTAAAATACCAAATTAACAAACTTTCATCAAAGGCATCCCCTAGTAACAAAAGAAAAAAAAATGCTTCACGACTCATTCGTACGAGTGCTACAACCAAAGGATGTACTGATAATTTTAAAAGCAAGTGATCAACCACCAGAGTGATTTTAACCATTGTATCTCTGGTCACATAACGCATTCCTACAAATAGGTTGGATGTATAACGATATTAAAAAAGGTGCTTGTGACATTATTTGTTCTCAAGCATGGGTCATGCATGGATCATGAAAACACCACCAAGTGTTTTAATCTGGAAAAAAAATCATTAAGACTTAGTCAATACTTTTTATATATAGGATTAAATAATGAAACATTTGGCCCTGATGAATGAATCATTTTCCACTGTCAGTATTTTTCTTGATTTCGGTTATACCTTGTTTCACCAATTCCCACAACCCTATTCTCGATTCAAGCTCTTGGAAACATATTCTAATTTTAAGAAAATACACAGATTTTGAAAAAAAAGAGGGGGGGGGGGGGGTCCAAGTTCTGGTAGTATATATGTTTCCATGTCACATGTGCATGTTAATTTAGACTATACAAACTTTTCTCTATGTTTGTAAAGACATGGCTCTGATATTGGTTAATTCAGATTATATATTCTGAAATATATATGATGTTGTCAATTTTTAAAATGCTATATACATAGATACACATGAAAACTCATTCTAATATTTTTTTTGAGAGGAAAACTCATTCTAATCTAACTGGAAAAAGATACAATACAGCCCCATCCATATTTTTTTTTCCTCGGAATATACAGTTCAGCCCATTTGTGGATCAAATTTGGCTTACCTTCATTTTCCAAGGGGATGCAGCATCAGTTAAACCTATCGAAACCACCTACGACCTTATTTTGCCATTTGGCAACACTGTTCCTTGAGTTAATTACATAAACAGTCCTATGACACCTCATATATACACCGCATCAAATTCATAGGAAAATGATATGACATGCATGCTGATGGATGATAGTTAAAATTGTAACCTCAAATGTAAGATTGCAAAATTTTGCATAGTGACCTCCTCCCACACTGTTGGTTTAAAGATTCCATGTGGGAAATAACAAAAAAGGGTAATTTGAAAATGAAGGAGCACCTTCATTGCTAGATATTAACTGGGTGTTGTGCTAGTTGTCCATGGTAAAACATGTTTTTTGAGCAGACACAATCAGGCTGGAAACACGACGACTTCTCTACAGGGCGAACAGGACTAGAGGAGTAAGAGGTCCAGAAACAAAAACAAGAAGACAGACAGAAAAACAAAATGACATTGAAACAGAGAAGACAAGACTGCACCTAAAGGATCAAGAGCGACCTGAGGTACTGTTACTTGACTCTCCATTTCGACCCACAAATTAAAGTGCTCTAGTTAAACACGCGATATTGAGATCAAGATTTGACAAGTAACCCTAGAACGGGGCAGAAGGGCTGATGGTCACTGCGTCCCAAGAACTTGAGGCTGGAGCATTCTTGCTGGCTAGCTAGCTAGAATGGAGTAACGCCCATGTTTACTGCAGCAGCAGCTGCCGCGGCGGCCGCCGCATAGAGACCATCCTTGAGAAGCATGTCTTCAGCGCTGGTATCCTGCAAATCACAGCCCATGAAAACAATGAATGAGATGAGAGCAGCGTATAGTGTTTACTGTTTCCACACATGCCCTGAACTCGTGAAGCGAGATTTTCCATCTATACAATTATAGCAGGTTCGGGTACGTTTAAGCGCCTGCTTTTTATTACCTGATGAGTCTTGAAGCTCTTCTTTAGGCCTTGATCCGGCATGAGGCCAAAATGGATGTGCGGGAAATGGGCCCACTGGTTGCAAACACAAAGGAGAGGAAGCCAAAGCAAGGCAGGTTTGGATTAGTAAAGCAGGACGAAGAAAACCAAAGGAACGCGAGCAACATGCACTGCCGGGTGGGGCTAAAAGCTCAAAGACTGAAAGCCACAGCCACAGACAGTCGACATGCATCTCGCAAGCGGCCATAACCGGACACAAGCTGTGTCGTCGCTGTGTCCGTGCTGACATGCATCGTAAAGCGACCGGTCAAATCAAGAGACACGCAGACAGCTAGGTCGCCACGAGTTACTGATCGATGTGCGTCTGAGGAGAAGAAAGTTTACATTCTTTGCGGCTGCGCTGAACGCCTCTCGGTGGGTGATGTCCGGGTTGCCGGCCTTGATGCGCTGGATCTCGTCCCTGTGAAACATTCAGCGGAGCACATTTACTTGCTAGAAGACGAGAAGGTCGATCATCATGTGGTAAATTAAAGATGCTAGACACTAATAGGAACGATGCATTTTTTTATGCAGGAATTTGGTCGACAAATCTTACTTGATAAACCGGTTGTATGCCGACGGGACTCTCTGCCGCTTCTCCGGAGCTGCAAAATTAGATTGGCAGCGTTATAGATTTCAATCAGTATGCACTAGCTAGCAGAAACATGGACGAATGGGTAAGCTTATCTAAGCTAGCCCCAACACTATACATGCCCACTGCTATGCACAAGAACGGCAAGGAGCAAAGCATGGGCAAGCCCTGGTAGCTACAATAAGACATGATTGCATGTCTTGTTATCCGTCCATACCGATAAGGTAACTACTCATATGTCTTCTACGACGAAAATTGTTGATTTACTAGTTTAAACTAGGTTCAACACTGCAGATGTGTATATGTTCATCAGGTAAAAAGCATTGAGAAATCATTCCAGTGCACTGGACGAGTACTATTGACTGCCCTTGATATCCAAGTCATTCCTTCCTCTGGCTCAAAAATTCCTGACCAAGAACCTCCAAAGAACTGTAAAACAACATAGGGATGTACGGAAAACTTGAGGGAGAATAGGGAGCGATTGGGCGGTGTGCTCTCGAGAACAGTGCGGTGCACGGTTGCCCAAGTTCAACCCTGCACACGCTGTTTGGCTTTGACTAGCTAGCCACGCCAGGAGTAACCTTGGTTCGAAAAAGAGTAACGCAGACGAAGCACCGAGAAACAAGAGGAGACTTTCATGAAAGAAAATAAACTAGAGGAGATCAAATAATTCAGGGAAAATTAAGACCAGGTCCTTACGCCTGTTTACCGACGGGGAGCTCTTTGTTGGCAGCTGATCCGCCGGCTCGTGCTGCACGGGCTTCACCGGCTGCATCGGCACGGCAGGCACGTTGCTGGCGCAGCTGCTGTAGCTGCGGTTCGTGATGCTGCTCAGGTTGGCGCTCGCCGCCTGTTCCATCAGGAGGCTCGGCGCCTGAAGCGCGAGCTCGTCCTGCGCGAGCGAAGGAGTACTAGATGAGTTAGGGAGGCAATGACACTAGGTAAAGATTAATGAACGAGATGGGTGGGTTGCTGCTCGTACCAGGAGGCCATGAGGGGACGTGGGGGAGAGCAGGGACTGGCCGAAGTTGAGCTGGTTGGCCGCGGGCGGCGCGGCCGGCGGGAGCAGGAGGCCGCAGAGGTTGACGGAGAGCAGGTTGGCGCAGTGGCCGCAGCGCACCGTCACCGTCTTGAACAAGCTGCTGCACGGAACGCCGACCTGCATGCATATGTGCGCATAGATCAACACAAAATAACACGAAGCGGAACAAAAGAGGAGGAGGAAGAAGAAGCTAAGGCTTGGTGTCGGTAGGTAGTAGGTGGGGGCGCCACATGGATGGATGGATGGATCGTCACTCACGGCGAGGATGGTGTCGCAGCAGTTGCAGTGCACGTAGCAGAGCTGCTCGGTGGGGGACGGCGCGAGGTGGTCCAGCGGGAAGGCGGCCGACGACGAGGACGAGGACGACATCATGATTTCAGGCCGAAATGGATGTCGTTGTTGCACTTGCACTTGAAGCTTCCCACCTGACGCGCCGAGGCTGTCGATCGATCGATGTATGGATGGATGGGGGCTCTTGGCCTCGCTCGATCTAAGCTAGGGCAAGCCAAGGATCAGGAGCGAGGGATCGATGGAAGATGATGCCTGGGAGAGCAGCAGTGCCGAAAGGGGAATTTTATAGGACTAGGAGAGGAGGCAGGAGGCAGGGATATCCTTTTGGTCCCCTTTGATTTGAGGTTGATTTGATGGGTTGCTGCCCGGGCTGGCTAACTCGCGATTTGATGGACCTGCCGATTCGAGAAAGCCTCGGATCTGTCGTTGTTCCTGCTGATTTGATTGAAAGCAGAAGGGGAACAACAACAACAACGAGGCCAGCCGGCCACTCCTACTCCTCAGCTCCTTCCTACTCCTGCATGTGGATCTTGCCGCGAGCAGAGAGGGAAAGGCAGGCGCGGTCAGGGACGGGAAGGAGGAGGCCGGTATGGGCAACGAGCTAGCGGGCGCGGCGGACACAAGGCTCTGGACAAAGCGGGTGGGGCGAGATGGGAAAGCAGGCAGGAAAGCGAGAGCCGCTGCCTGCGGCTATATCGGTGTGGGTGGGGGCAAGCCAAAGCAACAACAGGCCAAGCGCTAGCAGTTCCTCCCCGCCTGTCGTCTCCGCGCGCACCGCAGTACTGCACTGCCCGGCATCTCGAGACTATTTTGCGACTGCAAAAGCGGGACGAGTGGTGCCCGGGCCCCGGCAAACTGTGGCGCGATGCCCGCGGTCTCCTCCCCCTGCTCCTAGCTCCTCCTCCCCTGCCCCGGCCGGCCGGGCGCGCGCTGATCGGCCGGCGCACGCCATCGATCAGGCGCGGCGCGGGCGAGGGATCGGCACGCTCGTAGTAGGAGTAGTACGTACGTCCCATTAATATACCCTTGCTTGGACGCTCGGTGTGTCGCCGCGCAGGCAGGCACGTCCGGTATGCGTTGGATCGAGCGATCGACTTGACCGGTCCGGCCGGCGTGTGGTCAGGGCTCAGGCGATCGAGAGGCCGGTTTTCCTTTTCCGCGAGACCAAAAGCCGGACCCTGGTCTGGCCCGATTTTGCCGGGCACGGTGCATGGAAGAGCGGCGTAAATGGGGACAAGAGCACAGGTCCACTCCTACCTGCACGTAGCCCGTATATAGTCCGGTACATGTATCTCCGTGATGCTAGCTGATGGTGAGTATCATACGTACGCCGCCCGGCCGTACGTGCGCGCGTGCACGCGGGTATCGGTCATTACACATTAGGTACCAGGCGATCTCATGGTGAACCGTATGTATGCACACGTACGTACTACTACACGAGTTTCGATCAGGCACACAAGGCCAAACCGGCCGGCAGACCGATCGATCGCCGGGCCGGGCCCCGACGAAGTCAACCGCGACCGGCGGACTGACACCAAGCATGCACGGCGCGGGCGATCGGAGCACGGACAGGGGACGGGGCACTGTATGGCGGCTCAGGGCGTCACATGCATGCGTGCGCGCGAGCATGCACGCCGGCCTGTCGTGTTCACGCGCGGCCTCGATGGATCGACGGGTCGCGGCACTATGCACGCACGCCAGGCGCGCGTGGCGATCGCCACATGTTCAGTCCGGGTACGGCCGCGCGTCCAAAGGGCAGGGAGTGGCGCGAGCAACATGGACATCGTGGGGATTGGGCATCGATCCGAGCGTCGTGGATCGATCGCTATTAGGCACGGAACAAATTAAGCGCGCGGCTTGCGGCTGCGGTAATTCTTTTGTACCTGGCCCACGTCGTTGTCTCGATCGCTGTGCGCATTTCCGCGGGATACATGATCGAGCCACGCAAAACAACTACTGTATCCGGCTCACACACCCCCGCTAGCTACAGAAAGTAATCAACCATTGACAATTGGACAAGTTTTAATTCACAAGGCAAGAGCCGATCGATTTAATTAATAATGGTCTTGATCAGATGAGACGTTTGCCAACCTAGCTTCAAACGACTCTGAATGCACGCACAAACGCCGGTGCTTCTACACACACCCGCGCGCGCCCTATGTCTACGGTAGACTTAGCTGGAACATTTTGAGTTTGACAAAGTCATCACAGACGTCTCCATGTCATCAACAGAAACGACGTCTACTACTGAATCACTTGAACCTTGGTGGATATATATGTTTCACAAAGAACCTAACAAACTAGGCTCAATGTGGACAAGATTCGGTCAAATTCTTGAAACTGATTCTAAGGTATTTAGTTTGAAAACACTGGTGAAGCCACATTGATCGTCACTGGTGCACTAGCGCCAATGTACAAAGCGAATTTCAGTTGTTGCGGGCCAAATTTTTACCATGTGTGCCCAACCTTTAGTCAAAACATGCACCACGGGGCCGCTGCAGAGGTATATCGACAAGCCAAGCTACAAGGCATCACACATGCGAGTGCACTTGGGTGCCTGTTGTTCTAGTTTCGCCACTGCTAATTAGGAGCCTACATAATAAATTTTGGCACCTGAATACTTCACTGATCATAAAGAAGTGTTGTTTTACTTTCGCAAAAAAAAAGAAGTGTTGTTTTAGATGTCAATATGATAACAGTATTACTTAGTGTCTATGACCATTATTAATTACTCACACAATGAAAAATGTGCAAACTATGCAAAGGTGGGTTGCACTGATTGTACGTGTGACACTAGTTCGGAGATCAAATATAGCTGTCCACTTTTCAATAATTCAGTCAAAATATTCACAATATAATTGAGGGTCAAAGTTTTTATGTATTGACTATTGACTGCACATGACATAAAATGACATTTATTTATGACTAGAGAGTGAATAGTTCATGATAACCATGACAATGACTCTTGGGCTGTTGGGTCGACGTTTGCTTGCATGGGACGATTCACTTTGTTCCAATGTGTTAATAAATAACGGTCCTGAGGTTAGTACAGCTTGAAGTGCCTGGCACTGTAGTAGCGTAATCAGGGAACAGTGTGCCATGAAAACTGAATAGTGGAGCACTCAAAGTTTTACACCCGGTCGCCTGACAAACGACAAATTTGACGGGGACCATACATAAGGCACACTAAGTACTCTCGACACATTCATTCAGGAAGTAATAGTCAGTAGTAACAAATTGACTACGTATTGTAGCAGTGGTAACAAATTTGCTATAAGTACGTACTCTCGGTACATTAAGGGATTTAAGGCACACTAATCCTATTGGATATAAAGCACTTTTAGAATTTTAGGAGAATACTCTGATTTTTCAAAGTAATTTAGTTTTGAAACTTATGAGAATGTCTGAATAAAACAATTATTGTAGTTTTAAAAAAAACCGTAATATTGCTAAACCTGTAGTCATCCTGATGTATTAGAAAACAATAATTGTTTTAAAATGCGTTTTTCTAAACCATGGTTTTGCTTGATGATGGCTTCTAAAACCATGGTCTCATAATATACTATGGTTTTAAAATATTAAAGCATGCAAACGGGCTTCACTCCTGAGTCGTGACCTCCTTTTTTAAACCATATGCAGTGCTATATATTGCATGATTCTAGTTTTCAAAACGGTAGTTTTTGAAACCCATGACATCCAATCAGGGCTTTAGAGCGCAAATAGCTCTCGAAACCGGTGCTACTACATAAACGTGTTTTAGAGCAGCAACAAAGTGAGATCTAGGTTCGTCTGTTACTACGCTGCTATGGAATGTGTTGGGTGAAAGCACATGGTAACACGAGAAGATGCGTATGCTCGCGCATGCAATTCGCTGCTGCCGAGCGGATGATGTAGCAAAGCAGTGTACGGTCGTTATTCCCGAGAGGCGCGGCCGGCAGCAGCAGCAGCCACGCTGCAAGAGCAGTGAACTGCGCACTGCACGGCAACAGGGGTGGCAGATGTGGGGGGACGGCGGGGAGGAAGACGACCTTGGTAACCAGGAGCCACGCGCCGGGAGGGAACCAAGGAAAAAACCTAAAGAATGCCAATGGAAAGGGACGTGTGCATGAGCCCAGTAGCTTTCACACGCGCTAATTAAAAAAATTCAATCGACCCATTTCATTTTGCCTTCTCTCGTTACATCAGAGACGCTGGTTGAAGGACAAGGCACCCAGCAGATCAGTATGTTCGAGGGGAATTAGGCAGTAGAGCTTGTAATCGCATGCGTATATATGCATGCGCGTACATGCGATGCGTAATATGTACGCGCACGGCCGGTTTACTTTGCGTCTGCATGCAAAGCATCGTCGCAGACTTTGCTGGTTGTTGCTGCCTTGGCTCGGCTAGCTCCAATTCGCCATTGACGTGCTCTGAGGCCGGCGGGTGGCTACAGTATCTGGACAGTGGCCGCAACAGTGCCCTAGCTATGGCCGGTAGGCAGCTAGCTTCAACGTATTGCTCACATCTCCAACTCGTGCCCCTTCTGTAGCCTTGTAGACGCGATAGATACCTTTGCCGCGATGAAAAGCTCATGCGACCGGTGCATTGAAGATGGTGAACGTACAGGGAAAGAGTTGCTAGAGAGAGAGAAAGAGAGAGAAGGGCATGCGATGCAATTATAAAGAAGTGAAGGCTTTTCCAGTACTTTTGATGATTTGACCTCACACTATCCCATCAGCCCGCCTCTCCTTGCTCGGCAACAAAAGAGCCAGCAGCGACACAGGGCAGAGATCCTCTATGAACACTACACACTACGGTTTACCTCCCATCTCCCCTCTTTCCGTCTTTTGCCGTCCTGGGTCCTGCACTTTTAATCCTCAAATTCCGCCAACCCTACTTTCGCTGCCGACTGCCGAGTTGGTCTCCCGGGGAATGTACGGATGCACAGGGCCTTTTGGAATACCGCGCTTACGAGGGCCGTGCTTGGGATGCTGGCAAACTATAGCATGTTTTCTTGGCGTGGTCGTTGCACATTTTTTGGTGCATGCATGGGGCGGTAGTGATGGAGTGATCAACTAGCGCAAGTAATTCGAACTGCCGGTCACTAGGAGTATGTTCTTTCGCATGGACATGACGCTCAGAGCAGATTACAAGACAAAAGTTCTCTCAGAGAAGACAGTTCAATTATTGGATGCTTCTGGCCAATAAACCACAAGAAGTTTCTCTTATACTTCATCCATTTCAAATTACTTGTCATTCGGGCTATGATTCTGGTTGCCCAGATTCTTATAGCATCTTCGATCACCTAGAGAAGTGTTGTATTCCGATACTATGCACGTACTAGTAAATTGCTAGAATGACAAGTAATTTGAAATGTAGTGAGTACATGACATATCAACTTGAAGCGTAAGAAATTGTAGTGCATGACACGCCACCAAATGCGTTGTGTCGCGCACTGGTCCTCTCGCTTCTCCGGCTTTCCTCCCTTTCCTTGAGGATTTGATTTCATGCAATGCAAGCACGCCACTACGTACCCATCTCTCTCCTACATATCATATCATACCATGTTTTCCATCAATGAGCGATGTCAATTGATTAGACGGACCGGACCATGAATCTCGACGTAATTTGACATACTAGTACAGTAGTAAAAGTCTTTGCAGCATACTTAAAGGTGCAGAAAAATTATTGGTCCTGTTCATGTATCATTTTATTTCCATTGTGACAACGGCCACACGGTAATTAGGTAACTTAATTGGATACCCTACTCACAGTAGACAGTTTTGTTGAGCACATGCATGCTCTTAGATCTTGCCGCTCCAAAAATCCAGAAGTACTATGTTATATCACATCAAAGAGTTCACTTTACACTGGAGCTGCTCGTTGTTCTCTTCGCATTTCCAAGGTGATGCTTTACCATGCATGTGTAACTGGCCCATCCATAATCTATTGTTCTATGCTCCACAAGCAAGCTTCCAAAAGCAAACCAATATAAAAACCACATGAAGCTGCCAAAAGCAATGAAGCACCCACATGCATGGAAGACCAGCATTCCGACCCATACCTCTCCAATCCTGTCCTCCATCCATGATCGTCTCTCTCTCTCTCTCTCTCTCTCTCTCTCTCTCTCTCTCTCTCTCTCTCTCTCTCTCTCTCTCTCACTAGTAATCCTAATCCGGATTGCTTTTTACACTAAAGCCTGCCGGGCACTAGCTCCACGGTCTCCACGCACACCAAGAGATATGCCCTTTGGTCCATCTTTATTCCTTTCTCGTCAGCTAGTGCCTACACCTGTTGTTCGTGGACAGGGCGCACAAATAAATCTTTCCGCAAGAGGTGGGAACACTAGAGGTACTACAGCATGATAGTGTGCCACCTGCCTGATGTTCGTTACTACTCGAAATTATCATGTAAAATCTTCGAGAATAATGATCACATATAATGTCTATGTAATCCATCCGTGAATGTCTTTCTTAATAACAAATTAAGCAAGCGTATGAAGTGACGACGTCTTATAAATTATCATGTTGCCCGCAGAAGCTGGATACTCTTTTTTTTGCGAGGTAAAAGCTGGATGCTCTATCTGTCTAAAAATACAAGCATTTTTGTTTGTTCAAAATACAAGCGTCTTTGCAAATCATCCCTTCCACCTCCGCTGAGCTTGCAAATCACCCCTCCCACCTCCCCTGAGCGCCCTCTTGGATCAACATCGTGTGGCTCAGATTGAAGTTTCCATAGTTTGCACGGAAAGGTTAGTTTCCACCAGATACGTTCCCCATTTTAAAATATCAAACTTAATGATATTTTTCTGCTATAAATAGTCAAAGTTAATAATGTTTGATTTTCACCAAAACCAAAATGATTAGGAGTATATCTCTAGACGGAGCGAGTAGCTGATACTAGCTCTTAAAAATTATTTACTGCTGGGCAGAACAATTGTCGCAGAGGCTGGCTAGCTAGCTAGAGCAATTTTCGGCTGACATGCATGCATGCTCTTTCCTATGCCACTGCCTCATCCTAGATTCCATGTCCTGGACTCCTGGCTCGCCTCGGCTTACGGCTGCTAGCACGTCAGTCTCTTTCAGCCGCTGGTCCCCGTAGCTATACATATGGAGTATGTACGTACCGCGCGCACTCCGTCTCCGATCCTTAATTAAATGTTCTTGGAGATGAGATGTGTACAAAGGAAAAGGGAGGAGATCGAACTCGCCACACGGTGAGTGTGGAGCGGGACCAGCTCCACTGTTGCAGCTAGTGTTCGTGCATGTGGCGCGTCGCGGCATTGCATGCAGGCTGCATCTGCTGCATGTACACACGTAACAGGGGCACCGCGCCCTCATGTTCCCTTCCATTATTCAGGCATGGGCGCATATCGATCATGTATGGCGCACGCGTCGTTCGTTGACTATACAAGTCCTACCACATTTTCATGTGTGTAGTTGCGACTTGGAAACTACCGGCCGGCCAGTACTGTAAGTCTCGAAGCAACATATACTTTGCCTAACGTACGGCCGGTGATGAGAAAGCAACGACACAAGCAGCGCGGCTGCGCTCGTAGCTGACCGATACGGCATAGGCTGTGCCGCTCGGAAAGCAGAAGAATGAAGAAAGGCAGGGGAAATTGAGTAAACAAATACTCAGAAAAAAAATTGAGTAAGCAAATGAAAAGCTTGTCGTAGTACTAGCAGCACCAGTGTATAGGATCTAGCTATACTACTAGAAAAGCAAATATGGCAGGCTAGGCATGCATGCCGTAGCCGAACGTGAACTCGCAAAAGGTCAACTTAGCTGCAACCTGCAGGAACCGTTATTTCTACATGGCAGGCGTGCCATACCTTGGAAGCTACAAATAATTAATCGGAGCTTCGATTCGTTATGATCCAGGAAGGCCAGATCCTGATGGGAATTCAGAAATGAATGAATCGTAGCGGTGCTGGCGGCCGTGCTGGGCTGGGGCAGATGTGGTCAGATTGTAGGCTCTGATCCAGGCCGCGAGTCCGAAAGTTTTTCAGCGATTACAGTAACCTTTCACAGAAGGCGAAAGCTAGCGACGGTAGTCCGTACGCAGATTATGTAGAGCACGGGCATCCATAATGTCCGTATCTGCGTAAGCTAGTTGTGTTTAGCTGCGGTGTTGTGCAGCTAACGAGGTGACAGGTGTGGAGGTAGGAAAGAACAGCTACGACCAAGGAACAGCGCGGCCGGGCAATTGTCTAGCTCCAAAAGCATCTAGCCTTGCAGTTGCAAGTGGTATAACGAATTATCGTCAGTTAGTCGATCATCGATTGTACGTGTTATCCCTTGCTGGACTTTTGTCCCCACCTAAGCTGGTTCTGCAAAATATTCTTACTAATCACTACTACAACATTACCATCACTATATGAGTACTACCTATCAGTACAAATAGTGTACACATGAAAGTTATTAACCTTGAAAGTATCAACTATGTCCAGAACATGCTTGTACCGTAGAAGTTGAAATGAGCAAATTTTTTTTTTGGCGACCTAATGAACATTATTGTTGGTTTGGGCCCCATTAACCATAAGACGACCCACCCAACTCTAGTTTGAATCCCAATAGAGATAAGCCCACAAAGGCCTAGATATACACGACCAGCCCAGTGTGTCTGTAAGAGCATCTCCAGCAAAGCCCCTACTTGAGCCCCTACTCTATTATTTAGAGGTTTGAACAAAAAAATCATCTCCAACAAGGACCCTACTTGAGCTCTCATTTTGCATGCCCTGCAAAACTCCATGTCCAGGCTCCTATTCCTAGGGTCCTCTAATCCCCCTCTCATTCGTGGGTCCCACTTTTTTTTTTCATTTTCCTTTTTTTTTCTCTTCTTTTTTTTCCTCTCTTCTCCCTCCTCCTCCCGCACGCCATAGCTCCGATCTCGCCGAGTGCCCTCGACGCTGCTCCGGCCATCCGCGCGTTCCCACCGCCGCTACTCCGGCCATCCGCGACGCCGCCCCGCCGTCCCCGCCCCACCCCTTCCCCGTCGCAGGTTGTTACGACCCGTGTTTTTGCCTCCATTTGAAACCTACTAAAAATTTGAATTTTTCGAATTTTAAAAGAAATTAAAATGAAGTGTGTGATTAAAGTTAGCCAAACCATCTCAATTTCAAAATTTTCATTTTGAAAACATGCACAAAACCCATCATATGCATTTCTGGAGTTTATTGCCTTTATTTTGAGTGTTTGTTTGGATTTTTGTTTTTGTTCGAATTTGAAGTTCCCTCAAATTCGAAATCTAGAAAAGATTAAAACTTTCCTTGCTTATCGGGCCGCGCTTTCCCTTTTCTCCCTGGCTAGCCCGATCTCCTTTCCTTTTCCTTTTCTCCCCGCACCGGCCCGTCTCGGCCCATTTCTCCCAGCCCAGCACCACCGGCCCAGTCCGCACCAGCCCGCCTCCCTTCCCCTGTCACCGACGTGTGGGCCCCGCCCCGTCGTCGTCCTCCTCTGGACGCCACCGGCGAAATTCCCGGCCGCGCCCATCCCTCCCGGTCTCCTCCGCCGCCTCTGTCCCATCCACGCACCAGGAGAAGCACGTGAAGAACGCGCACCGCGCACCGCCTCCCCGTTACATCTCGTCGAGGGCCCCGCGCCCGCGCATTTCCTTGGGGCGCCCGTTAAGTTCGGCGAGCGCGCCGCCTCCCTGTATCCGCCGCCTCACTGTGCCGCGCCGTCTTTCGGCGCCGACCCTCGCCGCCTATAAATGACGCGCTCCCTCCTCCACCACTGCATTGGCTCTCACTTCCTCTCCTCCACTCTCGAGCTCCCCCTTTCTCTCTTCTTTCTAATCCGCTCCGGCGAGCTCCTCGGCGAGCTCTCATCTGTCGTGGAAGCGTGACCGACCCCCCCCCCCCCTCTTTCCTCTTCACCAAGTTTCATTGTGCCCCGCCGCACCTCGACATCCCTGCCGTGTGCGTTGCCGTGGACCGAGCGCGCAGATCGACAGCGCGCTAGGGTTCCGGCCGCCGCGATTCCGACCCCCTCCGGCCTCGCCGCGTACACGGTGAGCATCCCCGCGTCCCTCTCCTTCTCCCGCACCCCTCATCTTCCTCTCTTCCCTTTCGCGCGAGCAACCGCGCCGTGCGCCGCCGCCCGCCACCGCGCGACCTCGTCGCCGACAGCCTTCCCGACCGCGCCTGGCCACGCTGAGCCTCGCATCGCCTTCGCCACACTCCCGCGCACATCACCGTGAGCACACACTCGAGCTCAACCCATCGCCTAGCCCTTTTCCCCTCGCTCGCCGACGCGCCGCCCAAGTCCGACGTCCACGCGCCGCCGCTCCGGTGGTCTCCGTCGTCGACATCACCCGCTCAAAGCTCCGCCTTCGCGCGTTTGTTCTCGACGACGTGTTCTCGTCGCCGTTCCGCCCACCTAGCCATCGGCGGCGAGGATCCCGGCGAACCTCCGCCGCGCGCCCCCCTTTCCGCCGCCCCTTGACCGAGTCCCGCCGCCGCGTCCGACGTGGCGCCACGCCAGCACGTGGGGCCCGCTTGACCCGGTCGTCCAGCCCAGTCAGCCTCACCCTCCTCTCCTCTTCTCTGTGCACCCAGTTCACGTGGACTAGTGACTCATGGACCCCTTCGGTTCACAGTGGACTTGGTCCACGAGTCATTTCCAATGCAAAAATAATTCCAAAATACCCAGAAAATCCCGAGCCCTGTATTTTTGCAGATAAACCCCTGACCTTTCCAGTAATTCTGTCTTAGTCCTGTCTTTTTACAGAAAAGACCCTAAACTTTTCTGTAATTACAATTTGTCCCCTATCTTTTTACACCGAGGTCCCTGAACTTTCCCAAAATTACAGATAGGTCCCCGACATCTTTCTGTATTTACCAAAAAGTCCCCGGAACCTTTCTATTCTTGCAAATAAGCCCTCAGATCCCCTGGACCCATCTGTCAGCCTCCCTTTCTCTCAGGAAAATGCTAAGTGCACCCGGCTAGTGTACACACATTTATATTCCGAGCAATTTCCAATATCAGAAAAATCTCCGAAAATTCCCAAAAATCCTATATTCCTTTCTAATCATTTCCCAACCCTTGATCACCCCAGATTAATTAGGATTATGGCTATACTTAATTAAGTTAGCTTAATCCTGATCAATTTCCTTTCTTAAACTTGTTTAATCCATATCTTCTCCGTTTAAACTCCGATTTCAGTGATTCTTCCACCTAAATTCATCTAAAATCACCATCTATCCAATCTTACCAGATCCATAATTTTTGGAGTTCATTTGGATTTTATTTTATTTAAATGCTTGCTTAATTGATTGATAAGCGGTAGATTTATCCTTTGTTAAATCGTTAGATAATCAAGAAGAGGAAGCAGAGGATCCTCATTACGAGGATTTAGAGGAAGAAGAGCTTGGTGAAGGCAAGTCTAACTTCCTTTGATCATATTGATCCTATGTTTGCAAATATCCTAATTAGAGCTGTTTATAAATAAATTGCATGGTATTTAAATGAATTTAAAGGCTAGAATGGTCCTATGCAATATTTGATTGCCTGCCTTGACTTGAATATATCCTGATCCCTTGTTAACTCTAGGAACCAACGTCATTAAATTCCTTAATGACATGTTGGACTGCTTTGCCGCTTAGGACTTTCACCATATGTGTTTAATTAATATTGCTCACATGATTTTCGTGTAAATGCGTGTGTCTTGGTGGTGTGTGTAAATGTGAAATTAGGTGGTATAATAATAAGTGCAACCCTAGTGAGGGATGGTTTTGGCGGGATCAGGCGAGGTAGTCCTCAGTGGGGAGGCTATCTCTGGGACGCCATCCACTTGTGGATCGGCTATTGAAGATGCCTGGTTCGGTCGTATAAGGACCGGTTCTTGTGCCGCCTTTGCCTAGCACCTTACGCGCAGCCACAAGCCGTATATGGGTACGGGATTGGAACCACACCCTACTAGTACTCACCCGGTACCCCCCGGAGGCAGGAGATGCAACGGAGTCCCAGGAGAAGACTCGTTCGTTGGTGGGTGTTCGAGATCCGGCATTTATGACTGGCCATATTATTGATTGTGAAGCCCCTGGTGATGTCTGTGGGGGATGCCGTGGTGGTACAAAGTAGGTATGGAACCTTTAGTGGGACAGTCCAAACTATGACGATAGGGAGGACTGGACCACCTTGTGGGGAAATTTGTGCACCTTTGGCCAAAGTTAAGAAACTTTCCGGAAAACCGTGTTCCACGGTATTGGACAACGCGAAAGCATCGACCACACTATGATTAGATTTTCCGCGTGAGTTTCCTTGGTGTGTTTTTGGAAAACGCCGGTTTGGAGCCGTGTGCTGGTTGTCGGCCAGTGATAAAACTTGAGGCACTGGCGGGATGGACAGTAACTCCCCCAGGGCCGCCCAACCCCACTAATCTCTACAGATACTTGATTAGATTGCGAACTGCTTTGTTTTCAAAACAACCTTGCATAAACTTGGCTTTCTTGCCTCGTTGATATAAACCACAAGCCTATCCTTTGATGAACTCCCTTGCATAACTTACCCCTCGTGTTAGGCTTGCTGAGTACCTTAAGTACTCACTCTTGCTTCAATCATTCAGAAGGTGAGCCAGAGTTTGAAGCTGTTGAAGAAGAAGATTAGGGTTCAGCCTGCACGCAAGTCTGCCTGTTGGAGTGGTGCCGTTCCGTCTTCCGCTGGAGTAGTTGTTAGTGCGGCTGCTGTGCCAGCCTGTCAGTGTGTTGAATGTTCTCGTAGTCAGGCCGCTGGCCTTTGTTGTAAGACCTTTTGTATAATAAAAAGGCTTATATGAGACTTGTTAATATTATATAAAGGGTATGAGACTGTGATGTCATTCTGTGTAAGCGTCGTATCAGCGTCTGATCCAGGGACTGATACGGTAAGCGCTAGTGCTCCAGAAATGGGGTACGACACAGGTGGCCGGGACGGCGGCGGATCTGAGCCACCATGGATCCCGCCGCCGTGGATGGTCGCCGCCGACCTCCCCGTCGGAGCACCGCTGCCGCCCGCCGTCCTCCCCGCCAGAGCACCGCTGCCGCCCGCCGCCCTCCCCGCCGGAGCACCGTCGCCATGGAAATAGTCGCCCGAGACCGGATCTGAGGTTTCCGCCGCCGATTGCGCCGAGGACGCGCCGCACAGGTGGGGAGCCGCGCCGCCGTCCCTCTCTGCGCCGAGGAGCGCTGCCCGGGGCCGCTCGTACCTTGCCTCTGCTACACCGTCGATTGTCGTCTGCCCCCACCCGGAATCGAGAGCTCGTGGCCGGATCTACGGGCCCCGACGGCGGCGGCTCCTTTGGAGCCCTTCCCGGCGGTCGGCGGGGTCATCTTTGTGCGGGGGCACGGAGCTGTGGAGGACGCCGACGACCTCGCCCAGATCCGCCGAGCCAGGCCAGCCCGCGCCGCCCACGTCGTCCACGCCTCGGCCAGCGCGCGCCGCCCCCGTCGTCCGCACCCCGGCCAGCCTGCGCCGCGTGCCGTGGAGCCTTGCCGGCAAGCCGCGCGCCGTGGAGCCTCGTCGTGGAGCAGAGGAAGAGGCCATGCCCGGGCCCCGCGCGCCGCGCCGGCTAGCCCGCACGCCGGAGGGTGCGCGTCGTGGTGCTCCGGCTCTCGCCGCTCGCCGCGCTGCGAGCCCGCATGCCGGGGAGCTACGCGCCATGGTGCTCCGGCTCCCTCGTCTTTGTGTTCGATAGGCAGAGGAGAAGAAGAGAAGAGGCTGACGAGTAGGACCCGCACGTGTAAGAGCTGAGAAACAAGGGCTTCTACTGGAGTTGAAAGCAAAATATAGGGACTTGAATTGTAGAGGCCGGCCCCTATATACCCAAATAGAGGCTCAATTTTTCGTGTCGTGCTGGAGATGCTCTAAACGCTTGATCTTTTTCCCGCGTCCGAGGCCCGATGGCCCTGCCGGCGGGCGGCGGCTACGTGTTCGCGCGCGAGCCACCAGCCGTCCGTTCCCCACCCACCTCACCCTCTTCTTCCTCCCCGCCCCGCCCTTCACTCCCGCCTTAAACCCGAATCCGCCATGCCTCCCGCATCCACCTCCCCTCTCGCCGCCGCCGCTGCTCTACCCAATCCCTTAGCGGGTCGCTCTCCTCGCCGCCTCCTGCGCGTCTCCTGCCAGGTGGCCCCCGATCTCTCCGCTCGCAGCGGCAATGCGTCGAGCGCCTCGCCGGCGCCGCAGCCGCGGTGGCGCGTCGCTGTCTCCGCCGCGCTCGCAGCTGCCGTGGTCGCTGCGATGCCCGCGTACGCGGACCTGAACAAGTTCGAGGCCGAGCAGCGGGGCGAGTTCGGCATCGGCTCCGCCGCGCAGTTCGGCTCGGCCGACCTCAAGTACGCGCGCTCCTCGGTTTCTTCATCGTGCTTTCGTTGTTGCGTTGGGTTGCTGATTTGCTTCTTTTTGAGTGTGGTTTTGTAGGAAGGCTGTCCACGTTAACGAGAACTTCAGGTGCGTTCTTAATTTCAGTTGTGCTTGTTAGAATTTCTTTTCCCATGACAAATTTCGCTGTAGCTGATAGATATTAGGGATTGCTTGATCTTGTGTTCTTAAGTTCTGTGTTGAACATAAATTCACTTGATTCGTGCCAATATGGATCAATATAATTTGGGCTATCTGAATGTAAATATATTATTCACCCCAGAACCTGATGTAGTGATGGACCTGATGGTGTCCTTGTTTTTCAGAGACTAGATTGACACCAAAATTATTCAGTTAGAAACGATCTAGGTCAAGTTAATTTCATCATGTTGATACTCTGTGTGGAACTCATACCATGTCCGTACTCCAGATGGATTATGCATTTTTCAAATCATGCTTTAAGTCAATGCTAGATGGAAAACCTCTCTCAGTGTACGCGTGTTCAACCTAATTTACTCAGGCTACAGATTGATACAGTAATTTAGGAGAATACTTATTTTGGTCAATAGATAACCGAAATAAGTAGGACATCTCTTCTTTACCTCAATATTAAGTTATTGATGCAGGCGGGCAAACTTCACAGCTGCTGACATGAGGGAGTCAGATTTTAGTGGTTCCACATTCAATGGTGCATATCTTGAAAAGGCTGTTGCTTATAAAGCAAATTTCACTGGTAAGTTAAAGAACACTTCATTATGTGGATAGTTAAGCTCACTCGCCGAGATTTGTCATACTTTATTTGTGTAGTGTGGTCGAATAATTATTACCTTCAGTAGTCTGTGTCTGTGGTCATCCACAGTATCCACTATCTTACAAGCATCCAGTCATCCACTAGTTCTCCGAGAATAAACTCAGACCAGGAGGCTAGCTAGCTAATAGCTATAATTCATTTTCTTTTGTTTTAATTCAATTTGAATCATCACAGTACTATTTTGAAACTTGGGAAGTAATTTTAGATCTGCCATCCATTAAGAGGGGAGTGGGACTCTCGCGTCTTGTACCCAACACTTTATCCCATCAGATCTTTGAATCAATGAACCTTCCTGAATTTTGGTGATGAAAACTACAGAAGAAAGAAGGCTCTGTTTCTTTTCTTTTATTTTCTATTTTGCTGTTTTCTAGTAATCTTGACATTTTGAGAGTATGGACTCACAATAAGCTAGTTGCTTTATGCGGTTTTTATTAAGCAAAGTTCTCACCATGAGGTTGTTTGTTCTTGTGCAGGTGCCGACTTGAGTGATACTTTAATGGATCGCATGGTAAACCTTAATGAATACTTGTTCATGTTATGTACGGCTTTAAGCATACCAACCAGCTTGTCAAATGCATGTGCTCTCATATGTTCCCTGAAATATACGGTCATATATATTTGATGATTTTAGTATGATGCTTTATGCATAGACAGATAAAATTCTAGATCAGTGTTGACCGTCGTGTCTATGTTTTATCTTTTCCACATTGATAATAATTATGATGATGGTAGTTCTGCTTAATTCGGTAATAAAAGACATCCGAATAGTACCCAAGTCGGTGCACTATTAGCATGAAGAAACATAATTCGCTGACTGATTAATTTTATCATGGGTTTTAAAATGAGAAAGAAGAGCGAGACAAAAAAAGGTACTCCAGAATGAAATCATAACCAATATGTAATAATTTAGCTGTATGTTTCCTAATTTAGCACAAGTTCTATCTGGGCTATATGTTTATGATTGTCATGATTGTCTGTTGCATCTTTTGTGGTTGAAGACGGCTGCCGCTGTTTCTGTGTTTTCTTTTATCAGTAAGCATGGTGTACTTGCATTTCTACATAAATCAGGTTGTCCTGTATAAAAATGTAAAACTTTGTCCACTGATCGTAGATGTTCATGTACAACAACAGCTGGAGGCAAAATGCTTCTTTTATACATGGATACCTGTGAGGGTATGCTTCCAAGATGATATCTTGGAGGCTTTCTGCTCCAGCAAAGCTCCAGGAGCTACTTCCACCTTGAAAAAGAAAAAATTAGGTTCTGCCGTATGCTGGAAAATTAGTTTCTTTTTTTTTTCTTCCTTTCTGTCACTGCAAAGCCGTGGGATGAGCAGCATCGTAGTGCTCTTCAATGGTTATTTTAAGGCTGTGTCTTTTCTAGCTGTTATGTGCTGAGGAGAAGTATTGGTATGGCCTTCCCTTGATATTAGCTATTGGACCTTCTGAATGCTGTTTTTGCAAAGCAACGTAGACAAGTAACTGTGTGGAGGTGTATTATAGATTCTTATAATACTTATGGTGATATATGCTTAATTAATGCATTGTGATACTTGCAAACATTGATTTAATTTTAATACTCGGCAGCTAGTGGAGCCTATGCTCCCGTTCTTAATTTGTTAAAGGAAATTTGTAAAACATTTGATATCATGACTGATTGGCGTTGAAGCAAGTTTTGAAACTTTGAATATTTGTTGACAGGTTCTCAATGAGGCTAACCTTACAAATGCTATTCTTGTGCGGTCGGTACTCACACGTAGTGACCTTGGTGGAGCAATCATTGAAGGTGCCGACTTCAGTGATGCTGTTATCGACCTACCTCAGAAACAGGTATATAATTGCTTAAATAGCAATTTATCGCATAAATGACACTCAATGTTTATGTTTATGAATTATATGCTTCTGTCTGATATGTTTTAAGAAACATATACTAGTTTGGACTGATGAAAACCTGCGCACATCCATTTCTGAATAGGTGCTGTGTATTCTGCAATTAAATTTTAAGAAATTTATTTACGATAACTGATAAGCATAATTTAGTGTCTTCATAAGCCCTCACTATATAATTCATGTGTTACTACTTTGTAAATGCTGGCCAGCAAAATGTGAATAATGCAAATCGTAGAACAAAATGACATATGCAGATGTATTCTCTGGGTGTTCATGGATTTGATTATTAACACCCTGGAAGGGAATGAATTACAGTTTACTGTATCATCAGGTGTAAACTAAATTTGCATGCAATATTTAGCTACATTTCACATTCGCCACCACTAACATACCAAAGGATCACCTAATGATGCCATACTGCAGTGTTATCCTAGTGATCGTCAGGCTCAGTTGTAACAGTTAGCTCGAGTTCTTAATATAGTTTTGAACTATTAACAGAAGATGATTTCCCTGATATTTTATTTTCAGGCTTTATGCAAGTATGCAAGCGGGACAAATCCCTTAACAGGGGTAAGCACCCGAAAAAGCCTAGGATGTGGCAACAGCCGTCGAAATGCATACGGGAGCCCTTCTTCCCCTTTGTTGAGTGCCCCACCACAGAAGCTTCTTGACCGTGACGGTTTCTGTGATTCAGCTACTGGTATGTGCGATGCAAAATGAGGTTTGATCCAACATACTGCAGGAACTGGGCCACTGGATGCTGTATAGATTGGAGATTGGGTCCAATGACAGTGCAGAGAAATCATTTGTTTATTCACCTTTTGAAAGTGTTGTAATGTTGCAACAGAATCAGGTGAAATTCGGGATGTAGATGAGATATGGGCTCTGAGGATTTAATACAGTATATAGCATAGTATGTTTATGAAATATAGATCATATCAAATGACTCTTTGCTCAAAAGAAGCGATCACTGCGTCATTCTTAAGCACATGCGTGAGCAGCATGTAGCCCCAGGAGTTTCTGTCAGTAATTAAACTTTTCCACTCCATTTCAATCAAATGAGGTACACATCTGTAAATTTTGTAAACATTGCTGATGCATTGGCAGTGACCGTCGCTGCCGTTTTGAATGATGGACTGCACAAATAGACGTCCATGCATGGACAGCTTGACTGTTTTTACAAATTGTCAAGTCAGTTACTGAAGCTCCTTAGCCTCAGCTTTCAGCTACCTAGCTTATTAACATCAGTTCCAGAGACCTGATGCTAAACGCAATATATATATAACCGCTTCGGTTACATACTTATTATGCATATGTATAAATTCTTGTACCATGACATGTATAGCCGGCTATATTTGTACACTAGATTAGATGGGAATGGGATGGTATGAATTGTAGACGGCATCCAATGAATTTGTGTACGTTTTGAAGGAGCTATTTCCACAAGTCAGCCTCGCCTCCACCTGAGGCAGACGTGGAGGCATAGTCCAGTGCCTCTTCTCTCTTATTGTTCTCGGTCAGGTGGAACGCCGGCACAGGATTGGAGTAACTTGGTTCCTTTGGAGTGCCGTCGCTATGGCTGAACAGCTGAGACGCGACGAACTTGTCGAGGACCCTCCAGTCCGTGGCCGACTCGTCGACGGCCGCCATGTAAGCCATCTCCATTGTTGGTTGTTGCGCAGTGTACTTGGAATGCTCCTCGGAAGACTGGATCAGGCTGCCGCTCCCATGGCCGACGTAGGCGGGAGGAGGCTTGGGGCTCTCCAACTGAGGAAGCTGCGGCAAGAAGGCCTCTTGGCTGGGCAGGAGGTGATGGTACTCCAGCCCCGGCTTGCAGTGGTAGAATTGCTGCCCACCGTACGCTGCATTCGCATGGTGACCGAGGGTCGGCATGAACCCGGCGACGTGGTGGTCGTCGAACCAGCACGACGAGCTGTCGGCCATCCTCTGCACCGTCGCCACCCGCTTCTTGAACACCCTGCAGACTACCCATCCTTCCTCCTGGAAACCGTGCATACAATTAAGCAAGCAATTATCGTCAGTCGAATGGTGAATTGCTGAATTCCGTACACATGCTTAAATAACCAAATGAATCGGAAGGGTCTCACGTACAGGGGTAGTCCCGTTCTCGGTGGTCTCGAGGCGGTACTCGTGCATGATCCAGTCGGACTTCTGGCCGTTGGGGGCGCGGCCCCTGTAGAAGACGAGCGTCTTCCTCATCCCGACGAGGCAGTTCTTGGTGTAGATCGGCTTGTCCCGCCCCGTCGCCTTCCAGAAGCCGGCGGTGGTCGCCCGGTTCGTGCGCGTGCCCGTCGGGTACTTCTTGTCCTTGTGGCTGAAGAAGTACCAATCGTTCTGCTCCTCCATGCCGATCTTGCACTTCTCTGTTCATTCCACAATGTAGTGTCAATCAACAATATCTATGCGTTAGTGAATTACTGCTGTCAGAACTCAGTTGTTACCTTGGAGATCCCAAGGTTCAATCTTGTACAGGTCGACGTCTTTTATGACGTCGAGATCTATCTTGTTCGACGCCACCTTCTTCCTCAGGTAGTAATCCACGAGTTCCTCGTCGGTCGGGTGGAAGCGAAACCCAGGAGGTACGTGGGACGAACCGTCCATATTATTCCACTGATCCAGGAACTGCAAAGGCTACAGATCATATTATAGCTAGTTTGTTCTGTTTCAAAAAAGGTTACTTTGTACACCCATATTCGGTTGATGGGTATTTCGTTTCTAGCAAAACAAAACATGATTTTTTTTTTTGTCTCAATTCCACAGGATATTTTCAGGAAAGCGTGCAATCATGACAGTAGATAAAAAGTAACATAGTTCCATCATATATACGATCACCAAATTAATCCAATGTTTCCTTTGGTTCCTTTTGTGCCAAGGAAGCTAGCTTAGTGCACATGCGGACCTTTCTGCTGAAAGAAATGCAGTACTACACTACTACTATACATGTCCAAAATCAAGTATACTGGATACGCACATATCATTGCAGATAATAACATGTCTAATTGGAATAATATTTTTATGTAGTTAAAAAAAAGTCTAAATCAGCTAAGGATATGCATTTGTTACATGCCTGGACAAAAGAAAATGTGTTCAATGAAAACATTTAGAATACGGATATCTGATCTGACATAAAATAGAAACAATAAGGAGTATCAGAGCACACAAACTAACAATCTTCACGGAACAAACGAATGGATGGAACCATACATGAAAACCAAAAGAGGGCCTAGCATATGCTTTAAACGCTGGAAATTTGCAAAAAATTCACAAGAAACGATTTGTAACTGCACCACGCATAACATGCATGCATGTTGAAAACTCAGTTTAAAGTTCAGTATGTACAAATTTTCAATTACTAGTTTACACAACGAACAAATGAAGGGCAGACTTTATTGTTCGGATGGGTGTGGTAGTCATATCTGGCACAACACAGAAACCTCCAGAAACCAGGGAAAACATGCACTAAAGATAAAACAGGAGTTTATCTCTCTTTTGTGTCATTTTTAGGATGTGTGTGTTTGTATGTTTGAAATCTCCCACCGAAACTATGGAGAAAGAGACAGAGAGAGCTCTTACCCAGCAGGAAGAACAGCAGACGCCTCACCGCCCAGATTCTCCAAATTCTATCTTGTCCAGTGAGTCCTCGGATCGGAGCCAATCAGAAACGAGCCAGACCTATCAGGGCACAGTCACCGGGACACGAGCCACCTCGCCAACCTTGAACCTCAATTGGCCCCGGCGATCGAGATCGATCTGCTAGCTATAGTCACCCTTCACCAAATCAGTACAAACGCCGACATATATATATGTAGGACTCCATTTCTCGCACGGAGGGCGGAGGAGCACTAGAATAAGCTATAGCTAGGCTGGTAGCGAAGAGATGAACACACGCGATGGGGCTTACCACCTATTTATTTGAAGCGCTCACAAGCTGATGGCGAGCTAGGCTAAGCAAGGGCAAGAAGAGGCTCGGTCGCTTTCACCGGCCAAGGAGAGGAGGAGGAATGAGAGGAGAGGGACGACGCGGACGGGTGTGGGGTGTGCGCGGAAAGGTCGGATGGATTGCGGGCAAAGTCTGGGGCGCAGAAATCCAGGGATCGGCCTGGATCTCCTTGTGCCCTTTCCCGATTGGCCGCTCCGCCCTGCCTTTCCCCCACTGTAACCGCCACCACCTCCACCCGCCACCAACAGCGACTACCCTCTCCGCGCTATAGCCAGCAGCTACTTGCTTCTTCCTCGTCCGAGGAGCTGAGCTCGCCGCGCGTCTCTGTCTAGCCAGCCGTCCCTCTCGCAAGGGAGAGACGGGGCAGAGAGGCCGGGAGCGGTGGGGGTGGAGGAGTGGAGTGAAACGTAACGGGGAACGCGCGCGGTCACCCCAGCATATATGGTCACTGGAAGGTACCTGGAGTCGGGAACACTACTTGCTCGCAGCGTTTCTGCGAAATGCCACATGGACCAAGCAATGCTACTATAGCTGGTAATGGAGAATGCTCGGGACCGGCCGGAGCACGCTCAGAACAACACTTATTTTGAAACGAAAGGAGTAGTATATCTTGATTGAGACCCTTCTCCAAATGAAAATCTAGTGCGAAAGAAACCATTTAATTAGATCAATCAACATGTTAGTATACTATAATTGACGGGTAGTACATGAGTGAAAGTTGGACATAATTCCAGGAGCTAGCTGGGTCGTGATGCAACCTGACAATCATAACTGGGACAATAGCAATCCAATCGTTTGGTGAAAACTCAGAGATCAGGCCATCTACAAAAGTGCCATAGTAGATCGTTTCACAGAATGCGAGATAATATTATATGAAGAAATTGAAGAATGGGTACTGAGGATTAAGAAATGTGTTATTGTGTGGCAAAGACATTGCACCAGGTGCATGCCGGAGCCGGCAGGAAGAGTCAGTCAGGCCGCGGCGGCTGGTGGTCCGGCGTGGGCTCGACCTGATCATTAGCTAACCTTGCTTTTCTCCATATTCCTGTCGCTAGCTTCCTTAAGCTTCTTTTATACTGCTCTACTGGTGCTGACCAGCTGAACCCTGGGCTCCACATGCGCACGAGCTAGTCTGCATACACATTGCCTTTTGCAGAACGGGAAAGTGAGTTTCTCGATGATTCCAACCCTACTAATCTGCTGGTAAGCTTGCTAAACCGAGGGCTAGCTCTACAAATTAATGAGCAATGATCGATTGCGTGGAATGGTCCTGATCAGTAGCAGTACAGCTGACATGCATCCAAGTGTGGTACTACTTACGCGAGCAAACCAGTTCGGTGTGTGATAAGAGTACTAGATACTTAATGGAGTAAATCGTTTGTGTGGGCATGCATGGATGATCTTGATCGATGCGTGTCTATTATTTCGTTTAGTGTGGTCCTCCCAGCGCGACCTGCACGCGCTTTGTTCGCACGCAAATGTGAAACAAGGACTGTTTTAGATGGCCGGAAAGATCGACTGGCACATGCTTATTTCTTCTCCTAGGAAGATTCATACGGACTCCTGGCCCACCACTATTGCTGTAGCTCAAGTTCCAACCGGAATCCAAGGCATGGATACGCAGCAAGCGACTGAAATTAAAACTTTTGGTGGTCAAATATGTTGATCTTGCTAAACTATTTACATTCGTGCTACATGTTGGGTGTGTTATAGAATTATCTTATTACCGGAGTAGGTTTCCTTAACAAAATTAACATTTTGGGATTATACTGAATACAATCTATTAATAACTTAATAAAAGGAGTCATCACGTTCGCTCTGAACGGCTAGGAATTTCCACATTAATCACAGAAAAAAAATTACCCACCACCACCATTATGAAAAATAGTCTAACATACCCGCCACATGTAATAATTACCCACCACCGAATTATGAAAAAAAAAATCCAAAATATCTCCACATGCTGTAAAAATTATCCGCCAATACCGTTAAGAATAGCAAGAAAAACCTATGTATAAATTTAAAAATTTACTATTTTTCCTACGAAAATGATCAACTAGAAATAATAGTGATAGAAAAAAATAATTACAGTAAGACAACAATAAATTAAAGAGATATATTCAATATAATACAACACAACGGTTGAAACTACAGCACTCCAATCCTTTTAGTGGTTTGCATTGCATTCTGGCCATGCTAGCTCAAGTAACAGTACAGCTAGCACTTCAATCCTTTTAGTAGTTTGCATTGCATTCTGACCATAGTAACTACGGAGTACTACATCAAGCTAGGGTATAGGGTTTACGGCGCAACACGTACATAATGTGTCCTTGATCTCTTCCATTATCCTAAACAACTACCAACCGCCTACAGCTTTAGCCAGGTGCACACTGACTGACAGATTAACAAACTAAACAAGGTAACCCCACTAAACCATGTTCCGGTCGACACGTATACATAGGCGCGCTCGACCGTGCGAGGCGAGACATGATAGCGATGTCCGGATCAGACGCCGCCGAAAAGAGCTTTTGGAATCTCCCATATGAATTGACGAACAAGGGATCGATCGATCAAAACATAGATAATCAAATCGAACGCACGCCTCTCTCAGGTCTGACGGCGACCGACTCATCCATCAACCGATGCATCCATAGGCCATATGGGTATATTGATCAAGTTGAACTAATTCTTGGATGCATTTGGCTGGACGCTAGCTAGAGGCTAGAGCCACTGGCGCTGCATATTGTATGTAGTATCTGTATCAACCTTTGGAAGATCGTGAAGTGAAGCAAAAGGATCGTATCGTATCGGTCTCATTATCCGCGCCACACGCATGTATGCTACAGACATCGTCTTGCAAGGCGGCTTCACGTACGTCACTGTTTCGCATCCACACACGTACGCACGCTCACATGCATCATGCGTGTACGATCGAAGGAGGACAATTAATTATCTCATTTTGATCTTTGGGACTTGTCGTTTGGAAGCATATATCTGTGGTAGCCTCAAGCATTTGGCAACATATTTATGTGTATTGCGGCGGGAATCGCATGCGATGCTGTTGCTGTCTGACTTTGGAAATGCCCAACTATATGGTGTAAAAAAAGGGCGGCAAGTGAGACGGCGCCGGCCAAAAGGTTTGTACAAGCAGGTGGATGTGAATTCTTCTTCCCTCGCCATAGTGCAGTGCGACAGCTCCTCCTCAGTTTGATCGATTGAGCTAGTGATCTTGCCCCATATATGCGTCGACATGACAGATTGCATCATCCGTCTGGAGACTCTGGAAGCACAACAACGTTGGAGCTCATCAGCTCATAGATCATGGGGCCCAGCAGACACAACGTCTTATCCACTTGCATTCAAAATTATAGAAAGGCCATGCATGGAGATCGAGCTGTAACTTTGCTCCTTTCCTCTCTACCATCGAGTGCTACTCTCTATGTAACTTTCGTCAGGTAAGAAAAGAAAGGAGATCGCAGCACTGCAAAGTGTGGCACCGCCGCAACGATTGTGCCTAGCTAGCCGTCCAAAGCAACAAACCGTCACCACAGCTGAACAAAGGGTACATCATGGTAAATAGATATTTCTGTTAAAAAACTCAGTCTTCGTTGGAGACCTTTCGCTAGTCGCTACAAAGATCTTATTAGTTCGTGGTGTGTCGGGATCGCGGTAAAAGCTAGAGAGGATCACCACGCATGATTAATCTTGTGCGATCTCCAGCTCGATCTGTGGCGGTGGTTAAGACCCATGATGCTATGGCCTAGCCAAGCATCATGGTAACCTCGACTCAGACGGGTGATTACCTGGTGCTAATCACCCATGGTCGGGCCGCCGCAAATCATTAGCGCTTTGCATGGAGATGGCGGGAAGCCGACGTGGCTCTATCCGGTTGGTCGTGGTGGGCCCCGGACAGCCAATTGGAAGGGGACGTTGCGGCCTCGCCAATCCTCGTGGGGCCCCACCCGCCCTGCGCTGCACCCACCTGCTCGGTGTACCCCATCATGGCATCCTACCTCTACGCCACTATCTACTGCTACTCATCCAATACATACAGTACATACTACACATGTAAAACTGGTAAGGAAAAGCGCGTTGAAAAATGCAAAAAGGCTGCGTAACCGCGTGCCCGCAGATATTTACAGATCCTGGCGTTGAGAGTGGAGACTTGAGATCCCAGGCATGAGGCATGTCATCGAAAGAGATCGCATCAAAGTTCAGGCTTACAGGGGGTGAGGAGAAGTATGGATGCTGGCAGTATGCTCATGTGGGTTCTGATTTCTGGTGTACGTCTCTGGAAACCTGGCATGTATTTCTATACAGCTTGCACAGACTTACATTTCGATAGTACATCATGCGGGCTCCTTTTGGGGCGTATAGTGTATTTGTAAAGCTTGCACAGACTTGCAAAAGGTGGTGACCTATACTGACTCTAGCTGTCTATCATGCAAGAACAGACTGCCGTTCGATCCAGCTAGGTATTTCACCGGCTTACCAGCTGCTGCCAATGTTTCTATGCGGCTGCCATTGGTCACTTGGAATAGCAGCGAACTTGGAAAAGGAAAAGGAAAAGGAGAAAACAAAAAGAGGGCGTTTGGTACGAATGCTTCTGTAGTAGCATACTCCCTCCGGTTTTAAATTGTTGACACTATTGACTTTTTTCGCTACGCTTTGACCATTCGTCTTATTTAAAATATTAATTCAAACATGCAAAGTTATAAGGTATATTTCAACTTTCTTTAATGATAAAACAATCATAACAAAATCTATGATAATTTTTAAAATATTTTGAATAAGATAAATGGTCAAACGTAACTCAAAAATGATCAAACGTCAACAATTTAAAACCGGAGGGAGTAGAATTGTACACTCATGCTGAAGTCTAGGGCATAGGCATACGGCCTTCCTGATCAGTATAGTACAATATAATACTATTTTTTGCCTACCTTGATTGTTTTTTAGCATATCAAACCATGATATGGTTTTGTGGTCCCACACCTTCCTCATTTGGGCGTGTCATACATTAATATGGCAGAAATTGACCCTAGACAGAGTGTCCAAGATATCAGGTAGACAAGCTAATTAATGAGTAATCCAACAGCAAGTGATGTATAAGACCCTCGAGTATTCAGAAGAGTGTGCGAGTTTGATTGATGGTCAACACCAGAGGGAGACGTTTGCTTGTAAGATATTGGCATATATAGTGCTTTCTAGGATATGTACGCTACTGCTAATATACGGATGGGGAGGCATTGTCATCGTCATTCTAAAGGGAGTTGGTAAGGGTAAATGGATGTTGAAAATCATCATTGTAAGAAGCATAGCTGTCGAACCTCCTCAGGTTAAGCGAGGATGACAATTGAGAAGAATCATGGATGTAGTGTTTTTACATGACTTTTAATTTGTACATCATATATACTACTACAAGAAAATAGAGTTTCAGTCACCAAATTTTAGTGACCAAGAAAATTTTATCTTTGTTGATCACTAAAAGTTGATCAATAGTGACCAAGTTTAAGATTTTTCCTTGTAGATCATTGTACACAATAACTGGAGTACTTGTACCCTGATATATAATGTCTAATATAATAATTAAATACAAGAGCCAGCAATGGCTTTTTTTTTTTTTTTGAGAATCAGCAATGGCTAAAATCAAAGGAAACTGGGAGCTAATAGTTCACGGGCCTGATATGAACAAACAACCCACTTTAAACGGGCCTCTGATCCATGGGAAGCGTGGGAGAGGATTCTGTCAAAGCCCACTAGCCCAATAAATTGCACGGGATCACAGCGTTACCACTACACCCGTCATAAAAAACCGACGGAAAGGGTGACTGAATCTGAGAGCACATTAAATCGTTAACAAACTGCACAATCAGATGGATCCCGAGCTAAGCCAAAATGCTTCACATCCAAGCCTTACCCAGACAAATAGCGCGGCGAAATTTGGCATGAACAGCGTCGGTTTACTGGTCTCCTTCGAAATAATTTTGCCGCGACGCAGACGTTGTGTGTGACGCCGACCAGGGCACACAGATGAAAGAAGCTGACGCGGCATACGATGGAGCAGAACCACTAGGTCGACGTCGTAATCGCATGGAGGTCGCCATCGCTTGGTCAAGGGAGCTGAGATTTTTTGTACAGCAACTTGAACTTGAGATCAACAAAATTAGCAATATACAGATAATGCGTTTTATTGCTAGAAAACCAATTGAACCTGGTTTATAATTGAGGTTTCTGTTGAAGGGGAGATATTGTTAATGGTATCCCGAATTCTGATGCGTGTGCCTCCATTTTCTGTCAGAGATTATTTAACTGGGTTAGTTAGCTAGGAATCTCTTGTCAGATCACTTATGTTTCGGAGTTCTCGTCGGATCCCTTATGTTCTGAAGTTGCTGCGCAGCCAGCATTAGAGTTTTGAACTTTTAATCAAGAGTACTGAACTGCACTTGTACCTATGGTTATTACTGCAGAGTCAAACTCAAATATAATGGCACAGCTACAATATTGGTCCTTGTTGCTCCGCATAAAAGAAGATGCATTACAACAATACAAAGGAACATGATGTACTCAGTCATTCAGATGGCATTCAGATTATCTCAGACGACAGTCCACCGCATAATAATTTAGCATGAAAATGAAGTGATTCTTGCATTAATATTCGTAGGTGTTCCTCTATATATATATATCTTTATCGACCAGCAATCTAGCATGTTTAGTTGCCGAAATTGCTTCCAAAGGCCAAAACAACGCATATGGACCGCTTGAAATGGAGTACATATTACTGGCTTTCCAAGCTCCAGATAGTCAGGGTAACAGGGACGCTCGCCAGAAACAAACCGTTAGTCGGCACAGAAAGACTGAACAAAGTCTATAATAATGTTTAGTAGATGATATCCCGAGAGATTTGAGCTGTGTCCACTAACCAACAGGTCACTGTTGGAAACAGGTGAGTAGGAATCATGGGTGTGTGATCTGGGCGGATCTCTGCACTGCGTTGTGGCATCGCCTGGTTCGTAATCAGTTGCTGAACTCGACGACCGATCGAATATGGAATATGCATGGATCTTGATTGATCCGGGCCAGATTTTTTTTGTTAAGCACTGACTGATCCTGCCAGTACTCAAGTTGAGAACTAACAGTTTTTTCTCCTCTGCTGCTCGTAGCTGATTGCAGACATTAGGTGCAACCGAATACCAGATTACCGATAACCTGTCAGAGCCAGTAAAAAATAGTCAAGTACGATGATGCTTGGTTGAAGACATACACGTCATATACTCTGTTTCTGAAGAAATATAACACCCTGATCTTTTACAACATACAGTTATACATTGTGTGTTTATTTCTCTTGGAAGAGTACAGAAGCACTGTACGCAAGTATCTTTTTTTTTTTTGCGAATGACTGTACGAAAGTATCGTTGGTTAATTTTTATTTAGTTTGACTGGTAACTTATTGAGACACTTGCTGCAGCCTGTCCAGGTCTCCCGGTTGAACATAGCTTATTCTGGGAGGCAACCGTCAGCTTCTGATCTACTTGACAATTGAGTACGCACTCAGGAAGATGACACATGATTCTTGAAGAAATCAAAGAAGCTGACCGTTCCTCCCTCCATAGTCCGTTCTCCCATTTTTAGAGGCTCTTGCTGGCTTTGCTCAGGGGAGGCTGGAACTAACCACACTTTTTGACTTGATAGTTGATCTTCTTCTAGTTCAGGGCGGTCCTAAGGCAGTAAGGCCTTACAATTTCTTTGTTCAACCAGATAGCACCTACTACAAAACATTCAGTATTTAAGACTACAAAAAGAAACTTGGCATGAAAGCACGTACTCGTACAGTCAGTCGTACTTGAGGTCCTTTCGAGGTACCTAGGGCCAGACAATCAGCTCGTTTCCGAAAGAACTCAATCAACGTCATTCTAGCATATGCGCATCCAAACCACATACTATATACTGTATATAAATGACAATGGAGCGCCGAGCTTGCACGCATGATGATGGGTCACGCGCGATGGTGGCAATTTCATTTGATTCGTCATACTAATCGTACGGGCCCCTCAACCAGCAGTACAATTAATCGTCGTCAGTTCCATCCAGCCAATGACTGGGATCGGCACGATGATAAAGCTTTGGCCTTAGCCATGACGCGAGCCATTTGCCGGTTGTGTTCTCCCGCTTAAACTTGTTTATTCAACTTGGGCCTAGTTTGCGGTTTTCGCACCTCTTATCTACGGAAAAGTAAGCCGCCGAACGTGTCATCTGAACACGCCAGTTTGGCTCGGGTAAGTACGTACGGTCACGGTACGGCTCTAAATAATCCGATAACTCGTCGTTGTCGGGGCGTCATTGCTCTGCCGCCAGCTACTCCTTTTTCGACCCCTTCTTCTTGCTGCTGCTGATGCGATATATTACCAACGGCTCTGCTGTGTGATATGCTCGTGCATGCTGCGTAGGATACCACAAGAGGGAACGGGAAGGATCGGAGGTTTTATATTGAAGTGGTTGGGTAATTCAGGTCAGTGGCGAACTGGCAGCTAGCTAGCTGAACATCAGCAGATCGATGGATCAGCTCGCTCGCAACTTGGTGGCTGCTGCATGCGGCACCACCTCCATCTCGTTGGCACTTGCGCGCGCCGAACGATCGAGTTGTTTACTCTGGCCTGGGAGGTGGAAGAGAGAGCTGACTTTTGGGTCGTTCGATAGGGCACGTGATATATAGATCGATAGAGATGCTCGTATCAATCAACGAATGAACGGGAGAAGGAGCTGATCACTGATGGGCAGGTGTGGCGTTGTGCAAAGTACGGGCAACCCCTGCTGTTGGAACGGCGTGGACCATATGCCTGCATGCTTAAGGTTCGTTTGCGATTGTTCCGAATGATTTCATTTCGACGTCGACGTGCTAGCCGGCAGGCGCGGCGGCTGGGGGTTGCGGCTTCGCCACGGAGTTTTTGAGATCAAAAATCGTGTTTTAATTACTCCTGTTTGATATAGAACGTTGGAGCCGTGCCGTACGGAGCGTACTTGCATTGGTAATTCCAGGCTCGGTGTTGCGTCTACCTACCGAGATAAGGAAGCTCGGTGTTGCGTTACAACGCCGGCGCTAGCTACTGGTCGTCAATTGTTGTTTGAGAGGGAGAAGAGAAAGCAAGTTACGGAACTACGATCCGTACCGTACAGCTCAGTCGGCTACCGCCATTCGTTACGCACGATTTGGTCCCCAGAAGACTTGTGGTGGTGTAAAGCACAGAGTGGACACGATAGTCAAGCTCTCTGTCTCTATCAGTTCATGGCGAGTTTTGGGGACCAAATAAAGGCTGAGTGACTTCATAGCGAATTCCCCTCGTTTATATGCAGATTCTAATTGACTCCGACGCCATTTCTCACGTGGAACATGATATGTAAGATTACGTTTGATCACATCTCAATGGAGTTGACAAAATTTGATACTCCATCCGTTTGAATTTATTTGCAGTGCTGGTTTTGGGCGCAGAAATTAAGTAGAAGTGGAAAAAGTGAAGCGATGAGTGGTGAAAGAGATGAGTGATAGAAACAGAGATGCACCGGGTTAGAGAGAGAGAGAGAGAGATTGGTAAGTGAGAAATGACAATTATTTTGACAAAAGCATTTGAATGTTGAAACAAAAAGAGTATTTATAATTTCGTGAAACTCGACCCCAATATTTTCAGGGGAGAACAGACACTGTTTAGCAAGTGACAAATTTGGGTCTGTGAAATACTTTCAAACCCACGGCAATGTCCGAAAAGGATGACTGCAAAATCTGGTAATTTTTAATGCATTTTTAGTAATTTAAACAAAGAATCAAACTTCACTCAAATTTGATTCAAATCAGGAGCTAGTATGACCGTTAATTCATCCTTTTGCCCAACATGGCCCAAGAGTTTTCCCGGAGCCTAAGATGACTTCTCTTTTTTCCATAATCCAATTGGTTTTTTTCAATTTGGCACTTACCAATCTCTCTAAGGATCAATTCCCACGGCATACTATATTTGTTCTAATGTCATCTCACTAGTACTAACATTTAGCAAGTCACCCGCACTAAGCACCAAAAATATCACCTCACTTTTGAGAACAACATCAGGACAAGGGAGACAAACACAGATGATTTTGCGTGATTTGTCCAGGGGACACACCCACGGTGGCCGCTCAGAAACTTCCTCCTTTTGGCATGATCCTTCAACGTGCCCCCGAAATGAAAAGAAAAGAAAAGATGCGTGATCTGAGACTCTGAGTCTCATCTGACACCCGATCACTCTCTCCAGGTGTACTTGCTGCCATTGCTGCTCCCGAAGTGTGCTCCTAGTAGCTGTAACATCTAAAGCGAATCCAGATAAACAAACGGTCACAACACATGACACACGGCGATCGAATCTACCACAGCCGGATGCGGGAGCAGCGCAGCCGCAGCCGAAATCTTCCTGTCACCAGCCGTGCGTTTGGCCGGTGGACACGGCCGCTTTGTTGGGATCTCCATGTCACCGGCAGGCAGAGGTGCTCGACCGAGAATCAAGTGTCCAGGCCAGTAGCCTGTAGCTTTCTAACAGTGTACTACGGCTTTCTTAATTTTTGTCTCGGCATGATACACGCTCCGTTTCCGTTCCTCCTCGAGTGCCGGGAAGTTTTGGCCGGAACGGCACCGTGGCTCCGCAGTTGAGCTTTGTTTGCATGTGTTTATACATTTTGTCTCGCGTTCGTCTCTTTGTGCCGACCTGCCAAGGCGAGTCTCTGTCCGTAGTTCGAATATATATTGACGTGTAGCAGACTCGTACAACTACGTACGCACACCGTAGTCACCCTTCCGTGTTGCACTCAAACAGCAAGTACAGTAGCGCAAAAGATCTGCAAGTTTTCGGGGCGAACGCACTACACACGCACACACAAAAAGAATAAAAAACGAAGGTTTTTTTGGGTGCCTTAAGGAATGGCCTGGATGCCAGCACAAAATGAGTGGATGACAGTGCGTTTCCGTTCGTATAATCACATGAAACTATGTTAATAAATCGAGAAGTCGCAGGGTCAGCAGAGCACTCAAGCCACCAGCCCAGCAGCTTAAAACGGTCTTCCAGGAAACGGCGATCGATCGAATTCCCAGTAGAGAGTGGACTTCGCACTTCGCAGTGTGCACAAGGCGCTTGCGGCGATAGTGCCATGGTGGGACTGGATCCGCTTTCTACGCCTGTTGCACTTCGATAGGACCGGCGCATTTTTACTTTGGTGGTGTTTGGATTTATGGAATTGGGTATAGGGATTGGGATTGGGAAATGATGTGATAAATCTACACCCTTCATTTCTTCATCGTATTACATCTCAACCCTTCATTTCCTCAGAAAACATTTCCCAATCCCTATCCCACTCCACATTTCCCATTTGCCAAACACCACCTTTGGAATATTAAAGTCTGAAATGTGCTTTACAAGCAGTGTCAGTTTGCAAAATGCCCGTAAGCGTGCGGAATAAAAATATCTGCAGCTTTCGAGTTTGTTTCAAGTTGCATATGCTTTGATGACATGGATCCATTTGTGTACTTTACCGCTTTACGGTTACTCATTCCCTTTGTTTAGTGCATGGCTTGGATGTATCATCTGCTCATCAAGGGTGCTTTTTAACCGCTCAGCTAGTTGTTTAACATTGAGATTACTATAGAGATTTTTCATTAATAAATTAAATCGATAAGTCGCAGGGTCAGCAGAGCACACCCACATCTCTCTTGAGCTCGGCTCAGTTCAGGATCCTTTGAATCTTTATGTACTATAGTAGGATATGTGGTACCGGAGCAATTTTGAAGGATTTTGATCCTATAGAAATTCCGCACTGTGTGGCTCAATCTTTAGAGCTTTTGGAGGTAATGTAGGCTCTGACCTTATAAGAACACTGCATCAGTACACTGATCCAATGTGCATGGGATGTTTAATTCTATATATGCTGTGGTAATTTCACGTAACATGCATGGTGGAAAATAACCATCATCTCTGACAAATGTAACTACAATTGATTCCCTGCTCGTTTCATGGAGTCCATTTCTTCGATGATGAACTCATTGTTTAAGGAACGAGATTGAGATGTTATACATGTATATGTTACATGTCAACAAGTCAAAGAAAAATGATTCAACGTGTTTTTTGTTGTCAGACTAGTTTTAGTATGCCGCATGCATGCCATTTGCCATATGTTCATTGGCCGGGTCACCTCAAATTTGATTATTCGTTCCTCTCAGGAGAAAAGTAAAAGCGCAGGAAAGGAATAGTCCTTAGGCTGACTTCAACAACGGTACCCAAACGCAAAAATGGGTCACCAATCCTACTGTGCATCAGGAATTTCATCTCCAACAGAGGACGCAGCACGCGACGCAGTTTTAGGTTCGAGGAGAGAGACGACGCAGTTTTGCATCTTCTCTCTCCTCAAAGCGCATCCGTCGACGCGGGGGACGCGGGACAGGGCGGAGGCAGCGGGAAGCAAGGAGGCGCGCGCAGGCGGCGAGCTACATCACAGGCGGCAGCCGGCGAGGAGGCGAGCGGCGGCGGCGGCGGCGCGACCGGCAACGGCGCGGAGGAGGTCGGCGGGATCGAGGCGGAGGAGGTGGTCGGCGGGGTCGAGGCAAGCAGCACCGTGTCCATGCGCTCGTCGTCGCCGGGGTCGAGGCAGAGGAGGCCGGCGGCGGATGGCGTCGGATGGTTCGGATGCTTCACTGTCTCCGCGAGGAGGCCATGTCGCTGGCGTGGAGGCGGGCGCTCCGACCTCGTCTCCGCGACCCCGCCCCGGCGTGGAGGCGAGCCGCGGCGTGCGGGACGCAGGGCGGCGCGGGGCTACCCGGGGCGCGGCGCACGACGCGCAAGGCCGGCCGCCTCGACGCGCTCGCCTCCTGCGGCGGAGACCACGCCGCCCGCCTCGACGCGCTCGCCGCGAGGCGTCGGCAGACGCGAGGGACCGACGGAGGGGGCGGCGGCCGGTCGTCGATTGCGACAGCCATGACGCGGCGGAGAGGGCGGCGGCTGGTCGCCGATTGCGACGTCCAGGGCGCGGCGGAGGCGGGCGGCGCCCGTCCATCGATTGCGACGGCGCGGTCAACGCGGACTGCCCGGTCTCCGCGCTCGCCATGGCGCGCTGCGTCTCCGGGCTCGCCCTCTTCGCGTGGGCGATGCTGGCGGCGGAGGCGGCCGCGCCGGTCGCCGTGCTCGAGGACGACCATCTCCACCCCGTCTTCCTCCATCTCGACCCCGCCCACCTCCTCCGCGCGCCGCGAGGATCGACATCATCAACCGCGGCCACGCCGTCTTCGCGCCCTCGACCTCTACTCCCCGTCGAGCGCGGCCCCGTGACGAGCCTCTCCTGCGTCCCGCCGCTGCGACCTGCTCCCGCCGCCCCCGCGCACTGCGCTGCGCGGCGACGCCTGGCCCAACGACGGCAGCGAGTTCGCGGTCAGGGAGGATGCACATCGGAAATGCGCTATCTGTTGGAGTCCATCAGGGAAGAAGAGCTATTCTGTTACTGTGCAGGCGATGCAATACTCTGTTTGCCTCTTCAAAATAGCTATTGTTGTTGAAGTCAGTCTTATGCTTGACAAACTTAGAGGCATGGCGAGAGAAAAATAACCCAACCGAATGAGGTTGAGCCGTCGCGCACGCTAGTACGGCGGCGGCGCCCGGTGCTGCACCACACCACACGCACACCGTCCAAAACCACCAACCGGAACCGACGAGGGCTCGGGAGCGCGCCACCTCAACCGAATCTGGCCATGTTCGGCCCGAACCGCACTGGAATCACGCCTAAAACGAACGGACGATCAAGTTCGCTCGCTAGGCCCCCCACACGGCGGGGAACGTGCGCTCGCTCGCGGTCGGCTCGCGCACGCGGCCGCGGCCGCGCCCGCGTCGCGCCCACACGCTCCCTCGTCCTCAGCCTTCACGAGCGCGGCGCAGCTCCTCCTCTATAAGACAACCACCCGCGCTGTCGCGCTCCCTTGCCATTAGGACGGACGTCCGCTTCTTCCCAGACTTCCACTCCCCCGCGAACGCAAGAAACAAAGAAAAGCGGACACCTTTGCGCACGTCTCTCGCTCTCTCTCCCAGTCTCTAGTTAGTCTCTCAGCGATGAGGCGGCACGGAGGGTTCCGGCTCGGGCGGAAGCTGCTAAGCGCCTGGCGCTGGGCGCTCTGCCACCGCCGGCGCCGGCGCGGCCGCGGCTACCTCCGCCTGCAGCCGTGCCAGGCAGTCGACGCCTCCCCCTCTGCGGCGGCCAAGAAGAAGCAGCGCGACGCCGACGCCGTGTCGGCGCCGGGGCTCCTCGGCTCGCCGCGGATGCTGACGACGTGGGGCCGGTCCCTGGCGCGGCGGATGCGGCTGCTGCGGCACAAGAAGGAGGCCCGGCTGCTGGAGGATCCGCAGCCCGCGACGCCCAAGGGGCAGGTGGCCGTGTACGTGGGCGGCGCGGAGGAGTCGTCGATGCGCTACGTGGTGCCCGTGGTGTACTTCAACCACCCGCTCTTCGGGGAGCTGCTGCGCGAGGCCGAGGAGGAGTTCGGCTTCGAGCACCCCGGCGGGATCACCATCCCCTGCGCCGCCTCGCGCTTCGAGCGCGCCGCCGCCGTCGCCGCGGCCGGCGGCGGCGGCGGGAAGAAGGTGCCCGGATGGTGGTAGCATCGTAGCATGTGGCCCGCGCCCCACCCGGTGGCCGGTGTACATACTAGTCGTCGACACATGCCCCTCATGAGGAAGATCCCATCCCAATTCCCATTCCATATGGGGGTTGATTCTTCTGTTCTATTTTTTTTCTTTCTTCCCATTCATTTTGACTTTTTTTTTTCTCTCTCCCTCTCCTTTCCTCGCCCCTTTGTTTGTGGGTGTGCATGTGCATGCGAGATTTGAGGAGGCAGAGTTAGATTTAGAGATGATGATGATGATAAAGGCTGTTTTGGGGTCACCAAGCAAGCATGTTCTTCCAACCTGGAACAAGTCCATGCATGTTGGAGAACCATCACGTATGTACTCCAGGTGTGATCCGATTCTCTCTGTTAACTGACCGACCCGGCTCTAGTTTGAGCAATTGATGTTAGTGTGCCCTCAAAAAATGAAACATCTGAAAAGGAAATGATCTACTAGTCCTACCTTGTTGTGCTGTTCTTCAAGTTCTTGCCTCCATCAGCTGGAGGCTGGAGACCTGTCCTCCCTGCTTTGTGCACTGCTTGTTCAGCGACCAGTACTAATCTGAATCGTCCGTACATCTATCTGGTCGGAAGGTACCGCAAGCAACCTCGGCGGATTCCTACATTTGGTCCGCTCTCCCTCCGCTGCCTGGCCTTGGCTTTCGCTAAAACAATCACAAACTTTGTCTGCATCCGCGGTGCATCAGACACCTTATCTGTGGACTGGCCGCTGATCTGCACCCCAATTCCGCGATTTTATCATCATCGTTAACTCGTTTGTCCGTTCCAATTACAAATACGCGGGGAGGTTGGTATACGTAGTTCTCCACGGCGTAATCAAAGGGAGCAACCTTATCACGAGTCGATTTTCCTTCAGCACCGTATCTCATGTGCTGATGGTACAGTGTGTTGGAGCTGTTAGGACTTCGGAGGCTCGGAGCTGTTAGGACTTCGGGTGAGATGGTCCCATCCCAAGTACTATAAATCTTTAGGACTTTTAGCTCTCGTGTATCCTGCATTGAACGGGGAAGCGGGACGGGTAATAGGACGATCAACCTCGAAAAAAAAAAAGAGGGTAATACCTAGGACGATCAGTTCACGGTCCGCGGCACATCACATAGCAGCTGCTAGTACGCGTAAAGGAAGATGCCAGGGTTGAATTCCAAGAGGACAACAAGTCAATCGCGCGACGGGGTCGCGTCGACCAGGACATTCAGAACTCGTTTTTGCTTCACAAGTTGGCGTCTCGTTTTCTATTCCATGCTGACTCGTTGTGCACTTGGCCACTTGCGCTTGTACGACTTCATCCATGGCCGCGCGGGCGGGAGTGCGGCACAACAGCGTTACGCGACCGAACAGCAATCAAGAGGGCGATCGAGATGTACTGTGAATATGGATTAGCTGGGCTCTTGAGGCTCTACTGAACCGAAGAGGAAGAGCGATCTTGGGTGCGTGGACCAGAGTAACGTACCGTACCGTCCACAATTGCCACATTGTTCGTTTCCGTTTAGAAGGACGTACTTGTGTACGTACGTTTGGGCTCCTGAAATCGCGGTGAAAGAAGTGCAGCAGGAAAGCGAGTGAAAGTGACCTTGGACAGATGGGTAGAAAACGTAGCCGGCTGAAGCTTGAGATTGTACGCAAGTTGTGTGGCGAAGAGCGAGAGAACTGTCACAGACGCTCTGGAAAATTCCATTCACAGCGCTCTGCTTTCTCTTGTGTCGGGACAAGGGAGGAGTCGCTCATATGCCGTGCATTATACATTGATATTTATCGCTCACAGAAGTAGTTAGTAACATAGATCACACGGACAGTGTTGAGAGGTAGGAGTGCTGTCGTTTTCGCTCTCGTTATCCTTTCCTCGTCATGGACTGGGGAAGCTGTACATCGGTTCACACTTGCAAGTCGTACAGGAAGGACCCTAAGTTGTCCTCCTCGAAGCAGACTCAACAACGAAACTGCTTGCCGTTATCTGTGAAGGTGCAGGCTGTACATTTATACAAAGTATGACACAATGAAGCGCCGAAGAACTTTTGTGTTTTTACTCTTTTCCTCTTTGTTGACTTTGGTTGTAATAATGAACAGCTACATGTATCAATCGATACAGAGGCTGGAATATTAATACATATTCCCTTTTCTAAAAAAAAAATGAAGCGCCGAAGAAACAAAAAGAGGAAATTCCTTATTTGGCTCTAGTAAAGTTTCTGGTTTCTTCCTTGGCCCAAACTGAAAAAAAGTTACCTATATGACCCAAGTTACAACTTTCATTCCTTTCTTGGCCTTTCCGTCAGTTTTTAGTGCTAACGGTGTTAAGTTTGGGTTGAAATGACCTTGATACCCCTGACATGATTCAAAGTGTAAAATTATTTATTTGTTCCGAAATTTTGAAATTATTTATTTTTTTCCAAAATTACAATTTCAAAATTATTTATTTGTTCCGAAATTACAATTTCAAAATTATTTATTTGTTCCAAAATTAAAATTCAATTTCGAAATTATTTATTTCTTCCGAATTACAATTTTGAAATTATTTATTTGTTCCGAAATTACAATTTCAAAATTATTTATTTGTTCCGAGATTAAAATTCAATTTCCAAATTATTTATTTATTCTGAAATTACAATTTCGAAATTATTTATTTGTTCCGAAATTATAATTGTGGAATTATTTATTTTTTCTGAAATTTTGAAATTATTTCATGTCAGGGGTATAAAGGTCATTTCAACCCACACTTAACACCGTTAGCACTAAAAATTGACGGAAGGGCCAAGAAAGGAATAAAAGTTGCAAGTTAGGTCATACAGGTAACATTTTTTCAGTTTGAGCCAAAGAAGGAACCAGGAACTTTACTAGGGCCAAATAAGGAATTTCCTCAAACAAAAACAGGAGCACCATGCCCGCGTATTACACAACCATTTCAGTCTCGTTGTGTTCGAGCGGTCACTGTTTCATCTTCTAGTTGGGTGTTTTTGTTTGTTACGAGTTCGAGCACAGGATCGGACGTAGATTGTGAGATTAACCATGCACCGTTTCACCCCATGCATCTAGCTGCTACGGTTAGATAGTCGAAAGCAATGATATACTACAAAGTGGACGGGATGACATCCTCAGTACATTCAGTGCATACATGAAGAGCAGGCAATCGATATGTCCCTACCTCTGCACTAATCTGTGGAAATTTCAGACTAGCAAATGGTTGAACAACAATTCCTCAAGAGAATGAATGCAGCTTGACATGGAAGGCCAGCAAACCTGCTCTGTCGCAGTGGTCGTTGTAACACTAGCGTGAGAGAAGAAAAAACCTTTCTTATGTTGCTCTCACATGGCCGTATATGATGGATGAGTGACACTCCGACATGACAAGCAGGGGCCAGATCATGCTTCACTCTAGAGTACATCATGAAACCAAGCCCAGGAAAGCACGGTAAGAAAACAAGTGACGCTTCAGCAGCAGGCAGAAAGTTCAAGGAGCACCGAATCTGATACGTGTGCATCGATTGACAACACAGAAACGGTTAGCCGGTTAGGTCCGGCTACTGCCTGCTGATACATTGAATTTGCTGTGGCATAGTAGGATAGTTAAATATGCTAACTACTATTTCTGGTTTTTTTTTTTTGAGGAGAACTACTATTTCTGGTGTGTCTCCTGAATACTGTTCCTGGTTGCTGCCGTTTCGGTTTTGACCACGGAACTTTATGTCTAGCGGGCTTGATAGGCCCAGACAAGTATTCTAGGGTTGCGGGAGCCCACAAGAACTTTTAAAGCCCACGAGGGTACTCAAGAATCGATCCATACTAACCTCTTGGGCCTGGCCATCTCCAGATGGCAACCTGCTGCCCAGGACCTCGATTGATCGTCCGGTCACGAACTCGTCAAAACCGAAACGGAAGCAAGCGTTGCTGTCTCACACACCAAAGTTGCCACATCTCGCGTGCGCCATGCCCGGCCCCGCTCCCCCCTCCCGCGCACCAGCTCGCCCACCGGAAAAAAGGAGCAGCTTTCCGTCATGATAGTGCACAAGAATCTCTGACGGGAGCAACGCTGCACCGACCGTGCTTGGATCGACGTTAGAGTGTTCAGGTGATAAGTGGAAACTTCCAGAGATAAAGCGCACACGGCAATCGTCCGTCGCTGCGACGGTGAGGAACCACCCAGAGAACCGGATCAAGAGCTCGCATTTGCATCTAGTGCTAGCGTTTGATTTTCGAGTGCTTTAGTGCTACTGTGCTAGACTGCTAGTGTTTGATGGAGCAGCTAGCTCCCATGCGCCTGCTGACCAGCTGCCTCGCGGCCGTCCTCCTCCTCTACGTCGGCGTCGCGCCGGTGAGTGCCAGCGCGACGCCTGGCACGTTCGTCTACGCCGGGTGCTCGCCGTCCAGGTACGCGCCTCACACCGCCTTCGAGAGCAACCTCAACTCCCTCCTCGCGTCCATGGCCTCCACCGCGTCCTCCGGCGCCACCTACAACAGCTTCACCGCCGGCGGCAACACCGGCGCCGGCCTCGGCCAGGAGGCCGCCGAGGTGGACGGCGCGGCGCCGTCGGCCGCCGTGTACGGCCTGTACCAGTGCCGCGGCGACCTGAGCGCCGGCGACTGCAGCGCGTGCGTGCACGACACGGTGGCGCGGCTCGGTTCCGTGTGCGCCAACGCGTACGCCGCGTCGCTGCAGTCCGACGGGTGCCTCGTGCGGTACGGCGCCCGCGACCTCGTCGGCCGCGCCGCCGACGCCTCCGTGCCGTACCGCAAGTGCAGCTCCGGCGCGAGCGACGACGCCACGTTCCTCAAGTGCCGCGACGCCGTCCTGGCGCAGCTGCAGGGTGACGCCGCCGCCGCCACGGCGGCTTCGACGGCGGCGGGGTACTACAAGGTGAGCACCTCCGGCGCCGTGCAGGGTGTCGCGCAGTGCCTCGGCGGCATCCCGGCCGCCGACTGCACCGCCTGCCTGGCGCAGGCAGCCGGGCAGGTCAAGGGCACCTGCGGCAACGCGCTCGCCGCCGACGTGTACCTGGCGCAGTGCTCCGTCAGGTACTGGGCAAATGGCGACTATTTCCGCACTTCGCAAGGTACGTCGACGCAAGTTCAATGGCCATACTATCACCATGGTTCAGAGCTGTCGAACTGATAGTATACTAATAGTACACATTTCGAAGCTGAAATAGACAGGTTTTCGGTTTTGGGCTTTCATGTCCTTTTTGACATTATTACTTTTCTTATAAAGAAAAGGGATGCAATTTTTGACATGATTTAATTAATAAATTCTGAGGCGTACGGACTCGAATATGTGGGATTGAACGACAGTGGCCTCCCAAGTCTTATGCAGGAACGTGCAAGGGGGCCCTGCTAGATGCAACAAGTGTGTGAGGTGATATGAAAGCGTGAGAGTGAGAATATAATTGATTCGAATTTGTAAACTTCTAGAGTCAATAAAGAGGACAGGGAGAATATATGCCCTTAGTAGGAACTTTTCGGCACCTTTGGATTGACGTTACAGTTTAGCAACTAAATGTGTTTCTCTCTAAATGATTGACGCACAGTATAATGAAGGATACTAAGAGTGTGAAAAATCTACTTCCATACAGTGACATACTGAATGACTGACAACACGCAACTAGTATTCACCAAACCCTGCTTATGAAATGTGCTTTAATTGCCTACACATTTTGCATCGGTTTGGCGACAGGTAATACGGAAGATGATGTTGGGAGGACCGTGGCGATAATAATCGGTATCTTGGCTGGGCTAGCCCTCTTTGTCGTGTTCATCTCTTTCCTCCGGAAAACATGTGCTAGCTAATTCAGGTTCGACTCCTCCATATAAAACTAAAAGGAATGTTTCTCCTTTTCAACTGTATTTTTTTCTCTGAAAACATTTTAGACGTCTATTCTGTATCGAGAGATGGATTGGAGTATACTCGGGTCCGCGAAACGAAGCGTAAATTCTGACCGTCTGTGATGTTTCAATGCAGGTTTGTGGGTCGCAGAATTCTCAGCCAACACTGCAACGAATCTGTGGAGATAAAATGAGTTGGCAAAGGAGAGAAGCTGCTAAATGGACGCAGCAATCAGCAAGCATCAACAGGAAAGCCATGATCACCGCGTAGCTTGTAATGATCTCGTGCATATGACCATTGACCAGTAGTCTTTTTGAAGTTGTCTGAATAGATTGTCTTGTTTCTGCTCGTTGTCTATTACACCTGATTTGCCAGCTTGCGCCGACATGCATTCGACATACTGTTTTGGCTTCAGAATTGACGAAACATACACATCGCCGCGGCGACCATCAGAGCGCGCTCTGAGTTTGCGCAGGCGAGCGACCCCAGAGGTTGCGGGATACATGAGTTCTGCCAAGCCCAGTCCGTGGTACCAGTAACATGGGCCGCCAACTTGTCTCTGTTAAACCCTATTTCATTTTGTTTGGTGAAATGTCGCTCAAAACAAAAAAATTGTTTGGTGAAATATGTTAAACCCATTCCTTACAGCATTGCTCTAGTTTACATATTGCTTCGGTTTTAAACTGAAGAGATATACATATAAACACACTGTCAATATACAAGACAGCTGTATGGCTCATAGGATACAGCCATTACAGTACAGGGGTGGTTCAGGTATAGTAGCTTTCTGGACTATTAGTCCTAAATTGTAAACACGACCATATAAGTTGGGGGCAGAGTAGACGAGCAGTAATAGACCGGGGGAAGCTGCTCCCCAGAACTACAGATGATCAAGCGCTGTACCCGTGGACCAACGGGCTCCATCTCGCCGAGTTGTAGCTGCCGCAAGCACTGATGCTTGCTTGTTTCATCGCAGCGTCAGCAGTGCCACTGTTGCAAATGTTCGCGAATGCCCGCATGTGCTTCATACCATATTGAGTGAGCGATCCACAATGGGATTCGAAGATTCGTACCTGCAGGGGCTCATCAAAATATGAGTCGATGTTAGACAAACGTCGCCACTTTCAGAAAAATGAACTACGGTCAGTGAATTACACTTATCATCCCGGATGAGATACAAAAATACAATGTATTCGAGTCTTAAGATTAGCCACTTACCGTTCTCTTCAAACAATCCCAATCATCAACGAGTGGCTGGCCAGGTGATCTAACAGCTTGAAGTGTTGAAGGCCCATTCTCAACCCCAAAAAGAAGCTTTCCAATAAAATCAACACTGCTATCGAGATGCTTCCTATGCATTACTGTCTCGGTGATCGTCCTCAGAACTTCCACCTTCTCTTCAGATTTGTCATGTAATAGCTCATACTGGAACCCCAAAAAAAAGGGTAAAAAAGATTAAAATATATATTAAATATAAATAAATAAAAGTAAGCAGCCACAAATCAGACAAGACCGCCTTTCAAAGATACTTCACTGTTAAGTTCTCATAAATGCAGATTGTACACTAAATTAACGAAGAAATTGAGTAGTAGAAAAGAAGTCATATTTCTCCAACTTAGTCTGCTAACAACTGTGTCCATGTGAGAAACAAATACTTCATTGTTAAGATCTCATAAATGCAGGTTGTACACACAACAAACAAAGAAACTGAGCAGTTGAAAAGAAGTAACCAAAAAAAAAAACTGGTAGGTTATAAAAAAAGCCATTCAATGGTCTATAACATAGCACCTTTTCTTTTGTGTTGAAATAATTTGTTCCACAAGTGAAATAATGAGAATGTAAAACATAGGAGCAGGATCAATTGCTATCAGGTAGAGAAATTCTATCCCCATGCAAAAGAAAAGAAAACATCGAGAACGTAACAGTGACTAACAAATAAATAGTTATAGGATAGCAGACTATCAGTTCAATTTATTTTCTGGACAGAACAAAATAGGCTGACTGAGCTACCGCTGTAACTGGAAACACAAGAACTTACCCTCTTCCAAAGGAAGAGAATATCAGCATCTCTTTGGTTGACTGCAGCCTTTTGGCCATGCTGAAGTAGCTTATTTGTTATATTCACATTTTCAGGATTAAAGCCTTGATATAGATAAAGCTTCTCGCCCTTGAAGGTTGTATCACCATATTCCATAACATGTGAGCCCACACCATAACTGTTTGAGTCCGAGGTACGCTTCTTGACCTGTCCACAAAACTGTGAGTACTTGCGAGTTTATTGATGTGAATGAAATGGGTAGGATAAAAATTGAGACTCACCGCTTCGTACTGCTCCTTTATACTTTCCTCCTTCAGATTGTGAGTTTCGCTGCCAAGTAATATCATGTCATTGCACTGAGTCACGTGGATTCTTGTTTAAAGAAATATATACTTCCCAATTTAAAGAAATATATGCTCCAGACTGAGCATTTAAGCCATGTGGATGTTTGTTTAACGTCTATGCTACCCTGAAACAATATCATATTATCTTTCGAGAAAAGCTCACTGCTACGGAAGTAGCAACTTGAATGAACGAGTTCCTTGCGACTGGGGTACTAAGTCTATGAGCATGATACAAAAAAAACCATAAATGTACAATATCCAATAATGCTGACTTCGCCTTTGACTCTAGTTAAGCATCACTTTCTCTATGAATCGCAAACCGCAAGGTAGTTGCCAACAAAACCAGATCACAGAATGTATATCCTACCTGTCTTCCATCCAAGAGATACTATAAAGATCACCTAGGCAGGTGATGAACTCGGAAGGAGGCGATGGTTCCATTCCTGGGCAGTATGTACCCCAGCTACTTTCTTCTGCATTAGATGCTGTTGTGACATAAATATTCAGGTCTTCTGGCATTAGACCCTCAAATATACTGCCACTTTCGCATGCTTCCACATATATAACCTGCCAAAATGCACAGTTAAACAAGATATATTTCCCAACAGTAACCGAGTACAAATAGCAAAAAGAAAAAAAAAAAGAAAAAAAAGAAAAAAAAAGTAACCGAGTACAATCTTACCATTTTTGCATAGCTGTTGGAAGCATGTTTCTCCTTCAAAACCTTCATAAAGTCACCAGCATACAGATAAGGCAGATTAGGCATACCTGAAACTTGCAAACGTCAATCTGTAGGACAACAAAATTAAGTAGACAACATAGATGCATAGGAAATTTCACGTACCAAGAACACCAGGACCACCATGATCTGAGTAATAGATAAATATATGGTCATTCGGTTTGCTATCAATGACCTTCATACTGCCGCCAGTAACTGCAGTTTTGTTGCCCAAGAGAACAGCATAGAAGTTTTTGGCAGTTACTTGGCTTCCAGTGTAGTCCTGAAACCAGAACTAAAGTGACTAACAGACTTCCAGGAATAAGGTAACACAATTCACATAAAAGTCATATTGCAGCTGAACAAGAACATACTGGTAAAAAACTCTTGAAAGAAAACAGTTAAAAGCCCCCATGCATATTATTATTTCCTTCTAGACATGAGTACTTGCGTGTTTAATTGAAAAGCTGCTAAAAAACCAGGCTAAGTTTTGTGGGAATTGTTGGAACCAAGCACTTCAGATTTGCATGACAAGCATTTATCGCTGAATCTGCCCTTTTCAATGGTAAAGCTGTAAAGCTGTTGCCTTGTGACCATGAGGTTACGGGTTCGAGTCCTGGAAACAGCCTTTTGCAGAAATGCAAGAAAAGGCTGCTTACAATAGATCCAAAGTGGTCGGACCCTTCCCCGGACCCTGCACAAGCAGGACTACATGCACCGGGCTGCCCTGCCCATGTCAATGGTGAACATTGATTTTAACTGAGTTTATTTAAGCTACATGGTACGGTTGCATTGGGCTTGAATTAGATAAACCTTGGCTGATGGTCTGTGCAACAGTCAAAGTACAGCAACTTGTGAGTGACGTATAAGACTACAGGCCCAATGGGGTTTCTGTTGTCCGCCATCCAGAAAGATCATGTGCAATCCTAGTTAACACCTCTACTAGTAAAACTAGATGAAATTAAACTAGAGTACAGAACGATGATCCATTAGTGGGGGGAGAATAATAGGAGAATCCACAAAGAGGTACCTTAGGAACACCTGCATAAACATCTTCACCCTCCGGATGGTTTATGATAACCCCAGGCCTTGGATTGAGTGCACTATTGGCAATGTCATCATACATAAATACCACAATGTTCTCCTCTTTTAGTCCTCCCTTTCTCAGTATCTGGTATGCATGGCATATATCGGCCTGCAATATACCAAAAACACATTTGACCTTACCAACAGCTCAAAGGAAATTGCGCAAGTAACTGGACCAAAAGACAAACATGACATTTAGATGCGGGATACTCGGCCAAGTTTTACTAACTGATAGGTAACTCCAGACGGCAAGCGCAAGTGCCCCAAACAAATATGATCTATCATTTCTTCTGCCAGCTAAAGTTTTACCAACTGTTTAAGCATGCACTTCGTTTGCCAGTGGCTAAACTTCTGTGTCAACTTATCCGTGGCACAGACATTTTAAACAAAATTTGCATATTCCAAATCCCTTCCTATTCCTGAATCATGTTTGCTGCTTAAACCTTTCTCTTTTACTGAAAATGACTACCCGAGGCTATAGATTCCTAACAAAAAGAAAAGAAAAATACAGCTTAGACGGGATGCTTGAATTTGATACTGAACTGCCGGACACTACTAGCTGAACTACAAATGATCTTTAAAAGGCAGGACACCTTGGGGCCGAGCAGTTTTATCCTCCTCAGCTCCTTAACTCAGTTGATCTCACACCTAAGAATCACCGGCGACACCGATACAGCGATACAGTAAATTTCAAAACAGCGCAGCGGTGATAGAGAGAGTATCGGAGTATCAAAGTATCACCGTATCGGAAACAGGTATGGCGCACTCTGCCAAGTATCGGTGACTCTTATCACAAATTAATCAATTCCAGGATTAAATAAGATATGAAACTTTTATAATTTGATCATGCTTTAGCGCCTAAAGCACCCACAACTTCCTTATAAGCTCTGAATAGCATACTGAATCAATCACAAACGAGTAAACTGAGATTCAAACATTTCGCAAAAATATACAAATCGATAAAAAAATCACGTTCCAGGCCCTCAAATCGACACGGAAAACGCACGCACGGACGCCGGCTGCCTCGTACAGTGCCGCTCACCTGGTGCCTGTAGTTGCCGTAGCCGTTGGAGCCAGCGACGAGCACCGCCCACCTCGTCCCGACTCCGTCATCCTCCTCCTCTTCGCCGAGGCCCACGCCCCCACGCGTCGCTGCAGGCTCCTTCTCTCCGGGCATACGAATCACCGGGTCCCACTCCCCATCCTCCGCGCCGGCCGGCGTCGCCGCCGCCGCCGCAGCAGCAAACACGACCACGAGCAACACGAGGCACCACCGCGCCGCCATCGCTACTACCAGCGGTGGGAGGGAAGGAGTGCGTGTGTGTGGGAGGAGAGCGGCGCGGGGTTGGTGAAAAAAGTAGAAGTAGGCGCCGCGCCATGCCGCCATGCATGGCGGGCGCCATGGAACGCGGACGCGTGGGGCGTGAGCTGGTGCGGCGGCTCGTCGCTTGTGCCGCGTGCGGCAGCCGCTTCGACGGTTCGCCGTCAGCACTCAGCGGTCCAAGTTTGGGGCGAAGAGGACGGGTTGGGCTGGACCCTGGGGTCTTCAAAATTCTCGGCCATATGAGCTCGATGGGCCGGATAGATGGCTCAATCTTTCAAAAGAGTTACAAAAGGGGCCCAATGTAGTGTATGCTTTTCTGAACGAATACGTAAACTCTCAGGTGGTGTTTGGATAAAAGAAAATGAGAAATGGGTTAGGGATTAAGAAATGATGCATAAAGGAACGAAGGAGTTAAAATTTAATTTGATAGAGAAATAAAAAATCTTAATTTTTCATCCTATTTCCCTATCCCTATTCTGATCATCATTTCCCGGAATCCAAACACCACCTCAATCTCAACGTGCAAAGGATCCCGTGATCATCGATTCAAGCTCGGCTACTCCCTCCGCGCCGGAACGTTCCAGAACACTTGAGATTGGGATCCCACGCCACCGAGCTAGTCCGTCCAGGTTTTATAAAATCTCTGCTCTATTTCGGCTAATCCTCATCTAAACACCACCAGACTTTTCCGCATCTTCCTCCTCCGCCGCCTTCTAGAACCTTCCGGAGTCCGATCCGGATCGGGCTGCCGCCATGGCCGACGAGGCGAAAGCGAAGGGTAATGCGGCGTTCTCCGCCGGCCGCTTCGAGGAGGCGGCGCGGCACTTCACGGACGCCATAGCGCTCGCCCCGGACAACCACGTCCTGTACTCCAACCGGTCGGCGGCGCTCGCCTCGCTCCACCGCTACTCCGACGCGCTCGCCGACGCGCAGAAGACCGTCGAGCTCAAGCCCGACTGGGCCAAGGGCTACTCCCGCCTCGGCGCGGCGAACCTCGGCCTCGGCGACGCTTCCAGCGCCGTCGCCGCCTACGAGAAGGGCCTCGCGCTCGACCCAAGCAACGAAGGCCTCAAGGCGGGGCTCGAGGATGCCAAGAAGGCCGCCGCCGCCCCGCCGCGCCGCGGTCCGTCCGGCCCCGACGCCATCGGGAAGATGTTCCAGGGCCCCGAGCTGTGGACCAAGATCGCGTCCGACCCCGAAACGCGCCCCTTCCTCGAGCAGCCCGACTTCATGCAGATGCTGCGAGAGGTGCAGAGGAACCCCAGCAGCCTCAACATGTACCTCTCGGATCCGCGCATGATGCAGGTGCTCAGCCTCATGCTTAACATCAAGCTCCAGAGACCTGAGGCCTCCGACTCCGAACCCTCGCAGTCTACGCCGCCGCCGCCGCAGCAACAGCAGCAGACGCCGCCGCCCCAGACTAAAGCCAGGGAGGTGGAGCCGGAGCCAGAGCCAGAGCCGATGGATTTGACAGATGAGGAAAAGGAGCGGAAGGAGAGGAAGGCAGCTGCTCAGAAGGAGAAGGAGGCAGGGAACGCCGCTTACAAGAAGAAGGACTTTGAGACGGCTATCCAGCATTACACAAAAGCATTGGAACTTGACGATGAGGATATCTCTTATCTTACTAACCGTGCAGCAGTCTACATTGAGATGGGAAAGGTGAAGCTTCTGTTTTACTTATTCTTGCATTTTTAATTAAGGATCTTGTTTGGGTTCGCTCCATCCATTACTGTTTCCATTTGCTTTGTTGCTACAATGCGTAGGTCAGTAGTAGGACTAGGCTAGTGGTCTGTGGTTACCTGTTTAGCAGCCATTGCTGATACTATTGAGCGGCCATTTGGAGGATTAGCTGTTTGATTATCATGCTAACTGCTGAACCGTATATGTTTATAGGTGCCATCTGATAAAATGATTCATACTGATGCACAAGATTGTGATAATTGCTTTAGTCGAGAAACATTTACAGTTTTTTTGCATGTGATTTAGTATGTTATTTTTTCATGAAACATGTCACCATACTAAGTAATTAGCCTGTGACGTCCCTGCTCTCAGTTACAATAACCAGACCTATCCTTGTAAAATATGGTTTCGCCTTGGATGGATCGCTAATTTTACTTTCTATCTCCAGTATGATGAATGCATTAAGGACTGCGATAAGGCTGTTGAGAGGGGAAGAGAACTCCGAGCTGATTTCAAGATGATTGCAAGGGCATTGACAAGAAAAGGAACTGCTCTAGCCAAACTTGCTAAGTGCTCTAAGGATTATGATGTCGCCATTGAAACCTACCAGAAGGCTCTAACAGAACATCGGAACCCGGACACGCTTAAAAAGTTAAATGAGGCTGAGAGGGCAAAGAAAGAGTTAGAGCAACAAGAGTACTATGATCCCAAGTTAGCGGATGAGGAGAGAGAGAAAGGTATTAGAAACAGTACATTGTCATTTTTAGTAGGTTTTCTATAATGCCTTTTTATTTTGTACAAACCTTGGTGTGCTGTTTGTCATAATAGTCTAATGTATTTTTTTTCAGGTAATGAATTTTTCAAAGAGCAAAAATACCCAGAAGCAATAAAACATTACACCGAGGCTCTCAAGAGAAACCCGAAGGATCCTAGGGTAATTCGTCTGCCTCTGTTTCTTACATCCACCTTTGTTCTGTTTATAATGAGTTATGTACGCCTAACAAATGCTGTGCCAAAGAGTATATTGAACTTGGGGATATTTCTCATTGGTGCTATTCAGTTACATGACTTTATTATTATTGTTGTGGCTAAACATTACCTTCCTTTCAAAAAGGAAAATAGGTTAAGCCTATATTATTCATTATCCTTTTTCTATGATTGTTGGTGACCACATTTACTGAGAGTGGTTCACTGGAGGTCAGAAGTGACAAGAGCCTTGGCAGGCAGAGGTGGAGATGGGCAGTGAGAGTAGAACGGATAATAGAGAGGGTTGACTATAGGATATTTTCCCCGTGTTGGTCAAAGTAACAATGTGTTCGGCTACATGAAGCTACTCCCGTAGGATTTGAACAACATGGAAATGGAATCAAACTCCTATTTATGTTTCTCTAGAGCTTCTCAGGTTGAATTGCTGCCGTGCCACCTTTTTGTCCAAATTGAACCTTCAAATATTTATCTCGCCCCTCAAATTTAGACCAGTCCTGATTAACTACATTGACTACTTAAGCCAACTTGAAAACCTTCTCCTATTGCTTAGACTGTCCACAACCTTAACTAAAGGATCTTGCACTTAATCCCTCAATCTTAACAGAGAGAACATTAATGTAACCCATGACACACAAGCTCTAGAATCTGGTACCGTTCACTTTTAAAATTCATCTTTGTTACTTAGCTGTGTAGTTGATTCTGAATTATGCAAGTAATAGCTAAGCCATGTAAGAACCCATATATGTTTCTTAGTTGTTATTATTCTTTTTTTCTCTGAATGTTTACTTGAACCATCTCCTGCTGCAGGCCTGTACTTGCCCACAACCTTAATTAAAGGACCTTGCACTTAATCCCTCATTATTTTTTTATGTACTAACAGAGAGAATATTAGTGTTTGTACCCTTGATACATAAGCTCTGTATATTCTGGCACCGTTGGCTATTAAAATTCGCCTTCATTGTTTTAGCTGTGTAGTTGACTCTGATTTATGCAAGTAACAGCTAAGCGATGTAATATGTTTCTTAGTAATTCTTGTTTCTCTTAATGTTTTTGCCTTTTGTTATTCTGTACTTACAGCCTGTTACTGCCCTTCAAATGTTATTTACTCAGGTATATAGCAATAGAGCTGCATGCTACACCAAGTTGGGAGCCATGCCGGAAGGTCTCAAAGACGCCGAGAAGTGTCTCGAGCTGGACCCGAATTTCACCAAAGGATATACAAGGAAAGGTGCAATTCAGTTCTTCATGAAAGAATACGACAAGGCAATGGAGACCTACCAGGCTGGCCTAAAGCTTGATCCGAATAACCAGGAGTTGCTTGATGGTGTTAGGAGGTAATGAAGCTATGTCATACCAGTAACCAAATCATTCATTATACTAGATGAAATGTTTTCATAGATCTACATAGTAATTTTCTAACTGGTTTCATGTTTGCAGGTGTATTGAACAGATCAACAAGGCCAATAGAGGTGAAATAAGTCAGGACGAGTTGCAAGAAAGACAGGTAAATCTATGGCCGTGCCAGGTTCATTTGCAGTATCTGCATCTCCTGATTCAGTACTGTTAACCGGCCTTACTGTTTCTGCAGAACAAAGCTATGCAGGACCCAGAAATCCAGAACATTCTTACGGACCCTATTATGAGACAGGTACATGAATGCCTAATTTGGTACCGTGGACTGATCCCAGTGATTCCTGGCTGTTAATTATGTGATGATTCGTGCTCCGCAGGTTCTTGTTGATTTCCAGGAGAACCCCAGGGCCGCTCAGGAGCATCTTAAGAACCCTGGAGTTATGCAGAAAATTCAGAAGCTTGTAAGCGCTGGGATAGTCCAAATGAGATAGACAAATAGGCACGATGCGATGTACACACTGTTTGTGTCTTGTGCACGGTTTGTTAGCTCACATATCCCCAGCCCCATGCCTCAAAGAGATGAAACATTCTCAACTTCCATGGGGCTGGTGTCCTTTTTTCCAATTGGTTTGTAAGTGCAGGTGACATTGGATTATTCATGTTTGTGGTACTGTCTTACAGTCTCTCTTTTCTTGATCACAAGCAATTTTGCATTATTGTGGTATTTTCCCAGCCATTGGTGAAGTCTACTCTCTCTCTCTCTTTTTATGCCCCTTGAGTCTGCACTGCGGAGGTTGCAGAACTGAGGTACGTTGGAGCTGTTCAAGGTTTCAACTTTTGCCAGCTGCTGGGATAGGTTTTGTGACCTGTTCATTTTCTATTTTGTACCTGATCTAGCACGGTAGGCATCTTTTTCTTAGAAATTATTTTTATTGCTTAAAGCTTTCTTTTCGATAGAATTTTCAGTAAACATATTGACAGTAACTGGGATTTATCTGGAGCAACATGCTTCAACGGGAGCCTGCTGGGATTTCTATTGCTTTGTTTCCTCGTTTCAGTTTTTCACTCGCGCTATTAGCTACTAGCAATATTGCATGACCGCCAGAAGAAGGTTCGATCTTTGCCTGGGAGGCCGTTCTATGAGCCTCGGTGTACGTCAGCCTGAGAATGGGTCGGAAACCGACCCAAAGCCCGAACCAAGCTATTTATCGTTGTTCTTATGGCCCAGTTTAAACCAGCCCATCATTCCATAGTTTTAAACCGAACTGAACCAAACTGAAGGAAAATTAGGCCCAAACTAAACCAGCCCAAAGCTCCCATCCACAGTTTGAACCCGGTTCCAGACTTCGGGCTGTGCGCTGCAGGCCGGCTGCTGCTTTGTCGCGGGCTGGGCGATAGAATTCTCTGCTACACGCGTACACCACTCGCTACAACAGGTTCTCTCTCTTTTTTTTTTCTTTTTGCTTCTGTCGCACCACGTTCTTCTGACGACAGAAAATAAAAAAAATATCCTAAAGTCCCACATATCCAACATAAATAAGGGGCCAAAATAATCCAGAAAACTCCCACAAAATCCAGGAAAAAAAAAACCAGGAAAATGCCTCCGTATAGGTTATTTTAAAAAAAACCCAAAATAATCATGAAATAAATAAGTCGTGAAATTAATATATTGAAGGCTAAAGAACTACTGCCCATGTTCAAAGGCTCCATAAATTACAGCAACAAAGAAAAAGTACTAATAGGCTACACATCTAATCAGTAGTTATTGTGGTTTAATCATGTCTTGATGAAGTGAGGGTTCAACAACTTGTCGCTGTCACCATTTGAGCTTCTCATCACAGTTTTTTTTAGCACGCTTCTCATCACAGTTGATCTATGTTTTCTTTGCAGGGAATAATTCATGCATTCCAAGACAACAACATGCCTTCCAACAATACCAAGATGTGAATACTTCACCTGCACAACAGATCACATCTTTTATTTTCCAAAAGATTATGAGAGTGCAGGAATAGTCGTACATTATGAGATAATAAATTACAGAAGTGAAAAGTATCAGATAGTATAGTACATGCTGACTTCTATAAGTTGACGGCCTGATAAAATGATATGGGCAACCGAACTAAAAAGTTCAAAGATGCTAGCAGACATAGTTGAAACCTGCCCAAGTACCAACAGACAGAATATAGAAGAAAATTAGCATTACTGTTACTACCATCAGGTAAAGAAAAATGACACAAGAAATCAGTATGTAAGCTATGAGGTAAAAGCAGTAACACAAAATGCTAGCAGAAAACTCATATTCTCCAGCTAGAATCTCTGTCCAGAAATTCAATCAAATGTCTAAGGTTCATCCATGTGCTACAGAGCTTCATTTCCAAGATTAAGGTTTCGTGCAGGATCAGCGCTAGAAATAAAGCAACAATGTATTTTCATAGTGGTGATTCTCGTGCAAACAAGTATCAAGTTGAGAAAGAAAACTAAATCTTGGCCATGTGCTAGCACCATCATTGAACTTAATCGCTGTCAGCCTGAAGCGTGGTGAGGGGAAATAAAGCAACAATGTTTTTGCTAAATTAACTCAGGAGTCGTTGCACTTCTGCGGCAATTCAGTTTGGGGAAAAGACAGTCAGCTAGAACAGAACAAACAGAGGGAATCACTAATGACGTTCTACTGAGATCTGAAAACGAAAAAAGGCCAGTCATACTGCCCCATCATCGCACCAGAACAAGACTAATTCAGCTTGCAGACGCACCAAAAAAATAAAGGAAAAACGTTCTAGTAGCTGATTACTATCGCAAAGACCAGAAGACAACCACCAATTTTGGAATAATCCCAGGAAACTAAAACGTACCCAAGAACAGGGACCGGTTCGGCAAGAACTGTGGTATGGAGCAATCCAATTCGACGATAATAAAGATCAGAGCAAACAGTGAGACGCTCACAGCACACGCACGAACCCAATTCTCCAGTCGCCCCCTCGATCCCAGACCAAATTCCCTGACGTCACAGGAATATGAAGAAAGGAAGAACAAATCGCGAAGAAAAGGGGGAAGGCGGAGATGGCTGCTCACCGCGGGGGTGTTGGAGCCGCTGCAGCGAGCGCCCCCGAGTGACGCTGCCGGGACACACCAGACGAGAGCACAGCACCCGGGTGGTGTGGGGGATGGCGAACGCGAACGGGCGGCGCCGATGCGTGCGCGGTGAGCCGCCGCCGCCGGTGTCTTGCTCTCGATCTCGATCCACACTAGAAAAAAGGGCGCGCATTTTGCGCGCCGCGTGGCCTGATCTTGTTGCGAACCCGTTATGAAATGAAAATAATAAGAATGAATTTTGCTTTTTATTTTGATGAGCACAAAATTTTTTAGAACACAATGGATAATATTTTATGGATTAATTTATGTTGTATAGGTATGAGGTTCATGTACATCTTCGTGCATAGTTGGTTGGTTTATAACTATTGCTCTTGTTCCAATGTTAATAGCATGGTTTCTTTTTTGTTCAATTATATTTTATATGGTCTGATTTTTTTCCCCTTCCGATGTTAGTAGCGTGGTTTCATCTTGCTATTTTGCATTTTGTTCCCTTGTTAGCAACATTTGTTATTTGGGTTTCATATGTATTAACCATTAGGTATATCGTAGGTTTTATTGGATTTTGTTGGATAAAGTAATGGATTAAAAATTTGAAGAAAGACCTAAAACCAAGTTTTGATATGCATGATTTTAGAATACAATGGGTAATATTTTGCAGTAATGGCAAGATGGCTGATAAAATATTGTAATGCACAAATTTTGCAGTTATAGAATTTTATATTGCTAAAGTAATATTTTATTGTAAATATTTATTAGTTATGTAGACATACCCTATAACCTGATGACGTGTAATTTGCACAAATACGGATTAATTGAAAGGTAGAAGAAAATTATTGTAGGAAACGTAATGTTATTGTAATTTGCTAAATTATTGTGTCAAATTATTGTAGAAAGCGTAATGTAATTATATTTTGACCCTCAATCATGTTACTTTGATAATAGAGAACGCTTAAATAAATTTGTCCATGTAAGTGGTCCAACCATATCTTATTATTTAAACATGATGGGTTAAAGCATAGTACATGTAGTTAGTACCTTTGTTCCTGTATTTCGTGCGTACATAGCACATGATCATTTTTACCATACATTTCCAAGAACTTATTAACAAAAGCTTTAAAAAAATTCTTTTGCATGTCTATGGAGTTTTGCAAAACCCAAACACCTCAGAGATAGATATAATATAGAGGTAGGAATTTGTCGAACCAACCACACTCCTTCGTAGACGTCAGGAGTCCATTGATGAAAAGGGGCTGGGGAAAGCTTGAACCCAAGTCCTACAGTGATGAATATAAGCGCAATTGAAATTCCTGGGGAGTTATACATTTGTGTATTATAAGACCATTCACAATTTCTTGAAGCTTGATCTCCCCCCAGATGAACCATATAGCTAAGAGAAACTATGAACCAGAATAGAAGAGCTTGCCCCACCCATGAGTAAATATTTCATAGTAGCCTCATTAGACCGTAGATCCGAGCAGGATTGATACATTATAATTTCTTTATGTATATCCGCACGAATTTAACATAAAAAATACATGCAGTATCCCACTTGGTTGTAGATGTTAAACGCAAACAGAATCCTACTGCGAGCACAATTGATTAACCTGATGCCAAGTTCAGAATCACAATAATTACTAATGGAGCATCAGTGCAGTATATGGATAGGATGTGTCTTTCTCTAATTATACAATGACATATTCAACATTTCAATTCTCCTTTTCGGTCCTAAAAAAGTGTCGAGCCCAGTGGTGTATAGAATCAAACTGTTTTAAAGAGATACTTGATTGTGTCGAGAGAATTTTGTGTTAAGTATTTTGAAGGAGATCTTATTAGGCATTTCATGAAGCACTTGTAGAGGAGAAGCCATTGCAGGGTAAGTAGATTAGATAAAGGAACTGGAACTTATATTTTGGTGATGATTGGCTAATGTTGCAGATGTTAACAGAGAATATGCCAATAAATCGCAATTCTTCTCTCTCTGAACCATTGCTACATCATCTCTAGCGATTGTTTGTGCCACGTACAAAGAAATTGGAGGCAAGTTACATTGTCTAGAATTGACGCGCGGCGTTGCCGCGCCCCTGTTATATTTTTGATATTATGGTTTATAATTGAATATAAGTTTATTCCGTTACATGGATTAAATAATATTGTTATTCATTTGTTTTGTAATGACAGTAAACTACATATAAGTGCATGGTACAAAATAATATGATTGGGTGAGAAAGCACATTATTAGTGTCTTTATACAAAATTTCACTGATATTGCACCTATCATAGTCAAAATCACTATTTTTTAAAAAAAATAAACAAATATTTCACATTTTTTATTGGACTTAGAAAAGTCGTGATAAAGTCTATGACAAAACAATATAGGTGAGATGGAAAGAATGCTCTAACCACATTTCTTGAAAGGTGAGACATGTAACAAAAATATGTATTTCTTAATAGTTATATTATTAGTACAGTGGTTGAAATTCATATATCAAAGGTAGATTTTTCATTCAAAATTAGATGTAAAACAAACTTTTGCATGGTACAAAAGAACGTGATAGTCTTGATACTTCCTTTTGTCATTTTTAAGAATTTAAAATTAATATAATTGAAGCATCAAAGGAAAATATATATTTTTGTTACATAAGTAATGTGGATTTCTAGATAAATTATTTATAGTTGACATGACATAAATTGGTGCGATAAAAAAAATGGATTTTTCTTTATTGGAACCTAATAAGCAAAGAGACAGTTTATATGTACATATGTGCAAATAGAGCGTCAACGTGTAGATACACGTATGAGTCAACGGGCTTGTTTGTTGACATCATAGTATCCTAACATTTATGGTCAGTTATATTAGAGAAAATTCCTATGGCCCCAAAAAATCTTGTGCTTCCTTCTATGGCCCAAAATGAATTGAACTTCCTTATAAGGATCCGAAGCAACTTTTTATTCCTCCCTTCCGTTAGATTTAGGTGGTAACGGTGTGAAGTGCAAGGTAAAATGACCATTTTACCCCTAGCTTGAAAAAAAAACTAAAAATTTCGGTTTATTATATTTCTTAGTTTCAACATTTTTTGTCCTTCAAAATTGCACAAATTATATGTATATTTTAAACGAACATTTTTGTGTAATTTTAAAGGATGAAAAAAATGCTGAAACTAAAAAAATGATAAGCCAAAATTTTTATATTTTGGTTTTTGAAGAAATTAATTTTTTGGTTTATGATTTTGTATCTTAATTTATCACAACAATGTGTAAATAATCATTTTTTTTCATACTTGCAAATAAAAAAACTATATTCTATTCCAAAGGATTACTCCAATCTCTATAATAATGGATAGCAATATAAATAAATTTTTATTGTATATTTTTTGGTATTAAATTGTTTACACAATATACTCAACTATTTATTGATCATATGTCAAAGTTACTTTGCTAATCAATGTTGAGAGGACCCAAAATATCAAATACGATTCTTGAAGGAGCTAGATGTAAGTTCCAGACGATGGTGGAAGGATCTATGGCGAAATAGAAGAGTTTGAAGGTTCGAAAGGCAAAATACGCAGAGGGGGCTGGTGGGAGGACCGGAGACGAAATGATAGTTCTGGAAGGATCTCAATGCAAAGTACGCTGAGGGGTGGTGGGAGGACCGGAAAACAATAGATGTTTTGTGAAGGACCTAGACGCAAGACTTCCAGAGGCCCATCTAACGTCCTGGATTTCTCAGGGAGGGGATCCGACGGTGGAGAATCAAAATGTGACGTGGCGTGGCTCTTTTACGAGAAAACGCACGCGTTTTAGACATATAGAGATTGCGAACCGGGGTTGCAACTGTAGCTTCAGGCCATTTGGACCCGGACCTTTCCCACCCAGGCCAAACTGGACCCAAACCGGTATTGGGTGACACCAAAACCAGACCAAACTATTTAGCTCTGTCAGCCCATTTCTACCCAACTTAAGTCGGCCCAAAGCAAAAACCAGCCCGTTTAAACCATTTTTATCCAACCCATTGCCAGGTTTAGGTGTACGACGGCCTCGGGCTGGGCTCAGTGTACACGGGCCCAGCCGCGCAAGACCAGAGAATGACAGATTGACAGATCGCAAAATATTTCTCAAAAAAAAAAAAGACAGATCGCAAAATATTCCTCGGTCCGTTGCAGCCGCTCCGTTTGCTCCGGATCGGGCTCAACGAGCTTGCCGTGTCCTGCATCCGACCGCCGTGGTGGCGCCGGCGCACCGTTTCCGCACGCGATTGATCTGTGGTTGATTGATCGCACGCTTCTTGTTCCATTGTTCTGGTGACTGGTGATGCCTGCCTTTGAGATTATGCATACGGCTCTGCGTGGCCAGTTTTGCACATTTGCTCCGTGTTACATATTTGCTTCAGCACGAAAAACTGAAAAGGCAGCGCATCGCTACAAGTGTAGTAACAGCTTCGTCCTGGTTGGGTAGTGCGTACTTTCTTGTGAAAATAGCGAAAAAGTGATAAGATGGTGGCACTTAGAACCGTGCCACATGAAAACACTAGTACCACACAAAGGCTTTATACGACGATACACCTTGTTTCTTAGGGTAAAATTTGAGGCGTGTGAGAAACACTATATCTCGGATTCGTGCTGATAAACAATATTGGACATCACCTAGTATCGAGTCTTGAAGTGCTGCACACGTCTCTTGAAAAGTTGAAAAAAAACAGCGGTTGAAATCCTGGCACACGTCACCAAATGTGCATGCAGGGGCGAAGCCAGCGAATATCACCATCGGGGTCGGCGAGCGCGAGGAAGGCGCGACACCTAGAAAGCCCGACGCGAACCGCCGGGGCGGGGCGGTACGTGCCGCGTGTGCGCGGCGCAAGGGGGGATCGGAGGTGTGCACTGTGCTGTGCTCGCCCGAACACGGAACTGTGCGGCAGGAAGGGTGGTGTGCGTGTGCCAGCTGAACAAGTGCCGAGAGAGAGCGCGGCCAGTGCATGCGGCGGGTGACGTTTTCGCTTGCTGATTTTCGGTGTGTAAAGCACGTCGCGCCGGTGCTCTGTATGGAACCACCACGGAAAAGGATCGGTAGTACATGGCTACATGCCCTTTGCCGTGCAACGCATGTATTGATCCTTTTGACTAGCAAAGATTAACAGAACGGAATGGAGGTTCAAATCCAATTCACAAAGAAGTGACATCGACACACGTATTCATATATCAGCAATTGTCATTTCCACGTTAATCAGGTGTCAGTAGAATGCTACAATGTGTCGGACGATGGGCAGATTACACAACACTACATACTTCGAAGATAACCTATACATCCTCTCTTTTTTCTTTTTCTTTTTTTGTGCGGCTAAGTACAACCTATAAATCGAGGCCTGGAAACGAGTCGCCCGTTCGAGCATCATTTATTTTACGTACTGTATATAGTTAGAAAACTAACATAATTTAATTACGCCGACGAGACGTGCGTCTTGAACGCCAAGCTGAACAGCTTGAGCACGCCGAAGGTGACGGCCATGGCGAGCCACCCTCCGACGAGCACGCGCGCCCCGGACCGGACCACGCTCTTCGCGCCGCCCAGGGTCGCCCCGGCGGCGCCGAAGCCCGCGAGGCCGAGGCCGCTGGCCGCGCACACCGCCGCGACCCTGGCCGCCCACGGCCGCACGAACCCGCCCGCCGCGAGCGGCAGCGCGGCGCCCGCCGCGAACGCCAGCGCCGACGCGGCCGCCGCCTTGGCGGGGCTCGGCAGGCTCTCCTCCTCGCCGTCGCCGTCGCGGCCGCTGCGCTCGGCGTGCGCCACCTGGATGTCGTACTGCGCGTACACGGAGACGAACTCGCCGATGGCCATGCTGCATGCGCCGGCCACGAGCCCCGCGAGCCCCGACACCAGCATCGCCCGCGCGCCGTCGTTCACGGCGCCCACGCCGATCATCAGCGACGCCACGGACACCAGCCCGTCGTTGGCGCCGAGGACGGCCGCGCGGAGCCACTGCGCGCGGGCCATGTAGTCGACCTGGCCGGCCAGTTCGTCGGCCGCCTCGACGTCGTCGTAGACGGTGGGCTTGCCGTCTCGGCCGTGTTTCGGCTTGGAGGGGGACTGGGCGGTGTCGTCGTTGGAGGCTGGATGGACGCCGGAGCTGAGGTTGGGAGCCATGGATCAAGAAGCACACGGAACTACAAGCTCCTGCAACGAGATGAGCAGAGGAATGCAGCAGGGAGTTGCAAGATGGATGGATCAAGAAGCACAGAACTACAAGCTAGCTAGTAGAGTGCACAGAGTGTGGATGCCACACGCTCGGGAGGGGTTATTTATAGGGAAAGAAAACCGAGGCTGGCTTTTCGGATCGAGATGGCTCCTGTGAACCACGCGCCTTCATCAGCTACAGAGAGAACTGAAAAAGCGGTGGGAGCGAAGGCTTTGGGTTTCGTTAATTTGACCCGGATACGTACGTACATGGCTCGCGGTGGCGCCTGGGAGAGACGTGGATGCTTCCAACTGCCGGTAGTGCGTTCGTCCAGGCGAGTAAACAAGGGCAAAAGGGGCTCCATGTTTGCGTCGAATAAAGCTTCGCCGGCCGCGTCTGCGCGTTTGCGTCGAATAAAGCTTCGCCGGCCGCGTCTGCGCGCGCCTTTACCAGCTTAGGAACACAGGTGTTCCATTCCATCGCGCGGTGCCCCGCCGGTGCGTGCCACCGGCGCAATAAACGTGCCCAGAGCTCGCGCCTTCACCAGCTTTAGGAAACAGGTGTTCCGCTCCACTAAATCATGCGCAAAATTGATCGATTTTTGGCATTTGTATCCTGAATTTGGTGGGTTATGGGTGAGCCGGCGGATGCTCTGCAGTGCATCCATCTAGTTTCCATTTCCTTTCGATTGCAATCTCTGTTGCATACTTCGTGTGCCTCGTACCAGCATCACGCAAACGCTGGGCCTCTCGTGCCGATGGCTCCATTCCGCTCCCACACATGGCGGTGACAGAAAATGCCAAACACCACAGGCACCTGACTGGATGGATCAACAGTAGAGATGACTCAGATGAGGTTCTTGCTCGCGGCTCACTCGTGAACCCAGACTCCAAATAGCGTTCGCGAAACTTTTTTTTTTAAATCAAACACGGCAAATCAATTAACTGCAGCACTCCGGCATATCACCACAGACCAAGTCCAGTACAACATTTGGTGCTGAGCACCAGAACACAGGCTCGCTTTCAAGCGTTCGCGAAACTTGCGGGAGCTGACAACACAAATCTTCAGGAAAAAATCGATTTGTACTGGCATCTCGAGAAACGCGTTCTTACTCAAAACAGGCTAACAGGATATAAAGAGAATTTCGGAAAAGGGAAATATGGCTCCGCGTTGTTCTGGAGAAAGCGTGAGAGACGTTTCTTAGAAGGAAGGCACACGTCGAAAGAAAGAATAGAAAGAAATTACGTAGCGAGCTCTTGGTTGGCTCTCCAACCTTCGACTTAGGATTGGAAAAAGAAATTGCAGAAATGGGGTCGCATTGGATATGAATATAGGATATGCTGAAAGAGGAAAAACCAACGTCGTAAAAAAGTTCAAAAGCTGCTGAGTTCAAAGGTTCCATTCCCATTCAACCGAAAGGAGTACAAAGGAAACTGTAAAGCACCGTCTTTGCATCATCAGCTCCAACACAAGGAGCAATCTTAACACCGCCCATCCACAAACAGAAAAACTCAGATCAGGTCAAGCCATCGGAAAACCAATATGAGTAACAGCATGACAAATTTATTGAGAGAAATAAATAAACAGTTTAGTCTAGTTACATGATTGATGATTCTACAAGCCTGACCGCTCTGCACATCACCAGGCTCGTAGCAGCATCAGCATGCATCCAGTTTGTCCCGCTTGTATACAAACACTATGAACAAAGGCAGAAAAAAGTCCTGCTTACGGATGAGAAGCGATTTTGTGCACTAAAATCAATGGCGAGATCCATACAGCAGCCGCCAGTTGATTAGTTATGTACAGGGACAAGTCTGAAATAGGAAACACCCAAGCTCACCCATGATATACTCTACCATTTGGAATTTTCACTTGTTAAAGAATGGAACAAAGTATAGCATCGACACTAGGGTTTATCCAATGAATCTTGCAGCCTAGATCTACTACGTGCTAGCAGGTTCTCCCTTATTTCTTTGAAAGATTCAAGCTCCTCGAAAGCATCAGATGTCCTACGGGACATGAAAGAGCTAGTGCTCCCTGTTTCAATAGAGTCTGCCCTTGATGTATGAGGTGAGTAACTAGGATCTCGGAGTGGGCGTGCAGACTTCAACAGATGGACAAGCTGCCCAACAGCTGCTTCTTGTGATTTATAAGATGAGGAACCTGCCTGATCACCCATTTCTTTTCCACCACTGCTCCTGTAAAGTGTATGCAACAGTCAACAAGAATCCCAAGCAATATGATCAATAATTGTGTGCTTGTTGCTTAACATATTTGGTAACCAAGCAGAGGAATACAGTGAGCATATGCAGAAAGCACTGTACAATATCAGAGTGTTCCAGCAAAGATTGAAAGTAAAGTAGAAGCCGAAGCATACCCTGGTCGGGAATCTGGATCAACATCATCCACAGCAAAAGGAAAATCTGCGTCATCAGTATCGTCCTGCATAGACAATCTGCTTGAACTTCTTGAAAACCCATGTCTAGGTGAACCACTAGAGGAGAAGACACCAGAGAACCTGCCAGATTCATCCCTACTGTCTTTAATCTGCAGAGGCCAAAAAGTCAAGGGAAACACACTCAGAGATATTTTAAATTCAGGAAGCTTTGCTTTGTAAGATACAATACATTAATTGTATAATATACAAGAACTTTCAGGAGTGAAAAGTACAACACGTGCCAGACTAGAACTGAAACAGAGAACAAGGTTACTTTGGCAAAAGCAGAGGTAATGGAGCATGCAAGAGAAAACAGTAATCAGAATACTACAACAATGAACAAAATCTTTTTCAAGATGCCGTTGTAAACCAAGTAAATAACAAAGGGGAAAAATATACTCCCACCGATTTTGTTTTGTATGTCATTAGGACAAGCTAGTTAGTGCAACTTTGCACTAGCTAACCTGTCCTAACTAAATCAAAAGAAAAACATAGGTAGTATCTGATACCAAGAGAAGACACATGGAAAAGAAAAGGTAGTCAAAGGCAGATGCACACAAATTCTCTTGATTCTTAAATATGACAAGGATTCAACTGGCTTATTACTTTCCTGGTGCAATAAAAGCATATCGATCACTATGATTTACTGTTCAAATATTTATTTCATTTCGTTTCCTATTACAAACCAAGGTGGGGAACAATGCTGTCGGGCCTTAAAATGTTCCATTTATCAGCAAAGTAGTCATCATAAAAAAACGATTATTTGACATGTTGCAACTTTTCGAAAATTTCATAAAAAGTCATGTATGTAGCACACGTAGAGTTATGTAACCTTGCAAAAGATGTTCAGTTTGTGCTGTAATATGGAATACAAATTTACAGAATTCACATGCATTCAACAGTGATATGTTATTTCTTGTAGGTCAGACACATTTCACAAATTGTTCAAAATCAGGATCAACTATGGCGGAGCTTCCTTAGGCCGTGCCCAAAGGAGGAGTCAGCTGCTGTCGCTTAGCAGACCTGCTTTCAAGTGTGCAGAGAGATGGCAGTCTCACAAAACTATCTAAGCGCTAGCGCTAGAGGAAGCGTCACCTCCTATCTCTCTCTTCCCTTTTGCTAATAAACAAATATTAAAGCAGTCTCTTAGCAAGGCCGTTGGGGACGCTCTTATGGCCATGGTGGGCCGTGCCCCCCTCAGAGGAAAATGCAAAATCACCTCATAGTCTGTCCTAATTTGTGACATAGTAATGGCCACCCCTGTCCGGCAGAGAGCCTCCCATGGCCACCCCCCCTTGATATTTGGTTCAAGCTCTGCCTAGAGGAATGAAGAATGGACTAGTCACTATTTACGTATGGGGCAAAAACTATCTGCTCCACTGCTAACCCAACACATGACATACAATGGTCATGCCAATCAATCCTAGCCTAACCATTTACATTATAGCTAGGATTCATGGTAAAACCAAATGCAGATCACTTGTTTCGGATTCATCATTTAGCCGCATACTGATTCCAGAATGAAGAATGATAGAATACCAAGGCATCACTGCCAGTTAAAGTTCAACAAGAATGAACTATTTAGTTAAGCTCAGTATAGATTGAATGAATGTGGTCCTCCAATTCTTTATTGCACAAAGCTATGACGTGAAATGTGAAGATAATCATAAGATGGATCACAAAATGTAGATAGAAAGAATATTTATCATGCTGCGACATCATTTTAGGAAATTACAACTATATGTTATAACAGATACTATGCTGGAGAGAAACTTGATATTGTAATAGCATGGATAAATCATATTACGTAGGCGTAGATAGGGAAGAACCAATACACAAAAATGATCTGTGTATTTGCCACAATTCAGGAGATCTTACGCCATTGTAAATATAACAAATATGGAAGGAAAAACACCAAGAATTCAGTGCAAATTCTTTACATGGTTCGAGCTGTATGGCAAGACCCTAACTGCAGACAATCTTGTGACGGTAGGATTGGCCATTATCTGCTCTACTGTGTTCATTGACAGGTTGTGAACTTGCAAGGAAATTGGGCATATTAACAAACATACAGTTATCCTGATCGCAATAATGGTGGTTCACATCAGCTGAGTACATACCCAATGAAAAAAGGTGATATTATAGTACAGGCGTCTTCTACTGTATTCCAATCAAAATTATATAAACGAGGTCATTTAGAGGGCTGTTATCTTCAAAAGGAGGCAGGGCCAAGGAGTGGCTTACCCTTCACGTCCCAAACCAAATCGTGCTGCAGTAGTTTAGTTGTTAGGTGCCAGCCTCTGGTTTTCTTTTGGCAATGCCTAGCCAGACTGTTGCCATTTGGGCCATAGTATCCAGCCCCAATGGTTTTTTCTGTTGTGGCAGGATATTGTCTATTTTTGTACCTAGTATATCTTCCTAGATTTCAAATCCCTTCCCATCTAAATGAAGCAACTCTTGGAGGCATTTTCAAAGGAAAAAGGCAATAACATCAGCTGCAATCAAAATAACTATGCTAGTATCTTCTTACCCTGAAGAAATGAAGTCATTGTAAGTGATTTACTCTATAAAAATAACTTTAACAACTAAACTAATCGAGATTTACTATATCGGAACTAACTGACGGCGAAGACATAATATTGACAGTATGCCTTTTTGGTTCACTACTTAACACATCATCATATAAGCGATTGGCATGTGCTACTACATGTGTAGAGTAAGCACGCAACCATTTAAGAGGTTAAGGACAAGAGAAAGTAATCACCTTAGAACCAGGCAAGTTAGCATAGAGGTCGCCCATCCGGATGCCCTCCGTCGCTCTCCTCAATGACCGGCTTATCTCCGACGGGGATTCCTGCGTCCCTGCCTCCCCTCGCACATTCTTCGGCGAGGGTGGGGGAAACATGAACGTTCTAGTGGGTTCCGACATATTCCGATGGTGCACAGGGCCCCTCCCACCGCCTACCTGCGGTATGTTCATTGGCGCAGTCCCGCCGCCAAGCCGCGAGTGCAGGTAGCCACCGGCAAAAGTGGGCGGCGAGGGCGTGGGCGACGCGTAATATGCCGGCGGTGGGGACAACTTCGCCTGCTGCCCCGGTGAGTGTGGCCAGGCCGCAGGCGACGCCCAGCTGCTGGGGCGCCGCGAGGGAGGCGGAAAGCCCGAGCCGGGGCCCTCCGTGAGGGAGGCCGGGAAGGCGCGCATAGGCTCGGCTGCGGGGCTGCCGACGTAATCCGTGATGATCGCGGCGGACGATAGGGAGGTGACCTCGAAATTGAAGGCGGCGAGGCTGGGGAGGTACTGGACGGAGACGACGAGGCGACCGAGCTGGGTCTCGACGGGCGTGAAGTTGCGGGTGCTCATGGCGGCCTCCTCGTCGCGGGAGAAGGGCGCGGCGAAGGAGCCCACGCGGTGGCCCATCTCGTAGTTGTACACCTGCCTGGACGAGCAGAGCATGCGGAACGCGCGGTACGCGGGGAGGAAGCGCAGCGCGGCGTAGAGCGACCGCAGCAGCGTGATGCAGCGCTTGTACGCCCGGTTGACCGCCACGCCCTCCCCGGCGGCCGGCGAGGGCCAGGGCTCGCACGCGACCGTCCACCGCTCGACGACCGCCTCCGCTCCCCCGCCGCCGCCCGCCGGGGCCAGGTACACGTCCACCACGAGAGGCTCCCCCGCGGCCGGCTCCGGCAGGTGCTCCGCCGCGGGCGGCGGCGGCGGCGAGTGGAGCGGCAGGTGGAACCACCTGTCCCGGCGCCGGACCGACGCCGCGGGGGCGGGCGCCGAGGCGAGCGGGCGCGGCACGCGCACGGCGAGGATGGCGTGCAGCGCCTTGGTGAGGAACTGCGGCACCATCAGCTCCGCGCCCGCGCGGCCCCCGCCGCCGGCGCCGCCCCCCGAGTCCGACAGGCTCGCCATTGCGGAGCCCGATAGCGATCCCCACTCGAATCAGCAGCAGCAGCAGCAGTCAAACCCGCTCCCCGCCCGCCGCCGCTCTGCATGGCTGCAGCGACCAGCGACGAGACCACATAAAATCTGGCGCTGTGGCAGCGATCGGATCCGGGGATGCAGATCTGTAGGGGACGGACGACACGGAAGTTTGCTTGGCGCACGAGCTCGTCCGTCGCCTGGGCTGGGAGTCGTGCGGAATTGGGGATTCCTTCTCCGGATTTTGAATCCGGCTAACGGGTCGCTGTTCGTGCCCCTGCACTGCGTCACGAAAGAATGAATTGTTTTGTCATTCACTGCTAATGATTTGGTGTCTTGCGACGAGTGGTGATAATTTCAGGTTCGCTGTCGAGGACCTAACCACCGCTGAATGTCACCCGGTTCGCATCTCGGATTTGCACATGGTTTTAGCGTAGTTCGTTGGCGTTTTTTAGGGCGGCGAGTTGCATCTGAAACTTTGGTTACCGCAACGACCATTAAGCTGCTGCGCGGTCGGCGGCGCTGTGTCGTTCAGACGTGCACGGACGTGCGTTCTCGTGCGCAAGCGCAAGCGATTGGAGGACTTGGCTTCCGGGGAACGGAGGAAAGGATGCTTGGAAGGGATGCACGACGACCGCCTCCAATTCGCGCGTTATCCGCAGCCCCTCTTGCTTTGGCGTGTGTAGAATCGCGAGACGGCAGAAATGCCCGCCGTCCATTGGCAACACGCGCCGTGTACTTGCGTTATGGGATCGCGTCTTTGCGTTTGGTAGAGCTGTGACAGCCGACGGCGACGACCATGTGAGATTTGTCGTCTGGCTTTGGCGTGAAACATGTTTTGGGAGTACAATAATCAGCTAATGGAATTAGTGGTTCTGTTTTCAGAATTTCGAGGGATTGATACCCTTTGATCTTTGTGGTGTCGTACGGTGTCGGAATTGACTCCCATTGTTTTAGCTTCAAGCTTGCCTTCCAAGGATCATTTTGCCAGCAAATGTGTATATAAAATGGAGTATGGGACATATGTTCGGTCGCAGATTCTTCCCGTTGTTTTAAGTTTTTCTAGTCTATACTAGTTTATTGCATCTGACACACTTGTAGGAAACTTCAAGAATTTCCATACCAACATCCTATGGTAGTGATTATTAACAGTGATTAATCACAGCAATACTGATTAGACTGGTTGAACTTACTAATGCAGAATTTTCACATGTACTTAGTAATTGGGCAACTTACTTAAGTTTTGGGAGGGAAAAGCACTTACAGTAATACTGGTTAGACTGGTTGAATATAAGGCTTCTTGTGCGCATTCACGTAGTAGTGTGATTTTTAAAAACGGTGACACGACCTCTCGTAAAAGCTTCTCCGTTAATTTGAACTGACAGGGTAAATTTAGGTATTGAGATGCCGAGGTTATGCTTATCCGTTTCCAGAAATGATAGGATGGGAGAGGTCCTCCAAACGTGCGCATCATGGTCTCGTCAGAACACTCAACTGCAAAATGTCTAGCTGAAGAAAGTCATTAGACCAAATCAGACGACGTGCTCCAGTCGAACATCCTTTCCTTTCTTCCGCACCTCCCGTTGTCTGCTACGTGTTGATTGCTGAACAATTATGCGGCCGTCTCAACAATATTATTAAAAAATATTAGTGTTTAAGACGCAGCTACGTTATCACATATTTCCACAACTAGGAAAAAAACCGCACCTCAATTTAGTGCTTTTTTCCCACATGCTTTGTATAGTCAAATTTCACAAGGAAAAACATCATTCGGAACTTACGTGCAAATGACAACCAATGAAAATGCGGCGTAGCATGTGGCAACCATGTGACTAGAACGCTGTACAGCACTCACTCCGTATAAGACCTGTGTGTTTGAGACGTTTAGGTTTAGGTATCCATCCTACTCTTGAGGTACTGTTAGCTTCGTACCGTATGTAGCACTCGTGACAGGGCGAACTCATGCAGGCTTTCGTTCATTTTTTTTTTTTTGAAACCCCGTTCATCAAATTCGAATTTAACACCACCATCTTTGTCATCGATTAAAAACGTCGGAGTAGTGAAGCCACGCAGCTACGAAGTCGTAGGGAAAGAGTGACGGACCTAGTAATCTAGGGCTGGCAACTTCGGCGGCGATCATCACCGACGAAGGAATTTGACCTGTCCGACGATCTCCACTCAGCTAACCTGGGCCGTCTCCTGCTCGGGCTGATCAAGGGGCTGACGCCGCTCAGCTGCCCGGCCTTGGCAGGTGCGACCTTGGTTTTGTGGGCGAGATCATCGGGAAGGCATGGCGGCTGGATCTTCAGAGAACAAAGAAGAGACGAAGAACGGGGCGGGCTCCTTTGAGGAGTGCCGCCAACTGCAATGAGTTGTCTCAGTTGGAACTGTCGCGGACTCGGCAACGCCGCGACAGTGAAGGAGCTTCGCGATCTAGCGAAGGATGTTGCCCCCTCGGTCCTTTGTGTGCTCAAGACTCAAGTGCACAAAACCAGAGTGGAAGGGTTGAAGCGTTCTTTGGGTTATGATAATTCTTTTGCTGTTAGTAGTACAGGCAGCGGTGGTGGTCTGGGAATTTTTTGGAATAATAATATGAGTGTGCAGATTTTGCCTTATTCAAGGTATCATATTGATGCGATTGTGTCTGAAGGGGGGTCAGATCCCTGGAGATTAACCTGTGTATATAGTGAAGCGCAGACTGATGACAGACATAAGACATGGGATATGTTGAAATCTATCAAGCCATCCTCGAGTCTTCCCTGGGTATGCATTGGTGATTTCAATGAAGTGCTACATCGAACGGAACATGTTGGCGTTCAAGAAAGGAGCTACGCTCAAATTGCTGGATTCCGGGAGATGGTTGATGTATGTGGTTTTTGTGACTTAGGTTACGAGGGCCGCAGTTGGACATATGAGAAGAAGGTCGCAGGTGGCTCATTCTGTCGTGTGCGGCTTGATCGGGCACTTGTATCACCGGATTGGAGCGCGCGCTTTCCTATGGCTAAGGTGCGCCATCTTACAGCAGCTGCATCTGATCATATACCTATCGTACTACAGTGGGAGCCAAGGCAAACCAGGAAGCGGCATGGTCGTTTTACATACGAAGTGATGTGGGAAAGCCATGACGAGTACTCGACCATGTTGGCGAACACCTGGCATGGTGCAGCAGTGGCAACCAATGTGCATGAGTTACAAGGTAAATTACTGGGTGTCTCACAGCGACTGAATACTTGGGGTTTCAAAACCTTTGGACATGTACGTCGAGAGTTAAGCAGACTGAAAAGGGAGCTGGAGAAGTTGCAGGCTGATCCACATCGCCAAGGACCGACGCATGTGGAGTTGAAAATAGTTGAGCGTATAATGGAGTTAAATCACAGGGAGGAATTAATGTGGAAGCAAAGGGCCAGAATTCAATGGCTGGCTGCAGGTGATAAAAACACACGTTTTTTTCATCTACGTGCTAGCAAGAGAAGAAGGAGAAATAGGATCGTCAAGCTAAAAAAGCCCGACGGTCAGTTTACAGAGTGCGAGACTGAGATGGGCAGTATGACGACTGCTTTCTACAGGAACTTGTACACCTCGGAAGGTACTGTGGGAATGGAGTCGGTACTTGAGACAGTCCCTGTTAAAGTGACACCAGAGATGAACGAGAAACTCATAGCGCCGTATTCTGAGTTGGAGATTAAAGAGGCCCTTTTCCAGATGTTTCCAACTAAGGCCCGCAGGCCTGATGGTTTCCCGGCTCATTTTTTCCAACGACACTGGGATCTCTGTGGAACAGAAGTATCTTCAGTGGTATTGAGAGTGTTGAGCGGTAATGATGATCCATCTGTTATTAACAACACCTTTATTGTTTTGATTCCAAAGGTTGCGAGTCCGGAGGAGTTGGGGCAATTCAGACCTATAAGTTTGTGCAATGTCATATATAAAATTGCTTCCAAGGTGGTCGCAAATAGATTAAAGGTATGCCTCCCAGAAATTATATCAGAGGAGCAGTCGGCCTTTGTACCTGGGCGGCTCATCACTGACAACATAATCACAGCATATGAGTGTTTGCACTTCATAAAGCGCAAGCGTGCCAAGGATCTCAGGTGTTGTGCTTTAAAGTTGGACATGAAGAAAGCCTATGATCGAGTGGAATGGGATTATCTTCGAGCTATCATGCTCCGGTTGGGCTTTCACAGACTCTATGTCGAGACGATCATGAGGCTGGTAACTACTGTTTCATTCTCAATTTTATTTAATGGTGAAAGTCTTGACACCTTTAAACCTACAAGGGGTATTCGACAGGGAGATCCTATCTTCCTCTATCTTTTCTTGTTGGCAGCAGAGGGCCTTTCGTGCCTGCTAAAAGCTAGAACCCAGTCATCAGTTCTCAATGGAATTAAAGTGGCGCCGTCAGCTCCGATGGTGAGTCACTTACTCTTTGCAGATGACAGCCTGCTGTTTTTCAAGGCAAATAGGGAGAGTGCACAGGAGATCAAGGAAGTACTACATGTTTATTGTCAAGCTTCAGGGCAACAAATAAACATGGATAAGTCCTCTATTCATTTTGCTAAAGGATGTGGCCAGAGTATAAGAGAGGCAATCAAGGCGGAACTTAATGTGCATAATGAGGCTCTTAGCCAGAAATACTTGGGAATGCCGTCTGATGTGGGGCTTTCGGCTAACGGTGCCTTTAAGTATCTCAAGGATAGAGTTTGGGAGAAAGTACAAGGATGGCTAGAGCAGTGTCTATCTGCCGGAGGCAAGGAGGTTCTAATCAAGTCTGTTGCTCAAGCCATTCCGACGTACTCAATGTCGTGTTTCAGATTACCTAGAGGACTATGCCAACATCTTGATGGACTGCTGCGAAAATTTTGGTGGGGCAGCAAGGACGGTCAAAGGAAGACATGTTGGGTGGCATGGGATGAAATGGTGAAGCCAAAATTTTTTGGAGGCCTCGGCTTCAGAGATTTTGAGCTATTTAATCTTGCTTTGTTAGCTAAGCAAGCCTGGCGTATTGTACAGGATGAGAGCTCGCTGAGTGCGCGCGTCCTCAAGGCTGTATATTTTCCTAATGAAGATTTTCTACAAGCAAGTCTTGGCTCTGCGCCATCCAGAATTTGGCGAGCTTTATTAGATGGAAGAGAGGTATTGCAACGAGGTTTAATCCGGAGAATTGGGACAGGCGAGTCGACAGATATATGGAGAATGAATTGGCTACCCAGGGATGGCCTTCTCAAACCGATTACTTGCACTGGTGCTAATCCCCCTCAAAGGGTTAGTGAAATTATTGTCTCGTCAACAGCTTCCTGGGATGTGCAAAAATTGGAAGAGTTCTTTATTCCAATGGACAGGGAAGTGATTCTCAACATACCTCTATGCACGAGAAGACAGGAGGATTTCTGGGCGTGGCATTATGAAAAGAACGGTATGTTCTCAGTCAGATCAGCATATAGAATGTTGATTATTAGCAAAGAACGCAACACAGCATACTTGGAGAATATTGCAGGACGATCGGACACAACAGCTGTGGAGGAGTGGTCGGCTTTGTGGGAAGTTAAGGTACCGTCAAAGATTAAAATTTTTCTATGGAGACTAGCTAAGCATTCCGTCCCTACTGCTGATCTCCTACACCATCGTAACATGAAAACTCAGAGCTTATGTGCATTGTGTGGATCCCTGGACTCATGGAGGCATTCTTTGTTAGAGTGCAACATGGCCAAGTGTGAAGTGTGTATGGGCTTTGGAAGGGGAAGAAATTGCTGAACACTTGTGTCAGGTTCAGGGAGATGCGAGAGCATGGTCGACCAACGTGATGAATACTCTGATGCATGAAGATTTAACTAGAGTTCTAGTCACACTTTGGGCCATATGGTATGCAAGGAGGAAAGCTTTACATGAGAATTCTTTTCAAAGTCCTTTCTCGACCCGTTGTTTTGTGAACCGTTTCATACAAGAGTTAGAGTCGGCAAGGACTCAGCCAGTGTCGACACATGAAAGTCAAGGTACAGCTAAGGCCAGTCTCAATGCACCATTTCATTGCACTTTTTCCAAGACTAGTTTTAGGAAAGAGAGCCAGCTTTCTTTCATGGGGATGAAAGGTCTCTCACAAAATATGAAAGTTTTCATTCTCTCTCATTATAATTAACTTGCCAAGTCAGCAAAAGATGCATATGTGGCATAGACTTTAATGCAAATGAAAAGCTGCATTGAGACTGGCCTAAGCAGAGCTGGATTCCTCCTCCAGTCGGACTAATGAAGGTAAATGTGGATGCTGCTATTTCCAAGAACACTGGAAAAACGGCAATTGCAGCAGTAGCGAGGGATTCGTCATGTGTGTTTCTGGGAGCCTCGGCAGTCGTTGTAGTGGGACTATCTGAACCAGAAACGATGGAAGCTCTGGCGGTCAGGGAGGGGCTCGCCCTAGGTACTGATTTGTGCTTGCAGTCTTTCAGATTGGCAAGTGACAATGCTAGCGTTATCAAAAGCTTGTCAGGTGCTGGCCGAGGCTTATATGGCCACATTGTACAAGAGATTAAGGTGACAACGACAAGTTTCACAAAGGTGGAATTTGTGCATGAAGGACGAGCTACAAATGGCGATGCACATCGGCTTGCCCGAGGATCGATTTATGAAGGAGTTGGTAGGCATGTGTGGTTGCTTTATCCGCCTGAGGGCGTTTGTAATTCCTATTCCCATACTGAGTAATAAAGTTTGGGTCTCTCAAAAAAAAAAAATCTTTGTCATCGATTTGTTGACTCCTGGAGGAGACCTGGACGGATTTTTTTTTTTTTGGAGATTACACAGTACAACTCAGACACTCACAACGCACGCACACTCACCCTTATGAACACACGTACGCAAACCCTACCCCTATGAGCATCTTCGAAGACTGAACCGGCAAATCCAGAGATACGAAGTCACCACTGGCGCCTCGCTGTCGACAGGAGCGTCGCCTACCACTGAAAGCACAAATGCCGTTAAATCCTTGGAAATTCGCTCTCGCGGGGAGTCGAACCCAGGACCTGAGAGGTGTTACTCGGATGCCTTAACCACTAGGCCAAGACCCCTTTCAGACCTGGACGGATACCAGGGTCGATATGGAGTTGATGGGCCCTTTACTGATAGGCCAACGAGCCCATAATCTCACAAGGTCCACTCCGGGCTGTCCCTTCGCAAAAAATAAAATAAATAAAGGTCCACAACTCCTGGAGAGCAGCCTCGTCCGGCCCATTTGTAGCCTTCATCATCATCTCCTCATCCAATCCAGCCGGCCTAATGATAAAAGGACCAACTAGGTTCAAAAAAGGGCCAACTAAAACGATACAGTATTTTTTTTTTTGGGGTAAACCCTTTCTCTTTTTTTTAGAGTTCTAGAGCGTCAAGAGACGCTTCAGCCGGATATATCGCAATCAGGCAGTCAAAACATTACAGCGCAGATTAGGCGTCATATTCACCATTACACGACCCACTGGTCGACATTCACACCCACACCCTCTCTTTTTGTGTCTCACCTTCCTCCTTCATGTACCTGTTCAGAATGAGGATCAGATAAACTATATCCTTTCGAAGAAAAAAAAACTAAAACGAGACAGTATTAACCGAAAGAGAAACACCACTCCCAGAATTTCACCAGCGCGAACGAGTTTTTTCCGGTCATGAGAGAAGCTAGTCGCGAGCACGGGACGAGAATGGGAACGGAGAAAGCAGCTTCACCAGGCTTTGCAGCTCGTCAAGTTCCCATTGACACAGTACGGGCTACGGGTGTGGTGCTTGGCGCCAGAGAGAGAAGCGCTGCTCTCGAGGCGAGCTGCCATGCCGAACCCCCACCGCACCACTGTATCGCTGCGGCCCCGGGCGGACGCCGATGCTTCCTGCCGCGCAAAAACCCAACCAAATCCGCAGTCTGGTCGCAAAGCAAAGCAAGGCTGCCCCACTAATATTCTCGGAGCGACCTACAGCCAGCACTGTAGGAGGATGGCTATGCGTTGCTCTGCTTTATTTGGGTGCGTTCGTTGCATAGGGTTTAAACTTTAGAGGGTTTTTACAACGAATATTATGATTACAAATAAAGTTTAATTACAAAATTAATTTCAGGACTCCGCTCGAATTCGCGAGACGAATCTAATGAGAGTAATTAAGCAGTGATTAGACGATGGTTACTGTAGCATCACTGTAGCGAAACTTAGATTAATTAAGCTCATTAGATTCGTCTCGTGATTTAGAGGAGGGTCGTGACATAGGTTTTGTCATTAAATAAATAAAAATATTTTTAAATAGTAAGATTTTTTTTATGTGACAAGTCTAAACTTTAGATAGGGTGCAACAAACTCACCCTTTGTCCCTTTCCATGGATGCTTTCGTCTCCACTCTCCTGTCTCCGGGGAATCCGTAGCTGCATGCGTTGTCACTGTCTCACTGACGAGCCTAGCAGCCTAGAGTTATCGGCGTGCATAATTGCAGATCAAAGTTGCATGCGAGAATCAAACCCAGTACTTTAAAACGCAAGCTTGACATGGGAATGCAGGGAAAATGATTGATCGTCGATACGATCCATATGCGCGAGCACATGGCGGTTAATTTGCAGTTTCATCATGCGCCACAATGAACGAAACATCACGGAGGCATGGAGAATTGGGGTAGAGAGCACGGGACCGGAGCTTGCTCCAGCATACAGTAATGTACTTGCGGTCGCTTCATGTCTGCGCCACATACAGTGGTGATGGTGATGGTGATCACGAAGGCAGCACAGCAGCCTGCTGCACTGCGTCGGCTACGGCTCCCCCACCGCCCGCGACGGCCGGGACGGGGCGCGGCAGGTGGGGCAGGACGCGCGCGCCGCGAGCCAGCCCTCCACGCAGGCGCCGTGGAACCCGTGCCCGCACGCCGGGAGCACGCGGACGCGCTCGCCGTCCGCCAGCTCCGACAGGCAGATGGCGCACTCCCCCTCCGCCCACGCGCCGGCCGCGGCGGTGCCGGCGGCCTCGGAGCCCACGTCGTCGCCGTTGCCCGCGGCGTCGGACGGCGCCTTGGGCGCCAGAGCCTGCGCTTGTGCCTGCGCGGCGCGGCGGCGCGCGAGGCAGCGCAGGAGCAGGCGGGCCGCGGCGTGGAGGGAGAAGGCGAGGACGGAGACGCAGGCGAGGATGATGAGGATGGTGGCCACGTTGGAGAAGAAGGCGCGGGAGCTGGCGTAGGGGCCCCAGGCGCCGGCGGATGCTGCGGGCGGCGGCGGGGACGGCGACGAGGTGACCATGGTGGCCGCCGCCGTGGCGTTAATTGGGGGCGAGACGGTGTGGTTGGCACGGCGCGTCATGGCTCTCTCTTTTGGTGTTTTGATGTGGAGCGGTGTGTGACCGCCGCGATCGCGACCATGTGGTCGAACTAGTTGTGTGGAGTTTTATGTTAGTGGTGGCCGCAGTTTCTTTTCTGTACTCCGTCTCGACTCTCGAGGCTGGCACTTGGCAACGAGTTAATCAGTTTTGGAGGAGTTGCATTAAGAACAGCACACTCGTTGGGAGTATCATGCACGTCAAATCAGTTTTGGTGACTTGCATAACTTTCATGATACTATTAGTATAATTGAGATGTCTCCTTCTCGGTAGACACTACAATAGTAAAACATCGTAAAACTCCTCTCAAATTATGCAACGCAACTTGAGAACAAGGGCTTTTTACCTCCGAAGTCGAACTGAATTTGAGTGGCAGCCGGCGATGGCAATCAATCGGTCCCGCTGGTTCAGAAAAACCATCTTGAAACGCTGCGTATAAATTCGGCTGGAAAATCCTACTCCGAGTCTCCGAGGAATAACATTTCCCTAAACCAGGAAATGACACTAGTTTACCTTGGTCAATGTTTCGTCCGCCTGTACCAAGAAGGTCCTATGGGCCATAGGCCGAGCTAGTACTCCTCCTCCTCTAACTTTGAGGTCTTGAGGTCTTCCTCATCGCCTTATCGAACGCATCAAAAAAAGAAGGGCAGGCCCATTGGCCCCGCTCCCAAAGACATAAAGTCGGATGTGTTTGGTACGCCTACTGTAGTCATACTACTCCTAGGACTAGCGTCTATACTGCTAATCACAATCTGATGTTATGCTGGGGTGCTGCTTGTGCATAAGTTGTGATCTGTATTGTAAATGAGCCCCTCTCGTCTCTTCCTATGAGAAGGAAGATTCTTGCAAAGCGTTTTGCTAATTCTAGGAACAGCACACACGGAGTATAGCAGTGGTAAAGATCATCAGCTCATGCAGCCTTTTCACGCTAAATTATTGGTATCATGTAACAGTAGAGCTAAACATCGAGTAGTACACATCAATTTGGGCTAGATGTGACTGAAGGCAACACAACAGCGACGCATGGCATAACTCGTACTAGCAGCACCTCCAACGGCATGGACAGCGATGTCGTAGGGCAGGATGCGGGTTCCTGCACCACAGTAGTCGAGGTGTGGAAACCACGGCAAATGGGGGCCTAGCGAGGCCTCCCTTTGAGATTCGGAGGGGAGCGAACGGTTCTAAGTGTTGGAAACGCGCACGAGAAAGAGGAAGAACACAAGCAGTTTTACCCAGGTTCGGGCCACCAGAGGTGTAAAACCCTACGTCCTGCTTGTCTGGTATTGCTCAAGTGTTGTCTGTCGGTTTCATATACAAGGCACTCCCTTTTATAGTGCAAGGAGAGGCCGGACCCGTTCATGGGCCGCTATGGGGGCGCCGGCTGGCGACCCCCCCTTCACCCGAGATGCCGGGCGTCTTTGCCGGTGTCAGCGGGCTTCGCTCGCCCGCCATCATTATTCAATTGACTCCCGTCGACTTGTCCCGTCGCTCGTACAGCACGCGCGCCGCCCCCGGAGCGGTGAGGCGCGGAAAGGGGGCCGGATACGCCGGATGACCCCCCGGTTCAAACGGCGCACCGTACGGTGGCAGGCGGCGCTCGTCAGCCCACGCCCCCCTGCCTGCCGAACAGTGCGCTACAGGGCTATGACCGGACGGGTCACGTCCATCGGTCGCAGCCCTGCGCGACGTGCGCGCATTGAAGTCCAGCGACCCGCCCGCGCGGCCGCGCGGGCTGTCGCTGGCAAGTGGGACCCCTCCGCGAGGAAATCCCCGCGCCCCGGATCCGCGCGCACTGTAGTCGCACGAAACCCCGGGGCGTCACGTCGAGGCGCGGCGCTGTTAAGGCGCCACGAACCACCGTCGCCACGTGCCAGGCTTCCGCAGGCTCGCGGGGCCCCGCCCTCATCCGCGTCCCGCGGCGGGTCGCGGAGGTCGCAGGGCGTAGCCACGTGGCAACGCCCCACGGCTCGCGGCTGCGAGCCGCTCGGGGGCCCTGCGCCCCGCGCTCTCTTGCTGGGCCGCTTCGGCCCACTCGGCGCGTGGCTGTCTTCCTCGGCCCGAGATGGACTCAGGCCGGCCTTTTGACCGGGGGAGTGGGGACCCTGGTTCCCAGTACACCGACAGGAGCCCCCGCCCCGGTGGACGCCACGCGGGACGCTGGGGTCGATCGGGGCCCACTCGTCAGCTTCGTTGGGTAGGTTTCCATGCGCGCGCCGCTTTTCGCTCGGGAGGCGAAACGCCGCGGCCCGGTCAGTTGCGCGGCGCCCGCTCGCGCAGATAGTGGCGGGGCCCACGCAGACTTCTGTCGTCTACGGGGCGTCGTTTCGCCTGCCGCGTCCTGATAAAAGGACTGGCGCAGCGTTCCGACTTCACCACTTCCACACTCTTCCGCAGCGGTTGCATTCCTCGCGCTCTCCGTCTTCTTGCTCCCTTGCGTTCCAGGGTTTTGCGAGTTCTTGCTTTTCTTGCTCTTCTCGCCGATGGCCGGAGACAAGAAAGCTCGTCGCCGCCACCGATCGACCTCGGTGAACCCGGTTCCTCCGCCTGCGGTTGCAGCGCCGGAGGGGCCGGCTTTGCCGCGGTCGACCTTCTCGGAGGAGGGGGACCTGGAGCGGGTGCGGCTGCACCTGCCGGACCCCCAAGGGCAAGATCGCGTTGTGGTGCGCGCGGCGACGGCCGACGTTAGCCCGGACCACGATGGAGGGGAGATCGTCTCCTTCCTCTCCTTCGTTCTGGCCGGGGCGATTCCGCCATTCTCTCTCTTTCTGATGGAGGTGCTGCTGCAGTACAAGATCAAGCTGGCGCACCTTACGCCCAACTCCATCCTGATCCTGTCCGTGTTCGCGCACCTCTGCGAATCTTTCGTGGGGGTGCGCCCGTGCGTCGAGCTTTTCCGGCGCTACTACCGGCTTCGCCCGATGGGGAGGGACGATCCTGTGGGGAGCGTCCGCTTCAGCCGCCGGACCGAGGGCGAGTCCGAGTCGTACATCGACTTCACGCCCAGGGCGCGGTTCGACCGGTGGCGCAGCGATTGGTTCTACCTCCGCAGCGGCCAGCCTTTCCGCCGTCTCTCCTTCCCGCGGTCCGCGCCGACCGAGTCCTCGGAGTATTGGGAGAGTTGCCCTCGCCTTCCTTCATGGCTCGAGCGGGTGACCAACCGCATTGCCATTCTCGCCGCCGCCGGCCTCCACGGGGGGATCGTGATCCACGACTTCCTGCGGAGGCGGATCGCCCCGCTGCGGGATCGCCCCCAGCTGACGTGGAGGTATTCCGACTTCAACTTCGTTGGTCGGACCCGCCGGGGACCCAACTCCGATCTGACGCCGTCGGAGGAGCGGGCGGCGTACAATGCGCTGACGGACACCAATCCCCCGGATACCCTGAGGTATCCGGATGACGCGCAGCCGCTGCACCTGGACCCCCGGCGCCGTGACATCTTGGCGGCGATGCCTAACCTCAACCACGCCGGGCGGATTGAGACCGCGGCGCCGCAGCAAGCCTTCCGGGTCCGCGACGCCGCCGGCCCTCCGCAGGGTTCGACGGCGCGCCCGGAGCCCCAAGGGCACGCTCCGGCCGCCGGCGACAAGGGGAAGAAAACCGCCGTGCCGAGCCCGCCGTCCTCGACCACCACCGGCCCGGCCGCCGCCCGTGGGGACGCCGGCGACACCGGGTGTTCGAAGAGGGGCCGGAGCCCGACGCCTCCTCCCGTCGTGCTACAGGTGCCGGACGTCGGAGTTCGGCCACAGTACAAACGTCTTCGCCGGTAAGCGTTGCATGCTTGTTCCGGGTTTTTCCTTTGCCCTAGATCCGGTGTGCCTTGGGCTTGAATTTTTCCTGCTTCTGTGTCAGGGGACCGCGCCCGAACCCCGCAACTGCCGCCGGCGCGCCCCGTTCTGAGGGCGACGGCCAGGCGGAGGCCGGCGACGGGTCGGGGGCGGCGACGCCATCGTCTGCGGCCGCGGACGCCCCTCGTGTGGAGCCATCCTCTCGCGCCGAGGTGGGGCTTCAGCCCGAGGCGCGTTCCGGTGCTCCCAGGCCGTCGGAGCCGGAGGAACGTCGTGCCGCTTCGCCTGCGGCACGGCGTGAGGAGGAGAGGGCACCGTCGCCGCTCCGCCCCGCCTCGCCGCCTGCGTCAAGTTCTGGGCCGGGGGTCCCGGGCTCAGAGGCGCAGCCGTCTGCCCCGGCGCGCCCGATCCCGGCACCCATCCGCGGCTCCCGCGGGCTGCCGTCGTCCGACAGCGTTCCGGGCCCGGCGGCGCCTTTTTTCCGAGGCGCGCTCTCCCGACCGAACGCCGCCGTCGTCAGCTCCTGGCGGTGGCCCGCGCCCATCGCGCGCGGCGCATGGCGCCCGTGGCTTAGGGTTCGCCACGACCTCCGCGACGGCCGTCGTTGAGGAGGTGGTCGCTGGTGGGGGCAGGCCGGTGCCGCCTATGACCCGCGTCGTGGCCGAGGCGCTGCGCATGGCCGAGTCCCTCCGCGACGCCGCCGAGAACGAGAGCAGGAAGCTGGCCGAGCGCGAGGCCGCCGTCGCCGCCGCCGAGGAGGACCTCCGCCGTGCCGTGCGTGCGGCCCAGTTCCAGCACCGGGAGAGCATGGAGGAGCTGTCCCGTGACCGTGCTGCCGCCGAGGAGCTGCTCCGGGAGAACAGCCGGCGGGCGACTCGCCTCGACAACCGCGAGCAAGTCTTGAAGCTCTGCGAGGACAAGGTGCGGCGCCGCGAGGACCGCGCCCGGGAGCGCGAGCAGCAACTGGACGCCCGATCCGCCACCCTGGATGCGCGCGAGGGGACGCTGGCCGCGCGCGAGCAAGCCATCGCGCGGCGCGAGCAGGGGCTGGACATTGCCGAGGCCGGCCTCGAGAGCCGTCGAGAGGAGCTGCAGCGCGAGGATGATCGACTGACCGCCAAGGCGCAGGACCTGGGAACCCGCGAGCACGCCCATGCCGCCGCCGTCCGAGCCCATGAGGAGTCGATGAAGGCCAGGGAGGACCGCGCGCAGGCGACGTTGGAGGAAGCCCGCGGATTGGCCAGCACGCAAGCCGTCAGGATCCGCGCGGAGATGCGGGAGGAGATGCAGGGCTCGATCGACCAGCGCGACGAGATCATCCGCCGGTCGGCCGACCGCATCAAGGAGTTGGAGGATCGCACCAAAGGCTGGGCGGAGCGGGAGAAGAAACAGCTGGAGCGGATTCGCGAACTCGAGGCGAAGGCGGGAGCGCTCTTCGACGCTCAAATCAAGATCCGCGACCTCACGGCGATGGTCCAGGACTTGAACCAGAAGCTGCGCGAGTCCGGCGCTGCCCCTAGCGAAGCCGCTCCTCCAGGGACCCTTGCCGACCCCGAGTGGGACTCGGAGCGCCGACGGCTCTCGGCCATGGCGCACGACATCTTCCGCCGCATCAACGACGGCCTGGGGAGGGCCAACATGGATCGGCTCCGGACCGGGAACCAGGAGCCCTCCCTTGGCCAGATCCTCCTCGCGCTGATGCCGCTCGCGGAGTTCTTCGAGAGGCTTGGTGCCGACGTCCGCGGCCGGCTCGCGCAGCAGGGCGAGGCCGCCATTCGAGCCGTTGCCTCCGATCTTCTGACCGTCGTTCTGGAGCGCGTCCCCGACTTCCCGACCGACCTACTCCTGGCCGGCCCCGACCCCGCCGAGTCGACGCGCCATCAGGACCGTGTGGCGCCGGTGGTTGAGGAGCTGGTGAGGGCGTACGTCCCGGACCAGGACGAGGGGCCTGCAAGCCCAGCATAGGGGAGGTGCCCCATGTAATAGCTGACTTCCGCTTGTTCCTGCAACAACAGAACTGGTGCCCCGGCAAGTAGGGGGCGGTGATGACTTTAAGTGTGTGTGAATTTGTGGGTTAAGTTTGGCGGTTTTCTTTCTCGCTCTCTGTGTTTTTCCTTAACTGTGATGGTCCGCTCTACTTTCGGCTGAGGCTCGGGCATCACCATGTTTTCAATCTGTGCCGTGGTGATAGCTTAGGCCGTTTGCATCTGCGCTTTTGGTCGGGGGTTGCCCTCCCAAGTGTTTGCAGGATTGTTGGCCGAGCCGATCGACCATGACACGAGACGTTCGACATGAATGATGTCTTTGCCGTGTTGCCCAAAGAGCGCAGGTTCATCAGCGAGCAAGGGTTATGAACAGAGAGCGAAAGATGCAAAATAGGAGAGAAACGAGACTTCATTGCTAGCTGAAAATCGTAGAAATAAAGGTACATGTTGGATACAAGTGCGATGCCCCCGGGCTCACTGGTAGAGAGGCCAAGTGTCTCTGACTGTGAGCCGCCGAGTGAGACATGCACCCCGCTAAGGGTAGAATTTGCGCAGGTGTTGAATGTTCCAGGCGCTTTGCTCCGGGCGGCCGTCTTCCGTCGCCAATCGCACCGCGCCACCCCGCGTCACCCTAGTCACCAAGAAGGGACCTTCCCACATTGGGGACAGCTTGTTCTTGCCTTTGCGGTCGAGCGCGCGGCGTAGAACTAGGTCGCCCAGTTCGAGGGATCGGGGGCGGACACGGGATTGGTGGTATCGACGTAGGCCTTGGAGGTACCGGGCATTCCGGATGTTAGCGCGATGCCTGCATTCTTCCAAGAAGTTGATGTCGTCCATGCGATGCTCTTCTTGGGTTGCTTCGTCATATAGGGCAACTCGCGGAGCCGCGAACGCCACTTCGGCCGGTAAGACTGCTTCGGCGCCGTACACCAGGAAGAAAGGTGTTTCGCCGGTGGCGCGGTTCACCGTGGTCCTGAGAGACCATAGCACTCCGGGTAGTTCAGCGGTCCACTTCGATCCACGTTTTTTCAGTGGGTCGAACGCTTTGGTCTTGAGGCCGCGTAAGATTTCGGCGTTAGCGCGCTCAGCTTGACCATTGCTTTGTGGATGTGCCGCCGAGGCGTAGCAGACTTTGATGCCGACCTCCTCACAATACGCCTCGAAGGCGTGACTCGTGAATTGGGTGCCGTTATCAGTGATCAGTCTGTTCGGTACGCCAAAGCGTGACACGATGCCGCGCATGAACTTGACCGCGGAGTTCTTGTCGATGTGGACGACTGGTTCTGCTTCAGCCCACTTGGTGAATTTGTCCACGGCGACGTAGAGGAACTTGTGGCCGCCCGCAGCCGCGGGAAACGGTCCCACGATGTCCAAGCCCCAGACCGCGAATGGCCATGAGAGGGGAATGGTGTGGAGTGCTTGCGAGGGTAGGTGCGTCTGCTTTGCGTGGAACTGGCACGCTTTGCAGCGTTGCACTAACTCGATAGCGTCCGTGAGGGCTGTCGGCCAGTAGTAGCCTAGGCGGAAGGCTTTCCCGGCCAGCGTGCGGGAGGCCATGTGACTCCCGCACTCGCCCTCATGGATGGCGTGGAGGACTTCCTTGCCCTGCTCCGTCGGGATGCACTTGAGGAGGATTCCGTTCGCCGCCCGGCGGTACAGCTGCCCGTCTACAAGGGCGTAGCGCTTAGCTTGCCGGGCGAGGCGTTCGGCGGGCTCGTCGTCCTCGGGTAGGACTTCACCGCGGAGGTACCCCACAAGCTCTTCCATCCATGGGGTACCCAGGTCGTCCATGGCGAGCACGTGAGGCTCGTCGGTTGGCGGCGGGCCCGCGTCGACCGACGCGGGCGGCTCTGCCGTAGTGGCGCTGTTGTGATCGGCGCCGTCCGCCATGTCCGGGACCGATGCTGAGGGCTGAGCGAGTTGCTCCACGAAGGTCCCGGACGGAGGGTCTTGTCGGGACGAGGCGATCCGCGACAAGGCGTCGGCTTCGGTGTTGTCGCCTCGCATGATGTGGCGTGTTTCGAAGCCGAAGAAGTTCTTCTCCAGCCGTCGGACCTCCGCCAGGTATGCCGCCATTTGGGGGTCCGAGCACTGGTACTCCTTGGAGACTTGGTTGACGACGAGTTGTGAGTCGCCCTTGGCAAGGAGCTTCTTGACGCCGAGTTCCGCAGCGATCCGCATCCCTGCGATCAACCCTTCGTACTCCGCCATATTGTTGGTGGCCTTGAAGTGTAGCTGGATGGCGTAGCGCAGCTCCTCCTTGGTGGGAGCCACCAGCAACACTCCTGCACCGGCGCCTTGTAAGGTGAGGGACCCGTCGAAGTATACGGTCCAAATGTCGTCGCCTTCACAAGGTTGGTCTTTGGCTGGACGCGCGGTGAGCTCTTCTCGCTCAACTACAGGACCGGGCGTCCATTCTGCCACGAATTCCGCAAGGGCCTTGCTCTTGATTGCGCTGGAGGTTGTGAACTCGAGCTCGAACTCGGACATCTCCACTGCCCACTTGACGATTCGCCCAGTAGCCTCGCGGTTGCGTAACACCGTCTCCAGCGGGAAACTAGTGACCACCCTGATTGGGTGGTTTTGGAAGTAGTGCCGCAGCTTCCTTGACGCTATGAGAACCGCGTAGAGGAGCTTCTGCACTTGGGGGTAGCGCGTCTTGGCGTCGCGCAGGACCTCGCTGACGAAGTAGACAGGGCGTTGCACCATGCGCTTCTTCATCTCGGCGTCGCCCGTACTGACGTTGGGCGCGAGAGCTGTGTTGTCCGTTGACGTCGGAGCCGGAGCCCCCGGGTCGGCCGTGGGCGCAGCCCCCGAGCCATCATGCGACGGCGGTGCTGCAGCCCCCGGGCGAGCCATACTGCTTGTCGACGTCGGAGCCGGAGCCCCCGGGTCGGCCGTGGGCGCAGCCCCCGAGCTTTCGTCCGAAAGCGGTGCTGCAGCCCCCGGGCGAGCCATACTGCTTGTCGACGTCGGAGCCGGAGCCCCCGGGTCGGCCGTGGGTGCAGCCCCCGAGCTTTCGTCCGAAAGCGGCGCTGCAGCCCCCGGGCGAGCCATACTGCTTGTCGACGTCGGAGCCGGAGCCCCCGGGTCGGCCGCGGGCGCAGCCCCCGAGCTTTCGCCCGAAAGCGGTGCTGCAGCCCCCGAGCTTTCGCCTTGGTTTGGCGCGGCGCCGCCGCGTTTTTTCTTCCGCCGGGATTCGTCGAGCATGAACTCTTCGCGTTCGGCGACGAGCGCGGCGCTGACCACGGCCGGTGTTGCCGCGATGTAGAGCAGGAGCGGCTCCTTGTCCTGGGGCGCGACCAAGACGGGAGCCGAGGAGAGGTAGGCCTTGAGTTCTTGAAACGCGGCCTCGGCCTCGGGAGTCCACTGGAAACGATCCTTCCGCTTCATCAGCTTGAACATGGGCAGAGCGCGCTCGCCGAGTCTTGCGATGAAACGGCCGAGCGCGGCCATGCAGCCTGTCAGCTTCTGGACGTCCTTGAGGCGGGTGGGCGGGCGCATGTTCTCGATGGCCTGAATTTTTTCCGGGTTGGCCTCTATCCCCCGGTGCGAAACCAGAAAACCGAGGAGCTTCCCCGCAGGGACACCGAACACACACTTCGCCGGGTTGAGCTTGACCCGCTTGTCGCGTAAATTGTCGAACGTTTGCTTTAGGTCGGACAGCAGGGTCTCGCTCTCACGCGACTTGATCACGATGTCGTCGACGTAGGCCTCTACGTTCTTCCCGAGCTGCTCATCAAGTGTCTTGCGCATTGCTCGCTGGAACGTAGGGCCCGCGTTTTTCAAACCAAAAGGCATAGTCACATAGCAATAACACCCCGCCGGGGTCATGAATGCGGTTTTTTCTTCGTCCCCCCTAGCCATGGGGATCTGGTGATACCCAGAATTCGCATCTAACATACAGAGTAGGTCACAACCTGCGGTTGAGTCAACTACTGTGTCTATGCGTGGCAGCGGGAACGGATCCTTGGGGCACGCCTTGTTGAGGTCGGTGTAGTCGACGCACATGCGGAGCTTGCCGTTGCTCTTGGGGACGACCACCGGGTTCGCCAACCAGGTGGGGTGTAGGACTTCTCGTATGAAGCCGGCCTCGAGGAGCCGGCGGATCTCCTCCCGGATGAACATCTCTCGTTCCGGGGCTTGGCGCCGAGCCTTTTGCTTCACCGGCCGAGCGGCCGGGTTGACCTTTAACTCGTGCTCAATCACCTCCCTTGGTATGCCGGGCATATCGGACGGCTCCCAAGCAAAGACGTCCGCGTTCTCCCGAAGGAAGGCGACGAGCGCGAGTTCCTATTTGGGGTCGAGCTCGGCCCCAATGGTGACGGTCTTGGAGCCGTGCGCGTTGACGGCGACCTGCTTGGTCTTCACCGGCTCGCCGGCCGTCATCTTGGGGCGCTTGGGGGCGGACTTGACTGCCTCCGGGATGCCACCAAGCTCCGGATCCGCATCCGCCGCCTTCTCGGCCGCCAGGATCAGCTCTGTGCACGCGATGGCACTCTTGTAGTCGGCACGGACGGTGATTACGCCCTTGGGCCCCGGCATCTTCAAGGTGAGGTAGGCGTAGTGGTCGCACGCCATGAACTTGGTAAGGGCCGGGCGCCCGATGATGGCGTTGTACGGGAGGTCGATGTCCGCCACGTCAAACACCACCTTCTCCGTGCGGAAGTTGTCCTTGGTGCCGAACGTGACCGGGAGCGTGACCCGCCCCAGGGGTTGGGCGCGTCCCGGAAGGACCCCGTGGAAGGGCCTTGAGGGCTCCAGGTCAGTCTTGCTGCCCTGGAGCATCTCGTACACCTGCGGGGTGATGAGGTTGATGCTCGCGCCGCCGTCGACCAGCGTGCGAGCGATCCTCTTGTTGCACACCGTCGGCGCGACGATGAGCGGGAGCCGGCCGTCCGAGTTGTCGGGGCCGACCAAGTCGCTCCGGTCGAAAGTGATCGGGACCTCCGACCACTTGACGGGGCGGACGGGAGCCGTCCCCGTGCTCAGCGCGCACACCTCACGGCGTAGGAGTTTCACCTGCCGCCTGGAGGTGATGGGCGCAGAGCCGCCGCAGATGACCGCGACGGTGTCCTCGTGGTCCTGGAAGAGGAGAGCTTCCTCGTCCTCCTGGGACCCCTTCTCGTTTCCCGCGCGCTCCTCTCTGCGCTTCTTGCGCTTCTCCGCGTTGGCAAGGATGTACTTGCACTCCGTTTGGTCGTGCCACGTGGAGTCGTGGAACGCGCAGAACTTCCCCGTGGGGGGAGACCTCTCGCCGCCTTTCGCCGCTTTAGGAGCCGCGGGGGGTTTGCCTCCCTTGGCACCCGTCGGCGCGGTGGCCAGGACTTCGCCCGCCTTCCGCTTCTTGGCGAGCTTCTTCTTCTGTTTCCGGGACAGAGGACGGTCGTCGTCCTCGTCCTCCTTCTCCGGGTCGGAGTCATGCCAGGCCTGCGCTTCCTGCCGGCGCGCGCACCGGTCGACCAACCCGAAGAGCTCCACGACGGTTTGGGGCTCGTGGACCCCGAGCTCGCCCAACACGTCCTTGTCGCGCACGCCGTGGGCGAACGCCGATATGACCCGCGCCGGGTCAATGTTGGGGATGGTGTTGCGGACGTGGCTGAAACGCTGCACGAACTTGCGCAGCGGCTCGTCCTTCCGCTGTATGACCCTGTCCAGGTCGATCTGCGTGCCAGGGCGCTTGGCGGTGCCCTGGAAGTTGACGATGAAGTCGCGGCACAACCCCTTCCACGACTTGATCGACTCGGGCGGCAGGTTCATGAACCAAGACCGCGCCGAGTCCTTGAGCGCGAGGTGGAAGTAGTTGGCCATCACGTCCTCCGAGCCCCCGGCCGCCCGCACCGCGGTGGAGTAGATCTGCAGGAACTCGGAGGGAGGCGCCGTCCCGTCGTACCGCTCCGGTATGTCGGGGCGGAACTTGTTGGGCCACGTCACGGCGCGCAGCCTCTTGGAGAGGGCCGCGCATCCACCGGAGTACGCGACGCGGCGACTTTCGCTCTCCGCGCGCCGCCTCCTGTCCGGAGACGGTGAGGCGGACGAGCCGGACGACGGCGCGCGCGTCGAGCGGGACGACTGTGCGCGGTGCCTTTCGTGGCGCCGCTCCCGGGAGCGCTCGATGCTGATGCGAGCATCCTCCCCGTCGCGGCGGCGTCCCCCCAGCTTCCGCCGGAGGTCGTCCGGGCCACGACGGGGAGTCGTCACGGAGAAAGAGTAGTCCTCCGTGCCCGTGTGCGTGCGTTCAGTAGGCACGTACGTGGGGCCCTCCGAAGAGGAGTTTGCGCGAGAGCGCGACGGACCCGACCTGGATCTCGCCTGTCGCCGCGCCGTGTCCACCATTTTGGCGACATCCCGGAGCCAGGGTCCAGCTGGCGAGCCCTCCGCCAGCTCCGGCGGTGGGTTGCGCAGCAGGTCCCTCGCCCGGTCTAGTGCCGCTGGTGGGGTCAGGCTGTCGAAGGAGAGGCGCCGCGCCGGAGCGCGGCGCTGCTCATGCTCGGGTGAAGCGGTCCGTCCGCTGGGCGGCCGCTGGGAACCCGTCTGCGAGCGAGTGCGGCGTTGGGGCTGCGCGCCCTCCGCCCCGCTCAGCCGAGCAGGTCGGGGAGGACGCGAGCCCTTGGCCGCCTTCACCGTAGGCGGCTGGTCCGCCATGATCTCCTCGTCCACCGACTCCGAGACGGAGCGGCGTCGAGGGTGCACGTCCTCGCTGCTCGAGGATCTGCGACTGACTCGCCCAGTCATGGCGAGGAAGAGCGAGCGCGAAGAAGAACACAGGGGCGTCCGCGGCCGCAGACGATGGCGTCGCCGCCCCCGACCCGTCGCCGGCCTCCGCCTGGCCGTCGCCCTCAGAACGGGGCGCGCCGGCGGCAGTTGCGGGGTTCGGGCGCGGTCCCCTGACACAGAAGCAGGAAAAATTCAAGCCCAAGGCACACCGGATCTAGGGCAAAGGAAAAACCCGGAACAAGCATGCAACGCTTACCGGCGAAGACGTTTGTACTGTGGCCGAACTCCGACGTCCGGCACCTGTAGCACGACGGGAGGAGGCGTCGGGCTCCGGCCCCCCTACCTGGCGCGCCAAATGTCGAGGTGTGGAAACCACGGCAAATGGGGGCCTAGCGAGGCCTCCCTTTGAGATTCGGAGGGGAGCGAACGGTTCTAAGTGTTGGAAACGCGCACGAGAAAGAGGAAGAACACAGGAACTACGACGTCCCCCTACCTGGCGCGCCAAATGTCGAGGTGTGGAAACCACGGCAAATGGGGGCCTAGCGAGGCCTCCCTTTGAGATTCGGAGGGGAGCGAACGGTTCTAAGTGTTGGAAACGCGCACGAGAAAGAGGAAGAACACAAGCAGTTTTACCCAGGTTCGGGCCACCAGAGGTGTAAAACCCTACGTCCTGCTTGTCTGGTATTGCTCAAGTGTTGTGTGTCGGTTTCATATACAAGGCACTCCCTTTTATAGTGCAAGGAGAGGCCGGACCCGTTCATGGGCCGCTATGGGGGCGCCGGCTGGCGACCCCCCCTTCACCCGAGATGCCGGGCGTCTTTGCCGGTGTCAGCGGGCTTCGCTCGCCCGCCATCATTATTCAATTGACTCCCGTCGACTTGTCCCGTCGCTCGTACAGCACGCGCGCCGCCCCCGGAGCGGTGAGGCGCGGAAAGGGGGCCGGATACGCCGGATGACCCCCCGGTTCAAACGGCGCACCGTACGGTGGCAGGCGGCGCTCGTCAGCCCACGCCCCCCTGCCTGCCGAACAGTGCGCTACAGGGCTATGACCGGACGGGTCACGTCCATCGGTCGCAGCCCTGCGCGACGTGCGCGCATTGAAGTCCAGCGACCCGCCCGCGCGGCCGCGCGGGCTGTCGCTGGCAAGTGGGACCCCTCCGCGAGGAAATCCCCGCGCCCCGGATCCGCGCGCACTGTAGTCGCACGAAACCCCGGGGCGTCACGTCGAGGCGCGGCGCTGTTAAGGCGCCACGAACCACCGTCGCCACGTGCCAGGCTTCCGCAGGCTCGCGGGGCCCCGCCCTCATCCGCGTCCCGCGGCGGGTCGCGGAGGTCGCAGGGCGTAGCCACGTGGCAACGCCCCACGGCTCGCGGCTGCGAGCCGCTCGGGGGCCCTGCGCCCCGCGCTCTCTTGCTGGGCCGCTTCGGCCCACTCGGCGCGTGGCTGTCTTCCTCGGCCCGAGATGGACTCAGGCCGGCCTTTTGACCGGGGGAGTGGGGACCCTGGTTCCCAGTACACCGACACTGCACCACAGTAGTTCGTGGAGTACGCTACAGTACTGTGCACGGTACACCCACCAGCCTCCTGCGTGCCGCGGATGGACTCGTGAGTCGTGTGTGAGAGCACGCGCAGAACAGCACAGCACGCCAGACGGGCGATGGCGGTGGTGGAAACGCATGGGCGTGCCGCTTTAACTTTGGGCGCGGCGAAAGCGTGAGCTCATTATCACCGGCGGCCGGGGCTCATGACTGCCGGCCGCGGGGCCCAGCTTGCGAATCGAGGACAGGATTCGAGCTCACCGGGCACGACACGACGCAGCATGCTGCATAGCGCCGCACCGGACACCGGCGGCGCGGGGGCAACGGGAGCTGGCTTTTGTGACGACCGGCATGCGGCGCCGTGTTCGCAGCGCCGCTCTCCTGAGTCCTGATGATAGCCCTCCCCGTGCGAGCAGTCAAGCACCACTGTCCGTCCCTGCGACCGAACCGAATGCCAGCCGACTGAAATCACGTTAAGACGCGAAAAAAATTCAGGAAAAGTTCACGGAGATGAGGCATGAGACCGAACCGAATGCCAGCCGACTAAAATCACTAAGCTCAAGGTGCGGAACTGCGGCGCAAACAACATGCACCGGCTTCACTCACGGCAGATATCGCAAAGTGTTCAGTCAAGGCCAAGCTTCCTACCTGGCACAAGTGTCTAGCCCAACAAGGGATTCCAGAACTTTATTGTCTGAGGTAACAAAACATATTTATGCGCGTCAGCAAGTTGCACGCCCTGATCAGAAAGGATTCTGGAGCACAGACCGGGACGCGCACCAAAATCAGAAAGGATTTACAACAGCAGCCGGTATATTACGGTCGTACAGTACTGTCGTCAGCAACTACGGTAGAGCCGCCGCCGGCTGAGCTGGCAGAAACAGGCACAAAGCCACACCCACCGGCAGCAGAAGAGCACAAACAAACGGCCCAGTGAATGCTTCTAACATCCTACAGGTTACAAAAATCAGGACAAGACGCACCAAGGGGGAAAAAAGGAGAAAGGTTACATCTTTTTGGTCAGTGGCATTTGTTGTCATCGCACGTGGTTGATGATCCACAATCAGCCGAACGAAGGGATCCCGTATCTCCAGCCATTAGAGGATCGCCGACGGGGTGGCGGCTGCTGCTGCGGCGCGAAGCTGAGGCCGAACATCTCCCTGAGGACCTGCCCTGGCTCCTGGAGCCCGATCAGCCTGGCGACCAGCGAGGCGCTCTCCCTGACGTGCTCCAGATCCTTGGTCTCTGTCCAGAGGCGACGAGCGACCTGCAGCTTCCTCTTCTTAGAGTCCAGTGAAACGCCCCACTTGGTGTAGAGGTGATCTCTTTCCTCTGCTGTGAGCTGCTTCTGCATCTGCCTCGCAAGCATCTCCCGTTCGCGTTGCAGCTTCTTGGCACTGCATCCCGCGGAGCAATGGATTAGGACTGGTTCTAATAGATGTTTGTGTCCATTATCATATGTTGGAAAATGTAGAGATCAACATGTTTTTACCTGGCAACTGGGGAAGAGTTCAAGCTGCCTACTACCACATTGCTAGGGGTGCTTCCCCGAGAATAGGTATCTCTGAGGAATGATAGCCTCCGAAGCTCCACTTCCATGTAGATTGAGTCAGCTTGATCTCCTTTGAATAGCAAGAAAAAATAGGTCCTGTGGACTAAGGAAATACTGCATGCATGCCAAAGCTCGATTATCTCTTGCTGCTTCTTTTCGAATTCTAATGGCCAACGAGAAGGTGATTGCAAAGCATCTACAATTGGGTCCAACCCAATGCTCTTTATAGTGCCATCTTCATCCCCATTAGCATTCTGAAACATAAATTAACAAACTTAGCTTATAGAAGAAAAAAAATGTATTTCGGCAGGTTTAGTGCTCAGTGCAACTTAGTCTGGCTTATAACTGACAGTCTAGGGTTGGTGTTAAGTTTAGGATAGCAATCTGAAGAAAAAAAAAACACTAATAAACACTTTAAAGTGTTGTTCCAAACTCTCATCAGAGGAAGAATTGAACATGCATTTTCACCCTCTAATGGCAAAATGTACAATTGAATCTAACTGTTGTCTGAGACATTTTTTATCAACATAACTTATTCAGCATTTTTTTAATTGTGTCCAGACAAGAGCAATAAGCTATTCTACGATAATCAAATAATTCCATACCTGGCCGCCTAACTGTTTCCGATAATGAACCTGAGCCATCTCTTTCAGTTCAGCCACAAATTCACCAATACCAGTAAATTCTGCATCACCTGCACCATTTGTTTTGGTTGCGCCTTTTGCAGTGCTAACCTCAGAAAGTACAGATCCTGCTCTTGAAAGAGCTTCACTTTCTGCATCATTGTTTAGCGCAGATCCCCTTCTATGATATTCTTCAAGTCTTCCTGCTAAGTCTACTGCACTTCTATGCAATGGGGTGCCATCATCCGCTTCTATTGCATCAAACATAGTAGAACCTGTCAATGATCTACAACTCCTGCTTCTACCAAGTACTCTAGAGCCTGATGAGTCACGTGTCGAAGAAACTAGATCTCTGGTAAGACTGACAAAAGGCCTTCTGATATTCTCCAAGTGCTGCTCCAATGTGATTGGAGTTTCACCAAGAAGCCTTGAATGCCTTGAATTCACTGATGCGTTTGACCTGTTACCATGCACACCGGAATTCATGTTTGAACCTTGCGGGCTGCTGCTTTCACCAGCTGACACATCTAACTGTTCATTTCCTCCTGTTCCATTTGTCTCAATGCATCGCACTTCCTTGTAAAGATCTGAATCATCATTTGAGATCTGAGAACTATCATCCCTGCTGATTTCTGAGGGCAGTTCAGTTGGAGGACTTCGAGTTGAACGTTTTCCTGAGCCCTACGTATATATAAAAAGAAAAGGCAGACATGAAGAAGCAAGAAGATGAACAGCACTGTAAGTACAAGTTATAGAAGTAAGTATACCGAATGCTTTGAGTGGTCCCCAACAGTCCGCAGCAAATTCTGCAACCTAGACTGAGCCACATCTCGCTGTGACTTAAGTTCTTTTATTTCTTTCTCCATCTGCAAAGGCCAGGACACAACATCATGGACGTGGAAAGAAAGTGACAACAGTTTTCAAGTTTTCAGAAAATTCTTGAAGTGTGCTTACTGCCAAAACTCAACATGACAAATGTAACTCAATCATAAATTCGAAAACAGAAATGCACCAAAACCAGTGGTTTGCAAAAAATTTAATGTATCTTCTGTGAAATAGGAACGTAAAAGTTTATCACAAAAGGTTGGAAGCAGACATTACCTTTTTTATTTGGATGTCCTTCTCCTTTACTAGTGCTTCGAGAGTGGAATTTGAAGCCGGACGTCGCAACTCACTCTCCAATCTAGCAACTTCCTTCTGCAAATGCTTAACTAGTGTTTTATCAGACATGACCACATTGACCTGAGCATTTGTAACTACTTCCTTTGCACAGCTCCCAAATAACAGGGTATTTCTTGATTGCTCAATATGGCTAGTGGCAGGGCTCAGAGTACAGATAATGGCAGTTCTTGCATTGCCTCCCAAAGATGGTTGTAATATACGTGTGAGTTTTGAATCTCTGTACGGTATGTGCGCATTACTCCCCATGCTGCGTAAGTAAAACAATAATTTTACCGAATAAATGAAAATGCACAGCAAATTGAAGAAGCAATTTGGTCACGAAAAACAAATAAATAAGCAATTACTCTCAACATGTGAATTGGATAAATCTGATCAAGTTAACATTGTAACCTTAGTTTCCTGATGACAGTGCCAAGGGCAAGCAAACTCTTATTAATATGACAACCTTCTTTTAACCTCGTGCCAGCAGACATCGCCTGAGATGCACGCTCACTTCCTGCCAGATCAACAAAGTTCTGCATGGGAATAAATGGCGTTTACACTTATTTTCCATCTATAAAAAGGAAAAGCTTCCATAATATATACGCCGAATATTCTTACAGCACTAGCAACAAGTGTAGTCGATTTGTCCTTCCCAATGAACTCCCGAGCGGAACTTTCAACAGTCTGAAATAATAAACTATAATGTCAGAACAAAAAACATACTTCTATGGAACTGGTGGATGTAAACAAGTAAGGGCAAACCAATCGGAGTATCTGATGAGATCTGGAGCTTTTTTCGTTCAAAAAGGTTTCCCCTGTCCTTCTTTGAGCTATTGATAGCATAAAGCACACAAATAAGATTACAGATAAACACCGCCAACACAAAATATAAAGGTGAGACAAGTAATCAATATTGTACCTTCACACACAGAAATAAGTCCCTTTAGGTGGTTCCAATCCCTTAATACAACTTCTGTAAGGTTCTCCACGTATGTTCCTTTCTGTACAAAAAATAGCACCGAACCATCAGCAAGTGCAAGAATAGCAGAATAACAATTTATAAGGCAAACAAGGAATCTTTCTCTTTCCACCTCTGCATCATCCCAGAGTCTAAGAGGGGTGTTTTCTGCACTCAAAAGATCCCTTACAACTTCATTGTATATTTCAATTGCTGAGAATTTCAGAACAAATGCTCTCTCTTCATGCTGGGAAAAGGAAAAATGAATGCTTCTTAGTCCGTAATTCCATAAGACAATGTCTTTTAGGGACATAGTAATAACTGTGATAAAAAGGTCTTGATTACAGAACCTGAGGATGAACAAGGTTTTCTTTACCTTGTTAATGTAATCATATATGTCAGCTACTGTATGCTCTGTTACTCCAGTCATGGTATATGTCTTTCCACTACTTGTTTGTCCATACGCGAAAATACTTGCTGCCGGAGAGAACAAGCTTCCTCTTAGCACAAATGCTTTGACATCATAGAGTATAAGTTAGCTGCGCGGTTTATACTGTATACTCACAGTTAATGCCACTAACTACAGAGAGGGCAACTTCCTTAACCCCTTCCTCGTAGACTTCTTTGGTACTGCAGTCAGAGTGAAATACCCTATCTGCAATTAGACATGTTTGCGTCAATAATTATGCATGCAAAAAGCAGCCGGACATACGAGTCAACTTAATATAGTAGTAACTGTAACTAACAACTGTACAGTCTGGATAGTTGCAATTAAACACGTTCGTGTTAACAGTTAATGATCCACTTTCATACCATACACAACTCCCATAGAATTGGGAGTACATGAATGGCTCAACAATATGTCAATAAGAAAAGATGCTGACATAATGTATGTCATCTGCTGATATATTGTCTGTTATCTGGTGATATATTACTTCAGGCTTTGGGCATTATTCCTAGAAAAAACTGGTTTACGACAAAACAGATTAAAACTTTCCCGAAATACAATATATATGAATTAAGCATACAGAAGCAGAAACAATGGCCATCTATGACAAATGTAGCATCAAAAGGAGGGAAAAATAAGCACCAACCAAATGTGTATGCCGTCGGGGCGGTCGGTCGGTCCGGGAAGGTGCTCCGGAACATGACAGTGGTGTCATTGATGCACTCCCACTCCGCTGGCTCCCCTCTCCCGATCTCCTTCTCGCTCAGCGGCCTCAGCCTCACCAGCACCTGAATCCTGTCCAGCTTCGCCGCGCCTCCTCCGCTGCCATTGACTGCCTCAGCTCCAGCCATCTTATCCCATTCAACCAACTCATCACCTCCAATAGCCCCCATTTCCTCTCCCACTCCCTCCCCTGGTTCCCCTAACTTACGCCTCCACACCTACAACACCTGTCAAAATTGCACCACCATAAGACACCACACGAGCAACAAACAAGCAAAGCATATAAAACAAACAAAACCAAACGAAGAGCAACCCCGAGAAGCTAGACAGGCGGGACGCACGAACCCGTCCTGCTCCTGTGGATTCGAGTGCAGGGCAAGGCTGTGCGGCGGCAGGCGGTGGAGGGGAAGGCAAGCATTTCGGTGGACCCCTGAATTCCGCACGTAATTAGTGCAGCGGTTAGCACGTCTCGCGAGCAGATGGTACTACTGGGGAACCACCGATTAGTCCAAATCTAGCACTGTGCCGCAGCTGTCCCAGAACCTAACCATCCTGCTTCCCGGGGAATGCCTAATTAACAGATCTGCGCCGAGCAATCACCAAACCTAGCAGTCAAAAATGGTACCCGCCCTAGGATCGCATCACTAATTTAACAACAGCCAAACGCAGCAGCTCCTCCGGTATCAACTATCAAGTGATGCTTGAGCAATAGTAGTGGCGGGGGAGCGGGGAGTTACCAGGATTGAGTCAAGGCAGTTGCTCTCAGACGGCAGAAGCGCAGCACTTCTCCCGGCGGCGGCCATGGTCGAGGCGTGGTGCGTGATTCCGACGAATTTGGGGAGGGGAGTCCACTCTGACGGTGGCGGTGCCTTCACCGCGTACGATTGCACCCCATGACCATCTCTCGCGGTGTCGATTTGGGGGAGCGTCTGAGGACTTGGGAGTGCAAGAGACGGGCGGTGCCTTTGGCTGCTGACCCTTTTTTTTTTTTTCCTTCGCCAACCCCAGGAGACCGTTGCGCTGATTCTATTGTCTTCCACTAGGTAGCTCTCAACAATTGTTTGTTTACGCATTCCGCGGTCGGTGGTGTGCGTTTTTGCGTGCAAGCCCAATTGTTTGAAGAAACCCTTTGTCGTTGCAATAGAATTTCGTGTGAGAATTAATTCTGGCAATCACTTCAGAAGGTACGTAGGAAGGACGGTAGGAGTACAAGAAATCTGAAGGCGTAAAAACACGCATGTACGTACCGCAGCATTGGATACCAGTGAAGTAAGGAAAAGGAGGAAAAATTACCTCCGTATTCAAATTTAATGCAGGGAAATTAGTACGACAAGGACATCCGACGACGCGTATCAGAGCGTACAAACTCGCGCGAGCCTGTTCGTCACAGTGTGTTTTGTGTTACCTGCTGAATGACGAATTCCACATTCGAAATTGCTGTATGGCCACTGTAGAATGCTCATCACCCCGTCCAAGAAGACAACGGCTACAATCAGATCGCTTTGGTACAGCTCTGAATATTTTAGCGTCCTGAGTACGCCTGCCTCTCTCCCTCTCTCTCCCTCTCTCTCTCTCTCATCTTGACATCTAAGCAAGATTTGAAGTGGACCCAAGTCACTTGTAAGTCTCAAACATCATAACTCATACAGAAAACGCAACATCATTTTGTTTTCTCTTCTGTTTGGTGGGAGTAGGTGCTCCAGCACTTTGTTCGGAAGTTTCTTTCCAGGAGAAAGTCGCCCGAGCTCCACAAATCAGTGTCGGGACTCGGGATGCTACACCTTTTTTCAAACGCTCGAGGCTGCGACGAAGCGTAATACTTACAACACATAAGACATGCAGGCACGTCTCCAAAGTCCACACGAGAGAGAAGTAAACGCGAACGCACGCGGTCTCGTGACTCATCAGAGCAGCCTGACAAAATCGCCATACCAAAGTCAGGTTCCGGGACCAAAACATTGATACTTCTTCCGTCCATAAATATAATCATTCGTTGACTTTCAGCTAATTCGTTTGACAACTCGTCTTATTCAAAAAAGTTATGCAAATATTATTAATTTCATTATGACTTGTTTAATCACTAAATATAGTTTAAGTATAACTTATTTGTTTTATATTTTCATAATTTTTTTAAATAAGACGAGTGGTCAAATGAGTTAGCTGAAAGTCAACGAATGCTTATATTTATGGACGGAGGAAGTAATTAGACACGGCCTGATCGTGTTTCCTCAACCGCGAGAGCAGAGGAAACACCAGCATCGTTCGAAATAGATTCTTCGTTCGTTTGCCTGCCGGAAGCCCGTCAGATTCGGGGGCAAGCGCCGTGTATTTTACTCAGGCCCGTCCCTTGGCCCGTGCAGCCTGTGCGACCGCACAGGGCCCCCAATTTTCAAGGGCCCCCGAGAATTTCAGTCCATATACATGTATTCCTATTTTTTCAGCCCAACAAAGCTATTTCCCTTGTGTAGCAACGCACAGCCCATTCAGCAACGCCCAGGCCTTTTCTATCTAGCACCGTGAATCTCTAGTTCTGATCGGTTTCTTTTCCATTAGATCGATCATCGCTCTGGGAGCCGCCTGTTCGTGTTCCTCATCATTCATCAACAAACGCCACAACAGGGGAACGGACCGGGACCAGCCATCGTTGATCGCTTCGGCGGCGCCTGCTATCGGCCATTGCGATTGCAGAGGCACAACAGGAGCAACGCAAGCGCAACAAAGGGCTCAGCTAGACGACGATCATCGCTGCTGTCAGGGCGGGTACATTCTATACTCTCCAGTCCTCTTTTCTAATCTGTTGCAACTTCAGTGTAGTGCTTATTTCTTGTTCGTTTTCAATCTGGTAAGAATCAAGTGATCAACCATGTCTACTGCATTGCCCTCCTTTTTTTTTCTATAGTGGTAGGCCTCATTTTAGATTTTTGCACAGGGCCTCTGATTTTGTCGGGATGGCCCTGATTTTACTGCTTGGAGGCTTGGAGCTAACCGCACGTCCGCACGCCGGTTTTTAGTTAACTCGGCGGCGAAGAGATCAAGGCAGCACCAGGCACGTCTTGTCAGTAGTGCTGGGAGTCAGTCATGGAAGTCTCATGTTGAGTAGTCTGATACTCTGATGTTTGCCTTTTCTGGTGTGTGGGCGAGAACTGAAGAGCAGTTCTGTTTTGTTACTGCAGTTGTGCGGAGCTGCATGTTCTTTCTTCTTCTTTTTTCTTTTTTTCTGAAGTGCGTAGCTGCGTGATCACAAGCACTAAAATAACTTGCATCACAGGGCTGTCAGAAGTTATTTCACCGAGAGTATTTTCTGAGCTTAATGACGCGAAGTTAAGGATTTGCTAGATCGGTTGCGGAAGAACAGCGCAAAGAAAAATGGAAGTGCATTTCTACTACCCTGACTCCATACTTCTGCACATCACTTTTTTTTTTTACCGGTCATATTACAATCAGTGGCGTGATTGATTAATCTTTGTGTACATCAATTTGTCATGGGGAAAAAAAAAGTTACCGCTGTGCTGCACCTGGACCGCTCTCACTTCAGATTTGTAAGGGATTACATAGCTCCTGCAGACCTTATTCATTACCATGCAAATTATTTAACCAATATAAACACTTGGTTAGCCTACTTTATTTTGAGTCAAAATGTAGATCCCTCCGTTTCTTCAAGAAGAAGAAGGGCCCTGACAAATTACAAGAACCGGGATCAATCAGCCAATGTGCAACTGAAACAAGCATGATACCCAGACAAAATCTGGAAAATAATGCCTGCAAGAGATGCAAGCCAGGCCAAAGCCTATAATGTTATTGGGCCTGTCAAGTGATTCATTTGCTAGAAATGGGCTGGTCGAGGAGCCCATGGCCGAATTTTATGAGCAACTGCCTGCGAGTTCGCGCGAGGCGTGTGCCTTGGAAGCGAAGCGGAAAACGAGCCGAAAAGGGATAGGGTGAGCGTCATTTTTTTGGGTTTGCTAGAAAAGGGAAAGCGACTCTTTCGGTGTGCTTTTGCGCCGCTGTGTCGGCCGTCTGCCTAGTCCACGTTGATTGCTTCGGCGACAAACGTTGCCGATTCTGTCAAATAGAGGTACAACTGCCTACTCCTCTCCCGCAATTGCTAGCATTGTGATCAGAGCCTCTCAGGGTTTCTGAAAATTGAGCTAGGTACTCCCGCCTAATGCACGTTGATTGTGTTTCTTTTCCTTTAAGAATTGAGGCATTTCCTTAAAAGAACGGAAACCATGAAAATTCCCTGGTCGTTTTGTTGGTGTTAGGACATTGATTAGATTTGCTAACTTACATGTTCTAACGTCAACATTCAGAAAACAGAGGGAGTAGCAATTGACTAATTCTCACATAATCTATGCGTGCAGACTGATCACTATCCACTATATATCCCTGTTCGTTTCCTGCCCTCTGAACTTTAGCACTGTCACATCAAAAAGAATTTTTACATTTAAAATATTTTGATTAGTTTAATGACAAAACCTTTTTTATAGATGAGTGCTAATTGCGAGACGAATCTAATGAGCCTAATTAATCTATTTTTGCTACAGTGATGCTACAGTGACTGTCTTTTAATCGCCGCTTAATTACCCGTGTTAGATTCGTCTCGCGAATTAGACGGGAGTTTCGAAATTAGTTTTATAATTTGACTTTGTTTAGTATATATAAATGGTAAGATTCTCTTGATGTGACTCCTCTAAAATTTAGACCTGAAAACGAACACACAAACGCCCAATCGGATTGCTAAAAAAAAGTGCTCATCGGGGATACCTGCGCCTTCTTTGTTAGCGACACTTGTATGCCATTTATTAACCTTTTCGTTTTTTGAGATATGGATGCAGGCCATTGACTTGACTTGCACATTGTTGTTTTTGGGCAGGCGTTCTTGACTGCGGCCACTTGGTATTTCCATCCGCGCATGAGCAAGGTAGAGGCGAAGACGCCGGGTCATCGGCATCTCCGTCTGGGCTTTTCGTCGTCTTCCACGCGACCGAGGAGTGCAGCCTGCAACGCGCCGTATCTTTGGGGGCAAATTGGACAGTTCGATGCCGATCTACTCGATGATGTTGCCGGAAACAGAGTTCTAATAGACTGCAGTTAGTAAGCTCCTAATGACTGGAGTACACTCCAAGAGCCACCATGGGATCCGAGACTGATACGGAGGCTGATGGGAACAGTAGACGAAAACCTGAACCATTCAATGTGAGAACTGAGAAAGGGGGGAGAGGAGATGGCGTGCAGTTGTCTGGTCTGTGCCGTCTCAGTCGGCGCTATAGGCACCATATCAGCACGTCCCGTCACTGTCCGAGGTTAGAAGCACGAGACTCCTCCACACTGCCCAGTCTGCCAATCAGTTTACTCTAGCGGGAAAACCGTGGGACCAAAGACACTTGCCTGATTACCGGTTATGGATACAGTATTCTTCTTCAATGCAACTACCTTTACACACAGCCACGAGCTCCATAAAATACTGAAATGTGTTTTGCCCCGAAAATCTATTGAACGCGTTTGACATCACGAAATTGCAGGATTGTTAAATACGGTTCTGATAGCCACGAGCGAAGTAGGAGTACTCGTACTACTAACATATTCACAAGCGAAATTGCCGAGCTCCGAACAGGTCGAAGACCTCATGTTTCGTTGACTTATACTGTAGTACTAGTACGGTTTTGATTTATAAACTTGGTCAGTTCGTTTTCGAAAAATAAACTTGGTCAGTTGGTTGCTCCAAAGTTCAAACGGGGGAGGAGGGCCGCTGAATACGCGCGCCGCGGCACCAAGCTGTTTCAAAATTCGAACGCTGCATCAGTGTGACAGGAATGGGAAGACCGAGAGCGCCACGCCCACCCGCGCCCGTGACATGTTGGTGCGCTCACCACGATGGATGTGGACGTGCCAGTATTTGCCACAGCAAGCAGGTATTTTATATTCCCTCTGTCCAAAAATAATTAGCATCCTGGCCATATACCAGGTTCATTGAACATTCTATGAATCTAGACAACACGTCTGTCCAGATTTATAGAACATTCTATAAATCTGGACACTCAGAAACATGGCCAGAATGCCAGATAAACTGCGACGGAGAGAGTACCGTTCTGAGCTTCTCTAGAGCCGTTCCGTGCAGCACCCCCGAAGCGCCGAAACGCGCTGTCATGGCGTGGCGCGGTGGAGCTCCTATCCGCAACCCGCCGGCCTCGGCCCGCAACACGTCGCCGTTTTACCCAGGCAAAGAGGAGACGACGTCGCCGCGCGCGACTTTGTCAATACTACCCTCGAGGAGACCGGAGAACCACGGCCCTGCCCTTTCCTCGGGCTAAACGTGAGGCGGCAGCAAGCAAGGCAGGCAGCACGACCGGGCTGCACGACCGGCTGCTGTGCTGGCGTTTTGGTCACTTCGCTCGGTCAAATTTGGCGTTCCATTCCGCCACGAGCCCGGGGCACGCGAGCGCAGGACTCTTCCTTCTGCAGGCCGCGCCATGCCAAGCCAAGGCGTCAACGCGTGCAGGCCCGCGGGCGCGCGGCGGCTTCCGTCGAGCTCAACGCAACGCTTGCTTACAAATTTTCTATGTTTGGACGTTTCCATCTCGACTTGTCCGTTCCTGGATGGTTGACGATGATGTGCTGTCTACGGTCACAGCAACCGCTCGGTTGATTGGTGGTAGACATCGAGGTAAGCAGGAAAAAAGTTTGACGAGCGAAAAGAGACCGGATCGCCTTCGCTGTCAAGGTGAAATTTTCGTTCCCGTAGCAGTTAATCTAGGTGACGAAAATATTGGGTGAGTGCTGAGTACTACCAGCTAATGATGTCATGGTAGGAGAATCTATTTTTGAGCTGGCAACCAATCTTTCCCGGTAGAAAAACTCAGTTGAAATCAGTGACGGCGTTAGAAATTACGGGCGGCCCAAGAGCCGAAACTATGGTTTTCAAAGTTTGATGAAAAAATTCAAGTGGGTAACTAAATCCCACCGCAGTTTCCCTAAAACAAACAGTTTGGTGAAAAAAGTTGTACAATTACAAATTGCTACTTATGTAGTCTAACTCTAATATTATATGCATTCAAAAATTGAAACCGTTGTGCATTAATTTTAGTTTGGTAACAATAAACACTACCACTAATGAAAAAGTTAGAGCTTAGAGGGGCCATGCCCCCTGCCAGCACCCCTCCCCTCTTCTCATCAGCTTCGTCACTGGTTGAAATTATTCTTAAAGTTTCCGAACCAACTAGAGCATTCTATTTTTAGGGTTTTGTCCATAAAGCTAAGTGGAAGACTAGACTGTAAAGTTCGCACCTCACTCAAGCTGCTTCTTCAAAACAAACACCACTAACTCACCTACCAAGCCCAGATACCAATTTTGGTCAAATTGGCAAAAATGGAAGGAAAAAAAAAGACAATCGGCCTGTTCGGCTGGCTGTTTTGCAGCTGTTTTACTGTAGCGGCTGCAGAAGAAATAACTGTGAACACTGTAGCGGCTGTAGAAGAAATAACTGCGAACACTGTAGCTGCTGGTAAGCAGCTGCTGCAAAGCAGCCAGGCGAATAGGCTGAATGTATGATATTTTATATACATTTTCAAATGATAAATACGGGGACTACTCTATGTCAACCATCTTCCTATGAGATGTAAAAGGATGACATTGTCTTCTACTTCTCCTCTAACAGTTTCCACATCTTGAATTGAACTAGGTTCGACGCCTCTGCCTCTAGTCGACCTTCCTGCGCCTTTGGCGGCATGTCTCCGTCGAGTCCATTACCTCACTAAGACGCTCACCCGTGATTGTATGACGCCCCGGCCCAAGCTTTTCTCATCATCGGTCCTCTTCTAACGACCCATGTCTAGCGGCGCCCCTCGCTCGTTGTGCCGCCCCGGCCTCCGTCTACTCCGCCCGTCATGCCTACTTTCCTTTTTCCTAAGCTCAGAGGGCACAACAATGGCGAAATCTCCGTCGCGAATACGCCCTCACCTAATTTTTTGGTATAAGCAGGTCGCCTGAAAATCTTGTAATTCTTGGACTACTTATATGCAGGTGTGGTGCGCATAAACATTTCCCGTTGTAGAACAGCAGGTCTGGTGGCGTGGATTCGGTGCACCAAAACTTCGGCTACATCCACCGAGGCACGAACCAACCCATGGCTAACACTCACCGCACCACGCAGGCCTGCTCCACACAATGTGCGCTGTTGGCATCGCAACGGCAGCGAATCAACGCAGCACTCCGCGCGGAGGGGCGGCACGGCATGAATGATGGCCGATTTTGCCCGTCAGAAGCAAACCGCGCTTCGACTTTCCGAATCCGGATTTCGCGACTGGCGTTTCCTCCTCATCCGGCGGGAAGGATCCCCGCGGTGCGCCGGGCCCGCCCACCACATGTCTCCCCGCACCAGCAACGCATGCCACTGATGGATCGGCCAATTACTCGCACCGGCGCAAAGGTCCCCCGGCAAAATAATCTCGAGCATGGCACGTCGAATAATGTTTTGCCGCGGCACAGTGTGGTGCGGAATATGTTCTCGAATTTTTTTCTTCATAAAGGACTCTTGCTTAAACAAAGATAGAGGAAGCAGTTACGGACACCAAATATACGGAGCACTATTAACGCAGTACTACCTCTAGGAAGTTCATTTTTTAAGAGTACTACTAAAGAATTTAAATGATTTTTAAAAGGAGTTCAAATTGGTGGTTTTGAAAAGCGACTAAAGTAAAAAATGGGCGAAAGGGAGTGGGCAGCGAGGGAAAACTACAGTGCATTTGTTGCGGACACGGACTTTGGCAGCCATTCAATGACCCACCGGACGCTCATCTCTTCCGCCCCTGCCTTTTCCCCTGCTTCCCACTTCCTCCACGCCGCCTCCTCCACATCGCCTCTCCTTTTCACCCACTCGTCTTCCACCTTCGCCTCCTGCTCCTCTGCCGCCGGTCCGCCCATGGCGTCGTCGTTCGTCGCGCACCACCACGGCTCGCTGGTAAGGGCTCCGTGCTCCGGCCGAAGTTTGTGGCGGTTGCTTTGCGTTTTCGCCCTTCCGTGAAAAAAAACTGACGTGCGGTTGCTTTGCTTTCCGCGTGCGGTCGCAGGTGGAGAGGGAGATGGCTGCGCTTAGGAGCAGCCTCAGGCCATGTGAGGCGGCTGAGGAGATGGCCGCGGCGGCGGCGGCCGGCCCGGCGGCTTGGGGCGCGGTGGAGAGGGGTGTGGACGGGTTCTCCGTGGAGGACCTGCTGGACCTTGAGGAACTCTGCGAGGTGGACAAGGACGTCGCCGGCCTAGGAGAGGCGGCGGAGGAGGACAAGTCCAGTGACTCGCACGGGTCGTCGGGCGTCTCCTATGAGCTCATGCCGCTTCCGCCGCGGGTTATGGACCTGCCGGTAAGAGTTTGACCCCGCCCCGTGTTCGCCGGCAGGCAAGGCGGCGTCTTTTTTAAGGTTTCCGTTCCCCTGCTTTTTCGGTTGCTGAGTGCTCTGGTGCGTGCTGTGGTGCAGGCGCATGACGCGGAGGAGCTGGAGTGGGTGTCGCGTATCATGGACGACTCCCTCGCCGAGCTCCCGCCGGTGCCGCACCTCCAGTCGGCGTCGTTCGCGCTGCGGCGGCCGACGGAGCCCACGACGGTGCCAAGGATGGTCCCCGTGCCGACGCCGACCATATGCGCGCTGTCGACGGAGGCGCTCGTGCCGGTGAAGGCGAAGCGCAGCAAGCGCTCGCGCGGCTCGGTCTGGTCGCTGTCCGGCGCGGCGCCGCTGTCCGACTCGACGTCGTCGTGTTCCACGACCACCACGTCGTCCTGCTCCTCGTCGGCCTCGTTCCCGCCGCTGCTCCTGCTGGACTCGTCCCCGTTCGCGCTCCTCGAGCAGCAGGCGCCGCGCTCCAAGAAGTCCAAGCACGGCAAGAACGGCGGCAAGCCCAAGAAGCGCGGCCGCAAGCCCAAGCACCAGCTGCGGCCGCAGTTCTCGGGCGGAGGCGGCGCTGCCTCCGCGCCGGCTCCCGGCGACCGCCGCTGCAGCCACTGCGGCGTGCAGAAGACGCCGCAGTGGCGCGCGGGGCCCGAGGGCGCCAAGACGCTGTGCAACGCGTGCGGCGTCCGCTACAAGTCCGGGCGCCTCCTGCCGGAGTACCGCCCGGCGTGCAGCCCCACGTTCGTGAGCACCATCCACTCCAACTCCCACCGCAAGGTGCTGGAGATGCGCCGCAAGAAGGAGGGCGTCCTCGTCGTCCCCACCGCCACCGCGCCGGCCGTGGCCTCGTTTTAGCTAGCTAGCACCCCTCACTCACCGGCGAGGGTGGCTGTACATTTTTTCCGGTCATATTATTAGCGTGTTGTACTACCGTACTTGGATTTTACCGCCTTGGCTATTTAGTTCTTGTTGTACTAGCAGTAGCTAGAAGTTAGAATTGTATTAGCTTGATTTAGGTCGAGTTAGGTGCAGGGATTAAGGTTTCCATGGATTATTAGGTTTTACTAATAGGGTGTTAGGGTATGGCCATGGTACTCGTGGCAGTAGTAGTTAAGAACTTTGAGGCTCTTCACAAGAAAAGCTAGGCCTATGATGAGGTTGCAGAGGCAGAAGTGGCGACAAAGTTAGGCGTGCCTTGGCGCGGAACAAGGAACTTGACTGCCATGTTGTAACCGGAGGGGACGGAATGGAGTGTTTGTTGTGCCTAGCCTTGCCTGCATCGTCACTTCACATTGTTGGTGCCACATCTTTCTGTCCATACATGAGTCATGTATGACGACCCCGTGCTACTCTGCCGTACTCGCACTGAGTGCATTGCTTCTGTGACAATTAAAAACCTCTCGAACGGTACCTGATGATAGAGGTGAAAATCTTTGCTGGATTTTACTGGCCAGTGAGAACAATACAATTGGGAACGGTACCTGATGATAGAGGTGAAAATCTTTGCTGGATTTTACTGGCCAGTGAGAACAATACAATTGGATTGGAAATCATAGGCCCCGTTCGGATCCCCCTCTAAAACCTCTCTAAAGTTTATAGCCCTCTAAAAAAAAAAATCTTACTATTTAGGGATACTAAATAAAATTTAATTACAAAACCTTTCTGCAGACGGGCGTTATTTTTCGAGACGAATCTAATGAGCCTAATTAATCAATGTTTTGACACAGTGATACTACAGTAACCATCGTCTAATCGCCACTTAATTACCCTCATTACGTTCGTCTCGCGAAATAGATGGGGGGTCCTAAACTTAGTTTTGTAATTTGACTTTGTTTAGTTCACATAAATGCGACTGGCATCTTTAATATGACCCCTTTATACCCCTCTAAAGTAAACCGAACACCACCATAGCAACGTATCTGCATGCTGATGGCTGATGCTGGCCGTCTGGTGGAGTACGAGGACAGGGTACGGTACCTTGCGTGCATTGGCGGGAGTGATCACTTCAAAACCAGCCTTTTCTTTTGCTCTCGGAGGTCGCGAGTCTGGCCTGGTGCCTAGGCTTCCGGGCACCGCGCAATTTAATACTCGATCCATTCATACGCTTTCGCGGCACAGGGATGCCGGGCATCCCGAGCCTCGTGATGTGCCGGGTGCCGGCGGTCCGTGTGCAGTGCACGTTCCGCCGCGCGCTTTCAAAAGCATTATTGTTGTTTGGCCATTATTTTCGAGTATTGCTTCCCGTGGTAAACCAGGTAGGAGAATCGCGCCGCCCTCCAAGTCCAGCGCAACTGAATTTAGTAGGGTTTTGTGGGATGAACTTTTAGGGCAACTCGATACTCCATCCATTTTAAAATATATATATAAAGTTCTATTTTTATACTAAGTTTATTGAACATTTTTTAAACCTACACAAGCATATGTGAAGATTTAATCTGGACATCTAAAAACATAGTCATAACTACATATATTTAAAAAAGGAAAGAGTCCATGACGAGAGAACCATATAGCGGCGCCATTTGCAATAAGGCTATTATGATGCCATCGCCTATGATTTATAGAAAAGAGAATCGTTATGATGTGTTCAACAAAACAATTAGTGAGGTTGTGGCATGTGTACAGGACTGTCAACCATTATCGTGACAAAGTGGTGGTACGTGAGGCATCACCAGAGGCGTAAATGGAGGCAAATATGGCAGAAGGAGGTGCCATGCCAAGAAGACAGGAATGATATATCAATGCTAGACAATGATGGGGTTTTGGATTGGCGCTTATAGCTGGATCTATTACTCTATTTTAGTTGCGCCTTTGGCTTCGGATCGTCGCATTTGTTGCTCCTAATTTGAACTTGTAGGTAGTTATATCATTTGTTGCTACTAGTTTGAACTCGTAGGTAGTTATCGTGTGAGCGTGACATGCTCAAAGATTTTATAATTTGGTGTATATTCACTTTACACTTGGTAATAGCATTTCTCGATTAAAGTAAATCAAGTATGTGATCTGTAAATAAAAAGGTGCTCAAGTATGAAATAATTTTCATGTCAACGACAAAACATCATCCACAAAGTTTGGTAAAAGTTTTTCGCAAAAAGGAAAAAAGTTTGGTAAAAGTTATGCAAGGTGTCACTCCATGACGAGGATCATAAGGCATAAGAAACATTTACGGGAAGCAGCCGAAGCTGTGTCGAAAAGTTTGAGAAGCCAAAAGGTTGGATTTGGAATTGTTAGGCACGGAATTAAACGCTCCCTCCTGCCTCCCTAGTTGATACGGCAAGTTGCCAACCGATCGAAACGGCAATGGAGGTGCGGAGACGTCGCTCGCCTTTCTCTGCTTTTTACTCGTTGGAGTAGTTTGCTTTGCGGGCTGCACTAGTTCTCGAGCGAGCTGCTGTCCCGGTGCCACCACCGATCGTGCTCGTTCCACCTGGCCAACCCTAGCCCTGAAACACACGGACTAGTAGTACTAGTAGTAGGCTCTTTTGTCACGTCCCGATAGCCACGTCCCGATAGCCGGATACACGAGCAGCCCAGAGCTGTTCAATCGCTCCTCGCGCCGATCCGTACGCCTTTCTCTCTCTCTTCCTCTTTGCCCGTTTGGTGCTCGGTTGCTCCTTTCTCCCTTTCCCCGGCTCCTTGTTGAGCATCAATCCCTTCCGGAGTAAGCTAGGCCCGTCTGCAGAACACGCAAAGAAATGAGAAGCGTGATGGCTGCCTGCCCCTCCGGAGCTACACTGGCAAACCGCCAGACTTGGCTGGCAGCTAGCTGCATATGCGACGCGGAGGCGGGCCTCGGCGTGGGCGCGCGCGAGCGCGGATCACGCGAACGGAACGGGGTCGCTCTCGCGCGCGGGCCACGCCGATAAGAGCTGGCCGGCCGGAGGTCATGAGACTGGGACGGGGGCGCGACACATGCGCGGTGGCGGTGGCGCGGGAGCTGTGCACCTCGCCCCGTTCTGTTCTCCGTCATGTGACCCGCGGGTCCCCACCGTCTCGTCGGCGCCCGCGTTGAGCGTTGGCCGGCTTCAGTTAACCCAACCTGTACACGTACGCCCGGGCCGGGTTGTTAGCCGTTAATTGCCGTGCCCGTAATAGTAAAGCAATCCTAGTACGGCGAACTGACTTGATTAGTGTAGTACTAGGCTCGCCGCTCGCGGCATCCGATGCTAAACTGCGCATGGGGCATGTATACTTGGGGCATGCTGCGAGGAGCGCGGCCCGGTTTGACACGATACTTGGGGCCGATCGAGCAAGGTTTCCGAGTTTTTTCTTTCTTTTTCTTTTCGACGTGGAGCTTTCCTGATTTTGGGATGCGTTTATCTTCTTTTGGACGATATGCTTTAGCTTTCTTTTCCCAAAGTTTCCTGTGCACGAATAATCCTGTTGTAGTTCTCTCGTATATTGGTAAAGCTATCTATCAATCAGCAGGCACCTTGGCTGGTTGTGAATGTTTTCCTACCAGCCTTTCAACTAGGCTCAGATGAGATCGATGGATGGCACTACTGGTGTTGGAGAAAGACCAGCTTATGCCTAGCACTAGCTTTTCATTTCAAAAACTGTAGATGGATAGTGGTTGGGTTTAACCATCTTTTGACTGCAACGACATGCTAGCTAGTAAAAGCGTCGGTTTAGGAACCACGAATACGAAGAAAGAGTAGGAGTAGAAAATTACAACTACTATGCTGTACAGCCAGCAGTGGATTCGAACGCTACGGGTAATTTGTTTCCACGGAATGCGCGCGAGATTCTTCAGGCGTCGGGATATGATAAGGAGATGTCCCCGTCTTGGAACTATGGGTAGGACATGGGATTCGTCAGGCTGCCGGTGCTCGGTTTCTAGCCTGAAAGTGAAAGCTACTTCAACTACTTGTTCGAGCTGAGCTGGAACCGGAATATCATGATTCATGAACAAAGCCGTCCTCCACAGCGAGGTGAGGCCTTGAGGGTCCGTCTGTTCTTGACTCGCCACTGGTCCGGGGCTAGCTTGCCATCTGGTCAACACACCCAACGTTTTGCGGTTTTTGCTTTGCAACTATGACAACAAATATGTAAAGGTTAATTCCCCCAAAACAAATTATGTAAAGGGTGCACCTAAATTTTTCTTTAATTTGTTGCTGCACGTTTCGCATGGTTGCAAATCAGAGAAATTATTATGGCGATCAGATTCAGCTCAAGAAGAGAAGTACTCTTCACATAGCAGGTGATCTACTCACCAATGGCCGCGGAGGATTAGGTTTATCATCCAAAAAAAGCACCAACAGTGACGCTGTACGCCGTGTATAAATTTGCGCCAGTGCTCGGTGGGACTCCAATGATTTATGTCGTCCCAAAGGCTTGCGCCTGCCCTGTACCGTTATCATTAACGGCCGCATTTATAATTTTTGATAACACTAGAGTAGTATTTCTACCGCCACTTTATAGAACACTGTGCTCATTTCTTTCCCCTTAAACTGCGGCTACCGAAAGATCATACATCATGGCAGAAAAGATGGCCATGGACCACGGAACGGCTCTGCGCTCTCGCAGTAGCCTGAGGCCGAGGCTGCCCCTGACCTTTCTTTGCCGCGCACATATGTGTTGGATCATTTCTCTGTTTCGTTTCTTATCGAATGTGCTTTTGACTCTCTTTTCAACGAGCAGCGGAGCAGGTAGAGCAGAGGCTGTCCATGGCTTGATTAGCTTCCCAAGTTAGTGCTGGTTGATTCACCGCAGTCGGCATTATATTGTTGTCTCTGCATATTCTCAGAGTTTTCAAGTACTCCTGTATGTGGATATCGTATAGGCTAATACTATATGTTAAATAACCAGAAGTCCCTAACAATACTCATGAACTTTTTTTTTCAAAAAAATCATTGACACATTAAAGAAGTCTATTTTTCAACCATGGATTTTGGCCGCAGTTCGAAAATCAACCCTGCTTCTTGGTATGTATGGTGAGAGACAAGGTGAGGCTATTAAGGGCCTGATTATGTGCGTTGCCTCCGGTATTTTTCTTACCATTTTTGAATCTCATGATATTAATTTACATATAGACAAGATGAGACATGAAAAACAATAAAAAAAGAAAGTAGGGACTATGGACTGGCTTTGCGATCCATTATATTCCGTTATTTGCACGATATTTTTTTAGACCCTAATTCCACATTAGCATTCCTCGAGAAAAAAAATCCATATTAGCATCGATAACACATGTAATGTGTGGCCACGTCATCAGCATATGTAAACAATTGCCACATCACCAATCCAGCTTGAAGTTGAAATGTACATGGTTCGTGAATTTGACATTGTGTCCTAGTATCTGGTTTTCAAATTATGGAGGTGATTCTCAGAACAAGGTCAATATTCTGGCTGCAAACAGATTTCTTCCATAATTCAAAATTTCCTGTCCAAGAATGTTGAGTGAAACCTACCTGTCCACATGGATCTCACGCTTGGTATATGGTGAGAGACAAGGTGAAGCTATTTAAATTATGCGCAAGCCTCCCGTAGTTTTCTTACCCAATTTTGAATATCGTGGACATCATTTGGCCGGATATTGATGGATCCCTATTCGAAGTAGCGTGAAATATTAATTTACATATAGACAAGGGGAGACATGAAAAACAATTTTTAAAAAAGGCAGTAGGGACTATTGACTGGCTTTGCGATCCATTATATTCCGTTTTATTGCACGATATTTTTTCCCCAAAACTATAATTCCACGTTAGCATTCCTCGAAAAAAATCCACATTAGCATCAATAACATGTAATGGATGGCCACGTCAGCATCACCAATCCAGCTTGAAGTTGAAATGTACACGGTTCGTGAGTTTGACATTGTGTTCTAGTATCTGGTTTAAAATTATGGAGGTTGTTTTCGAATAAGATCAAAATTCTGGCTGCAAATAGATTTCTTCCTTATAACATATTAATTCAACATTTCCCGCATCCCAAAATCGAAGAATGTTGAGTGAACCCTGCCTGTCCACATGGATCGAAAACTAAAAGAAAATCAGATTCAATGTGCGGATATGCCACATACTGAGCGCAAGTGACGCTGAGCTTTCAGGCGAGTGTGGAATATCTACAGCATTCATACGTGGCGTCCGTCAAATTGACAAGTTTCAAAGAAGCTCGTGGGAAGTATCTACGGCATAATCGTGTCCCACCACGTAAAGAAGTGGAAGTTTTCAAACGCTCAACGTGTGGCTCTAGTGTCTTCCTTCGACGCGGTTTGTGCCACATGCTACGGATCAATTTGATTGCCCGGTGCCGGCACAGTCATCTGGACCCGACCAATCAACTTGGCCCATGTATTTCTGGTTATCTTTTGTGGTTTCAGATAAGTACGCAAGAGTTTCTAAAAAAAAAAGATAAGCGCGCAAGAGGCAAGACTAATGCTCTAGCTTTTGTTCCATATGCAGTCATGCTTCGATAATGCATATACGCGCTGATAACTTCGAAGCCGACCCTGAATAAAACGTTTGGCTTGCAAGATCAAACAGAACACGGAAAAGAAAATTGAACGCTGTTATCATAGCTCTCCCTCCCAGCAAACTCTGGATTAGAAGGCACGGGATCGGACGGAACACAGGATCAGGATTGGAGTAATTGGTTGCGCTCACGCCACGGCTAATCAAAGCCCATCTCGATCAGTTGTTGGCTGGCCGACGCCGACGCTGATGGCAATCGACGGCAGTTAGCCTGCCTGATCCAGTACAGCCGAGCGAATGAACCAACTAAAGGGTCAATTCTCAGTTAACCAATTCTCGTTGACGCGGACAGGTTCAGAGCTGGTTCTCGTTGACGCGGACAGGTTCAGAGCTGGCAGCTCACCAGCACAGTTGCAGTGAGGTCACTGAATCCGGGAGCAAGCAACCTCTTCAGGCGGAGCGGTTGCCGAGTTACTGTGGCCTGTGGGTGGTGACGCGAACGCGAACTGGTGGTTTCCGTTTGCCGACGCCTGTGACTGCTGTCCTGCGCCGGGTGAGCGTTTCGGGTAGGAACTCGTGCTAAACCTGGGCAGATTTTTCTGTTTTCCATGTGGTCAGTAAGGTAGAACTGGAGTTAGCGGGGAATCGAAAGATATGTATGCAGCCGCCTCTTCAGAAATGCTAGCACCATAGCAAGATGCTTTGTACACCTCGCTGTGTTTTTCTTTTCCTTTTGTACTTTATTAACCGCTATCTGACGATCCGCTTTTAGCGTTCTGCATAGTTTCATTTTGCTTTTCTTTAGCACTGAAGGAGATACGATCAGGATCCACAGTGATCATCAGAACATCAGGATACCGCTTTGTTGAATTCATCTGACGAGCACATTGCTAGCTGCATCGTCTCAACACAAATAGTCGTCCCTGGGCTAATTCACTGGTGTAAAGTTGATGACGACGGGCCGAAGCCCAGTCACGGACACGGAGGAGAATTTGGATGTCTGGGCATGCTGCCATTCAACCCAGCTTAAAAAGATCCAGCCCAGGGGATACACTTGCCGCCAGCTCCTTAAATCCAACACTGTCATTTGGTGGGCTGGATCTGTACCCTCAAACGGGCCCAAAATACTGGTGCATCTGTTGAAAAGGGGGCCTTCTTCTTTTTTTTTTCATTTTTGTTTGAGGGAAGGGGGCCTTCTTCTTGTTGTTCGCTCATTGAATTTCACGTTAATTTTTCGAGGACTTTATTATTGTGATCTTGTCAATATTTTGCTTACTCGTATGATCGTGCCTGCGCTGCGGTGCAAGCTGCAGCACACCCTACCTTATGCCCAAAGATGCCAGATAAAGTTTTTTTAATCCAAGTAAACTCCTCGTTTGGCCGTCAACTTTATTCGTAGTCTGCGAAGGCAGTAAGCATGCACATGGAGCAGAACAAAATCTTCCTAGTGGACAACGAGATCACGGGATATCTTAATAAAATCCCATACTAATCAGAGGAACAGGACAAAAGTTAGCTTTTGGCTCTCAGTACCGGGAAATGTAGCACATGCCACGATTGGTATGAAAGATCCTGCTCAATATTTTTTCCCCTTCTCATACTTTAAAAAATTGAAGTGTTCACATTGCCGCGTACTTACGACTTTGCACCAATTTTGGTAGTGGCAGCACACGGCAGGAGCAGCTATAGTTCCAGTAAGTAAGATTATGGGCTTTTAGCCCATAATAATAATTAATTAGTCTAGGCCCATAATTAGTGCATTAATGGTTTAGTCCCACATGGGATTCCTACCATAATTAGACTCGACTTATTAGATGGATTTCCGGTTGATCCCCTAGAGAAGTTGAGAGAGGCTAGTGGTGAACCACACGCGCGCGCGCGCCGCCGCCGCCGCCGAGCCGAGCCGAGCCGTGGCGTGGCGTGGCGGGCGCGTCGCGTCCGTCTTGGACTTTTTGGTATATTGGAACGGCGCGTTCAGATGCACCGGCGCCTTTACGTTCGAATGGGTCGCGCCCGTTCGTACGGTGTGAATGCGTCGCACCTGTTCGTAGACGGGCGTCCTTTCGCGAAGGAGTCGCGTCTGTTCCGTTCCTATATATAGAAGCCTTCCCGGGAACGATTAAGATTCGATCATTCGTTCCGCTCACCACTCGCGCACGCATCGATCTTCTGCTCGCTGTTGCCAACGAAGAAGACATCTCCGTCCCGGACTTCTGCGCGCACAGAATCTGGGAGAGCAGGCCTCCGAAGCCCCGTTCCGCAAGAGACATCTGCCGGGTGTGCGGGCGATCAGGTTTTTGGGGAGCGACATCGCGACTGCTCGTTCGACTCCCTGATCGGCGTTCTGCACTGCTTCAACGTCGTCCTGCATCAACTTTGATCGACTACATCGAACAACTCAAGAACAATGGTTCTTGGGAATGGATCTTCCAGCGCCTCCAGCGCAGGATCTTCCGCTGGGTACGTTCTTGTCTTTCTGATCAATTTGTTCATCGTTTTTATCACCTTATTGAGGAATTTATGGATTAAATTACGTAGGAAAATGCCTAATTTCTTAACAATCCAAAAACCTGATATTAGGCAATTTTCTGTTAGCGGTTTTGCTGCTGCACTGAAACCAAATGCTTTTGATGGGTCATCCTATAAGAGATGGCGTGCTCAGATGGTCCTGTGGCTTACAGCAATGAACTGCTATCACGCCGCGAACGGAAAGCCAGAACAGTTCACTCCAGAGGAGGAGGAACGGTTCAATATGGCTGATAATCTGTTCAGAGGCGCCGTGATTAGCGCTCTTGCTGATAAGTATAAGGATTCATATATCACGTGCACCTCTGCGAAAGAATTATGGGATGCTCTGGACGCTAAGTTCGGTGTTTCTGATGCCGGTAGTGAACTGTATATCATGGAGCAGCTTTTTGACTACAAGATGGTTGAGAACCGTTCTGTAGTTGAACAAGCTCATGAGATTCAGGCTCTGGCAAAAGAACTCGAACCGTTTCCATGTGTGTTGCCTGACAAGTTTGTGGCTGGCGGTATTATCGCTAAGTTGCCACCTACTTGGAGGGATTTGCTACCCAACTGAAACATAAGAGACAGGAGTTTAGCGTGTCTGAACTCATTGGGACTCTTGATGTTGAGGAAAGGGCGAAAGCAAAAGACACACGTGGAAAGAGCGTAGGAGAACCTTCTAGTGCCAATATGGTGCGAAAGGTTACCTCATCAAAGAAGAAGAAGAAGGGGGCTGAGAAGCCTAAGCAAACAACCACTTTTAAGAAGAAAAAGAAAGACAGTGGCTGCTTTGTTTGCGGGAGCACTGAGCATTGGGCAAGTGCGTGCCCAGACCGCAAAGTTAAGCAGGAGAAGAAATCTGCAAACGTGGTCATTAGCGAGACTGGAGGGACTCCTGGGTACGGTAATCCAACACCCATTGTCCTTTCTGTCTGTCAAACACCTGAGTGGTGGATTGACACTGGGGCTAATGTACATGTGTGTGCTGATATCTCTTTGTTTTCTTCTTATCAGGCCGGAGTGACAGGAGACTTGTTGATGGGAAATGGGTCACATGCTCGTGTTCTTGGTGTTGGTACGGTCATTCTCAAGTTTACTTCGGGAAAGACGGTACTATTGAAGCACGTGCAGCATGTCCCCTCAATCAAAAGAAATCTTGTTAGTGGCTCTCAATTGTGTCGAGATGGTTATAAAATAGTTCTTGAGTCTAATAAATGTATACTTTCTAAGTATGGAACATTTGTTGGAAAAGGCTATGATTGCGGAGGCTTGTTCCGCTTTTCTTTACTTGACATTGGTTGTAATAAGGTTGTGAATAATATTCTTACTTCGAATGAGTCGAATGTTTGGCATTCACGACTTTGTCACATTAATTTTGGTTGTATGACGCGGCTAGCAAAACTGAATTTAATCCCGAAATTTGACATGGTCAAAAGTTCTAAGTGCCATGCTTGCGTGCAATCTAAGCAACCTCGCAAGCCTCACAAGGCTGCGGAGGCGAGGAACTTAGAGGCATTAGAACTTGTTCATTCCGATCTATGCGAGATGAATGGCGAATTGACTAGAGGTGATAAAAGATACTTTATGACTCTCATAGATGATTGTACTAGATATTGCTATGTGTATCTGCTGAAATCTAAAGATGAAGCTTTGCATTACTTTAAAATCTATAAAGCTGAAATAGAAAACCAACTAGAGAGGAAGATTAAACGTTTAAGGTCTGACCGTGGTGGAGAATACTTTTCTAATGATTTTTCTGAATTCTGCGTGGAACATGGTATTATTCATGAGAGGACACCGCCTTACTCACCTCAATCCAATGGGATTGCTGAGAGAAAGAACCGAACTCTAACTGATTTGGTTAACGCCATGTTAGAGACAGCGGGCCTTTCTAAGGAATGGTGGGGTGAGGCGATCTTGACAGCATGTCATGTCCTGAATAGAGTTCCCACAAAGGATAAAGAAATTACACCATTCGAGGAATGGCATAAGAAAAGATTAAATCTCTCATATTTGCGTACTTGGGGTTGTTTGGCCATGGTGAATGTGCCAATCAATAAGAAACGCAAACTTAGACCTAAAACTGTTGATTGTATCTTCCTGGGTTATGCTATGAACAGCGTGGGCTATAGATTTTTAGTGGTAAAATCTGGAGTACCTGACATGGTGGTCGGTACAATTTTAGAGTCCAGAGATGCTACATTCTTTGAGAGTGAATTTCCTTTCAAAAATACACCTAGCACATCTAATCATGAGTTTACATTACCCCATGAGCATTTCATTCCGATAACACAAAATGAGGAACCCCCTGTGCAAATTCCTGAGGAGGATAACAATCTAGTCACCCGTAAGGGTAAGAGACAGAGGACTGCAAAGTCTTTTGGAAATGACTTTATTGTATACCTCGTGGATGACACTCCCAGAACCATTGAAGAGGCACTTTCATCTCCCGATGCTGACCTTTGGAAGGAAGCAATAAGGAGTGAAATGGATTCAATCATGTCTAATGGTACTTGGGAGTTGGTCGAGCGTCCTTACGGGTGCAAACCCATAGGATGCAAATGGGTGTTCAAGAAAAAGCTTAGGCCTGATGGTACGATTGAGAGGTACAAGGCAAGGCTTGTGGTAAAGGGATATTCACAAAAGGAGGGTGAAGATTATTTCGACACCTACTCACCTGTTGCTCGTTTGACCACGATTCGAGTATTACTTTCCCTGGCAGCCTCACATGGTCTTCTCGTCCATCAGATGGACGTTAAGACAGCTTTCCTTTATGGAGAGTTAGACGAGGAGATCTATATGGATCAGCCTGATGGGTTTGTGATAGAAGGTCAAAAGAGCTTAGTGTGTAAATTGTTGAAATCCCTGTATGGCCTCAAACAAGCTCCTAGGCAATGGCACGAGAAGTTCGAAAGGACTCTGATATCGGCTGGCTTTGTTGTGAACGAAGCCGACAAATGTGTATATTATCGGTATGGTGGGGGTGAAGGAGTCATCCTGTGTCTATATGTCGATGACATACTGATCTTTGGGACCAATCTTAATGTGATTAAGGACGTCAAGGACTTTCTGTCCAACAACTTTGAGATGAAGGATTTGGGAGTAGCAGATGTTATTCTTAACATCAAGCTACAAAGAGAAGGCAATGGTGGGATTACTCTCTTGCAATCTCACTACGTGGAGAAGATCTTGAGTCGCTTGGGTATAGCGATTGTCAATCTGCTCCCACGCCTTATGATCCTAGCGTGCTATTACGGAAGAACCAAAGAATAGCAAGGGATCAGTTGAGATATTCCCAAATCATTGGTTCGCTTATGTACCTTGCTAGTGCTACGAGGCCTGATATCTCATTTGCTGTGAGCAAGTTGAGCCGGTTTGTGTCGAAACCGGGAGATGATCACTGGCGAGCTCTTGAGAGAGTAATGCGCTATCTTAAAGGTACAATGAGCTATGGCATTCACTATTCTGGGTACCCTAAAGTACTTGAGGGATATTGTGATGCAAATGGATATCTGATGTTGATGAGATGTACGCCACAAGTGGATATGTGTTCCTACTTGGAGGTGGCGCTGTTTCCTGGAAGTCTTGCAAGCAGACCATCTTAACGAGGTCAACTATGGAAGCAGAACTAACAGCATTGGATACAGCCGGCTTAGAGGCCGAGTGGCTTCGTGATTTCCTTATGGATTTACCGGTGGGTGACAAACCAATACCGTCTATCTCCATGAACTGTGACAATCAAACTGTGATAGTCAAAGTGAACAGTTCAAAGGATAACATAAATGCCACAAGGCATGTGAAACGGCGAATAAAATCTGTCAGAAAACTGAGAAACTCCGGAGTTATTTCGTTGGACTATGTACATACGTCCAAGAATCTGGCAGATCAATTTACCAAGGGACTATCACGTAATGTGATACATAGTGCATCGAGTGAGATGGGCTTGAGACCCACTTGATAAGCTGTCATAGTGGTAACCTGTTCTATGCGATCGGAGATCCCGTGAAGTAGAATGGTGCAACAAGCTAGTGACAACTTGAGAGGAAAGACCCTTGACTGGTCTATCTCAGATGTACTTCTTTCCTAGAAAACTGTATGGAAGGCTGGTTTATTAAACTTAATGTGTTCCGAGTGGCTTATGAGAAGCAAAGATATCGTCCTACAGGATATCTTTAAGAATACACCTATATGAGTTCGACTGCTAGTCATAGTCTATGAGATGGTGGGGATCTCTAGATACTCATGAATGGGCCAGAAGTATGACTTATATGCTTCAAAACAGAGGGGATGCTTGTGGCAACCTAGTATCGGTAAAAGATTTAGGTGAAACCTCTTTCGCACAAAACTGACAATTCAAGGCTTAGTCCATTGCTCAGTTGTGAATAAGGCGTAACTTTTGTTCTAGATGGAAGTTCAACTTAACAGTCTCCATCGAAACACCGGTATATCAAACGAAAGGAAGATATTTTGTGTGCAGTCATTATGAGCTCTAGACTTGGTGGGGATTGTTGAGATTATGGGCTTTTAGCCCATAATAATAATCAATTAGTCTAGGCCCATAATTAGTGCATTAATGGTTTAGTCCCACATGGGATTCCTACCATAATTAGACTCGAGTTATTAGATGGATTTCCGGTTGATCCCCTAGAGAAGTTGAGAGAGGCTAGTGGTGAACCACACGCGCGCGCGCGCCGCCGCCGCCGCCGCCGAGCCGAGCCGTGGCGTGGCGTGGCTGGCTGGCTGGCTGGCTGGGGGCGAGGCGTGGCGTGGCGGGCGGGCGCGGCGCGTCGCGTCCGTCCGTCTTGGACTTTTTGGTATATTGGAACGGCGCGTTCAGATGCACCGGCGCCTTTACGTTCGAATGGGTCGCGCCCGTTCGTACGGTGTGAAGGCGTCGCGTCTGTTCGTACGGTGTGAATGCGTCGCACTGTTCGTAGACGGGCGTCCTTTCGCGAAGGAGTCGCGTCTGTTCCGTTCCTATATATAGAAGCCTTCCCGGGAACGATTAAGATTCGATCATTTGTTCCGCTCACCACTCGCGCACGCATCGATCTTCTGCTCGCTGTTGCCAACGAAGAAGACATCTCCGTCCCGGACTTCTGCGCGCACAGAATCTGGGAGAGCAGGCCTCCGAAGCCCCGTTCCGCAAGAGACATCTGCCGGGTGTGCGGGCGATCAGGTTTTTGGGGAGCGACATCGCGACTGCTCGTTCGACTCCCTGATCGGCGTTCTGCACTGCTTCAACGTCGTCCTGCATCAACTTTGATCGACTACATCGAACAACTCAAGAACAATGGTTCTTGGGAATGGATCTTCCAGCGCCTCCAGCGCAGGATCTTCCGCTGGGTACGTTCTTGTCTTTCTGATCAATTTGTTCATCGTTTTTATCACCTTATTGAGGAATTTATGGATTAAATTAAGTAGGAAAATGCCTAATTTCTTAACACAGCTATAGTTCCAGTAAGACTAGGAGTATATACCTGAAGAAAAAAAAAGTGACCATTGAGCTTTGGATATTGGTACTGAATGCTAGGCTAGCATGACTCCTAGCTAGAGGTTGTTGCTAGGCTAACATGGATTCGCATTTTGAGAGTGATTGTGTTGGTCATTCCAGGTGCGGTAAGTACGTACTTACGTGAAACTCCATAATTTACATGCTGTAGAATCTTGATGTGTCGATTGGCTGACAGAGAACCAACCAAATAGCCATGGATTCAAGTCGTTCTCAAACAGGAGCATGATTGATTTTGCGGGGTTTATTTTTTTGCGAGGAGATTTTGCAGGTATTGAATAGACTATAAACCAGATCATTTCAACGCTGCTAGCCTCACTGGACCGCAAGTTCTAGATAGTTTATGGAGAGAGCATGGCTGATTGTATGTGCCACGTCTCTCAGCCTCTAATTATCAGCAACGATAAAGCGCAATTTACAGGTTAGCAAATATTGATAAAAAGCGCAATCTGTGCCCATGCCTTGGCCGAAAAGTGCACAGAAAAGCAACGATATTTTGTAATTTATTAAGGCGCAAGTTTTGGCTTTGACTTGATCGGTAGCTTTCCTCTTTCAATGCTGTTCATACTCGTCAGAACGCTATGTGTGGCCGAGTTTGTTCTTACGGTTCCTTTCTGGAAACAATTCTATGTATAGCTCCGGACAAGTTTGACATCACATCCGACGAGCCTGTCCTGCTCATTCCTGCGCAAGTTGTTTTGTGGATAAATGCTATAGGATCCGTGGTGCATTTATTATGTGCTACTCCTACCAAATAAGTTGAGCATATCGTCACGCCGAAATGTGCTCTCTTATGAGGAACTTAGCGCGTGGTTAAATGAACATACGTATGGAGTACAGTATATTTTTGTGTGTTCAAAGTCCTGCGAAGAAATTTTGTTGCTGGGTCGAACTGACCATTTCTGGTTAAAAGTTGACACAACAAAACGCTACTTTTCGTTAGGTTGGAACAAGGTTGTGTTTTCAACTCAAACTTCTACGTACTAGTATTAGCATATATCCCCAAGTTTCTTGGACTTGAACTCGTGCGCCGTCGTTCTCATTCAACACGAAGAAAAGGGAAACGTTGTGTGCATCCATTTCCAGCCGTGTGTTTGAAGAATTTTTAGATACTGGATGGAATACTCTAGCTCTAGCCCACATAGTGTGTACGCTTTGAAAGGCCGCCTTTTCCTTGGACGGCTGCAAGCAAACTTATGCAACCATCATGCATGACCACACGAAAATACTGGAAATGAATGGAGTACATTTTAATCGTTTATCCCCAACGTCTGTCAGTCTGACGTGGGCGTGGCCCTGAGGAAGTATATAGCGCGTATAGCCGTATACTATCTTGGCACGTGCGCCTGATAGGGCCGAACAGCATACCATGCATGCACCAACGGTATAATCTACAGTAGTACTAGCAAAGAGAGGAGCGCACCGCGAGCGACGTACACTTGCGGTACGTGTACCCCCACCTCCTGTGTCGGCACGATGAGTTCCCTGATGCTTAGTACCGATTAATACGTGATGCGGTAACACACAAGAAACTAACGTACGTGTAACTTCAAGGATCGATCTTCGGCGTCCGGCCAACTCCACACCCCGATCGAGCCATTTCTACGTAGTACTACATGCTACCGCGGGGTTGACCTGCTCGGGCGGCCTAATCAATGGAGTCGAGTCGAGTCGAGTTGAGCAATCAACAAGCGTTCCATCGATCATCCACCTTGCCGGCCGGCCGGGTCGTTGGGGAGAGCGTCCGCCGCGGAGGCAAACGAAGCGGGGCGCACGTCACGCGCGCCGCGCATGTGATTTGGGCGCGACACGCGATGGCGCCCTCGCTGCCTCGCTGGTAGGGTTGGGATGAGTCGACGCGGAACGTGCCCACTCGCTGCCGCACCGCGTCGTTCCTCCCTTCCTTCCCGCCGGCCCCGCGTTCTCCCACCACCAACGAACGCCAGCCCATGCCGCCAGCCGGGCAAAAGCGGTGCGCGGATGCGGCCAAAACTGGCCTTTTCGACCCGCTTTTCCCGCGATTCCGCACGCGGATCCCCCAGCCGCGATTCGGTTCCGTGGATCGGATGGATCCCTCCTCTCCTCCCCCCCTGCCACCCACTGGCGTCCATGATTGGGGAAACGCGCATTGTTTATCGACGCCAGTGGCCATTTGGGCGTGCGAAATCAGCTT